>OZ020514.1:12099035-12497385 GCA_963971425.1 Bryoerythrophyllum caledonicum
CTATGAACAGTATTCGACCAAATGGATTGCCGACGATTTCGTCCTTGTCCAATGTTTGGACGATTGTTTTGAAGTGCTACCAATGAAGCACCGACCCCCCGTGTGGTCGCTCCACCGAATCTCCCCGCAACTACATGACTACGGGTGATCCGCCGATTTTGTATTCCAACTTGGGGAGGTACATCAACCTCTGTGGTTGACACATTCACTACACCCTCTTCAATAGGCGTGGATAACCCTTGAACATTTGAAGTCGTAGTACATGGCAGATTGGAATTGCCATTGCAAACCACCCTTGATGGCACAAGAGACGTATCACACGCCGGTGTAGTGGCCTCCTCATCCCTGTGATCCGGGATATGTTGCCTTTCCCCACCAAATGATAACGAATCACTTTCAGGCTGGGATGGCAAGTCAACGTTTGCGTGGACGGCTTGGTGGTGAACGCCCCCTTCCTGTTCACGCCAGAGTCCTTGTCCTGCACAAAGTTGTCCAAATGACGGCCCATCATCATCCCCGCGAAGGTAGATGGCCATTGAACATGTTGTGGTTCTTCACCTTCGATAAACTCAAAAACACCAATATCTCCAGTTCTACGATCACCATCAAAGTGAAGGCCGTCATAATCCGAACTGTTATCCCCATCACGGTGACCCTCACCACCGTCACCATCTGAATCTTCATTGTCCGAATCAAAAGTACCAACGTCCATGTCAAAATCACCAAGTCCATCATGATCGACATGATGGCCATCATCATTGGCATCATCAGAATCGTCCCCCATTGCTTTCATCATCGGAATGCACGCCATTCAACTCAAGCCATTGAGCAACCCTCGTTCCTCTTCGATGCCTAAGGAGCCTAGAATTGGTGTAAATGTAAACGAGGTCCTGCGCCTGACTATGTTGTAGGCGATTGCGGGATTTTTTGTGAACATAAGAGTACATGCTCCAATTGCGTTCGCATGCCGAAGCAGAACATACTTGAGCAAAGATGCGTCTTGCTATAATCTGCAATTGCTTTGCCCCGCCTCCCATGGCATCCCACCATTCATGGGGCGGTACATTCAAGACATTTGGTTGCATGGAATCTGCAAATGTCCCTCTGTTCTCAATGAAATCTTGGTACTAATTGAGGACCAAACCTAGATCATCCTCCCCTCGTAATTAGGTTCCAAAGAACACCATTCAAGATTGGTCTTGCAAGCTCGTGCTCGTGCAACGGGACCCATCCACGCAAAGAAGGATTCAACATAGCCCCCGCCCAATGAAGGTCAGTAATCATGAGCCCCCATCTTGCATTAAAGGCATCTAATGCCCTTGTTGCCAAATCTTGTTCCAAGCAGAACGGGGCATTGCGGAATCCTTGAACATGGATCCCCAATTCATGCATGACCTTCCATGCATGACACATAGCGGGAGCATTGCCGTCAAACACACGAAGAGCACGTACCACCGGCAACACCATGTACTCAAAATTCACACAAACATCCCAAAATCCATCCGAGCGTATAACGCGTCGTGCATAAAGGCCTTTTGCATGTGCCCTTGTATTTTGAGTCCGCAATACCGCTAGAAAAGCATGCCAGTCTTCATCAACCACCATTCGCTCCAATGCTTGGCGAACTTGGAGGAGGCATTGTATCGTGAGAAAGTTTGTTGCAAACCGTGTCTCATTGGGCAAACGAATAGAAAGATCGGGTGATAACCTTCGAAAGATTGCTTGTGGGGCATGGTGGTTCTTGATGAATAAACAAACAACCCTTGCCTTCTTAACAATCCTTTGTACCCACGTTTCTTTGCCCCAATCTTCCAGTAAAAGATCCAAGCAATGGGCAGCGCATCCTTGAACATAGAGATGTGGAATTTCTTGCATGATGTCATGACATGCGGCCGCCATGACTGGAGCATTGTCCGTGCATACTTGGACAACATTTGCATGTCCAACCATTTGCAGAAAACGGTCGGATTTGAGAAGCAACATAAAAGTGGTCTTTATAATTTCCCGATGTATCGATGGTGCCTATGAAAACATCCCTTTTGTGCATGACTGAACAACATTTAACAAAGGTCGGTTCTGAATGTTGTCCCAGCCATCACTACATATTGTAACGCCATACTTTGATATAGCATTACCCATGGCTACATTGACAGCCGTTTGTACATCAACTTTTTTGTTTGTCAACAACTTCGTACGTACGGCATTGTAGGTCGGTGGATGGTAGGCGGGCATTCGTACGCGTGCAGTTTCCTGAACCGCTTTTACAAAAGCAGGGTGCCTAATGATATTGAATGGAATGTTTGCTTCATAGAAAGCACTAGACCAAGCCTTGTCCAAGAGTTGCCTTTTGGAAATGTTGAAACCCTCAGGCAAGGTCGCTTGACGTAGCTCTCGAGGTTCCCTATCTAAGTGTACGGATTCCACGCCACGACTTGTTTGGGAGTTCTGAATCTGCTCCAGGTCGTCCACCACGGATTGTGTCAATAAGTGTTCCACTCCAATCCCATTCTCGTCATCAATACGTTGTTGGGAACATGGTACATCGTTGGCAGCATCAAGACGATTAGGAACAATCCCATCACAACTTTGAAACAACAAACGCACATGTGGAGGCACCATCCTACACAATTGGACGTCGCGACCTGGATTATTAGGATGACGGTACCCCATATGCGACAACATCCTATCGGCTCTATAAACCATAGAGTGAGAACAAAACCGACACTTCACTTGTCGTGCTGCTCTTGAAGGAGCGTTGCCCATGTCTTCGTACCATAGATCCCATACAGAATTCCGACGCGGCATGGAGTCGCACTGAACTCAAAGCCAACTACGTGTCAGCAATTCCCTCCTCAGCAATGGGATTTCGAGCAATGCATTCTTGTACAAAGAATCCAAGGTCTTGAAAAGCCACTATGCAGGATTAAGCACCATCGCCTTGGAACGGCACTATTTTATACTGAAATTCAAATGGAGCAGGCGCGGTTGGGGCGCGGACTAGCAGCGGACGTAGCCGCGGACAGCCCCGGACAGCCCGCGGACTGCCACGGACTGCCCGCGGACTACAAGCGACAGTGGTTTGGACTGGCCGCGGACTACAAGCGACAGTGGTTTGGACTGGCCGCGGACTGAGCGCGGACTAGCAGCGGACTGAGCGCGGAAGGGCTGCGGACTGCCCACGGACAGCCTTCGATGACGGAGTGAGGCGCGGATTGGCGCGGACACTCCTTCGACCCAAGCTGAAAATTACTGCGACATGAATTTACCGCAGTTGATGACATGTCTGCACATGTGGCATGCAGATTCCTTTCTGAATCCAACGTGTCTCTCCAGAGGTAAATGTGAAAGTTGTGTTTTCTGCCATCAAAATGGCCCCGTCACAGTAAAGTCACGATCCGTCACAATGTCATGCCGTCATTGTGTCGTGACATCGTGACATTGTGACGGAAATTGTCCCCGTCACGACACAATAGACAACCCTGACAGGTTTCTATGGTGTTGATTTATAACATGTTTTTTGGAAATTTTTATTGTAGATGGAACTTACTAAAACCTTTGTAGAATTATTCTATTTTCCTAAATCCAATCTTTGATGAAAAAGTAATACTACCCAAAGCATGTTCTTTGGACGGGTTGGCAAGCCGGGCAAGGTACTAAAGAGGTGAATAGTACTATAATTGTAGAACTTAACCCCTAAAGGACCATGACAATTTTTCACCAAAAGCACTTCAAGATTGTTGATTCTAGTGCAATGAGTAAAGAAGGAAACAAAACCTTATATTTATAGTTTTGACCAGAGGATCCCAATTAAGACTTACTAAGTAACATACTCACAAAATTTCATATACTTCGACCGTACAGATTGAAAGATTGTAGTGTTTGAAGTACTGAAAATGGTTCATTTTCTTCCCTACGTTAAGTGGATCATCAGACTTTGACTTCACTTCGTATCAAGTTTATGCACTATACAAGGTCTAAAAATTTTACCATTGTGTTAAGCATGATGTTCGTTCCGTGTACACCAATTTTTAGAGCTAGAAAAGGGGTGTAGCATATTCAAAACAAGTGTGCATGGAGTTGAGGTTAAACATTTGCCATTTGCCATTTTATTTTTTTGTGAACTTAATATGTTTTAGAATGATAATAAAAATAGCCGATAAAAATTTTCTCACCACATATTGTTGCTGAAAAATAAAAAGTAAAAAATATGAAGATCTTTAGGTTTTATGTAGAAAAGATGAATTTTTTTCGTCTGCTTGCCCAAAATGTGTAAAAATGTTTGACTTGAGTTAAAATGTTCTTTTACACTAAAGACAAGAATTTGCTTTTAGCATCTTCAAAGAAGGTAATATTCTCTACATGTGTGAAAAATCTCAATGTCAATAGAATTTTCTAGCAAAATTTTGGAGATACGCGGAGTCATCATTTCTAACTTTGAGTGATACTTACTTTCAAACCATGAATGCAAATAAAATAATAAAATAACCTCCACAAAGCTCTTATGAAGGAAAATCTAGTATAAAAATTTCGAATTTAAATGATTATAATTTTAGGAACCTGTCTAAAATCACAATCGTCTCCCCGAGGGACACTTGGTCTTTTAGGGGTTAAATGGGATTGTTGTAGAGTTAAATAGTCCAATTTTTTAGGCTGGTAGGAGTGAAGGAAAGTACTTGGCACCCTGGTTTTTTTACTTTAAAATGTGTAGAAATTTGCGGAATATGAATCATTGTAGTGTGAAGCCCAAATGGCTAAGTTGATGGGCCATGACCCATACCATTTGGCAAATTCCAATTCTCTTTTTAGTCCTTACAGGTCCTCATTTAAAAAAATTCCCTTTCACTTTCTCTACTCATGATAGAGCCTAGAATCGAACACAATTTTGGCCAAAAAATCAAGAAAATTGCCAAATTGTGTATTACTTAAAAAATTCTAGTACGAACATTGCCATAGTAATTGTTACAAAACATCAATGGATGAGATTTTTTTACCAAAAGAGAGTTGGTGAAAAATTTGCCAATCTGGATTAGAGCCATGGAGCAGCATGGAGAAGCCTACAGGATTGCTATCTTGTGAGCGGCGAGCGGCGAGCGTTGAGCACTAAATTTTAAAAAAAAAATTGGTAGTGTTTTTTGTTGAATTTGGAAAGGGTCACCTATGGCCGTGGGTTCTATTTAGACTGTGTTGACATACGAAAAATTAACAGAAATTTACGACGACAATGTACTTGGACATATGGAAGTATGAGTACTTTAGGATCGATTGCAACATTTCAATTGAAATTGGAAGGGACGCTTATGGGTGAGGATTTAGAGTTCTATGTACTGCGACAAGTCAATAGACTAAGAAATTCAATGGAAAAAATTGAAATTATATGGTTTAGGGTGGCACGCAGAATTTAAGTGATACCTAGTTCATACCCTTATAATACCTTGATGATATCCATGTAATACCTAGGGGATAAAAATTAGATACCATGGAGATACCCGTTGTGTTCGAACCACTCTAAATTGAAATATTCCAATTCTTCGACAGCAGTTGATTTAAAAATAGCAAAGCCTAAGATACGAAGAATGTAAACTCAGAGGACATGTAACGAAGTTACAAAGGATATTTATAATGAATCAAATATTTAATCGTAGATAGAACGAAATCTTCTCATCACGCATTAATGACATACGATGTTTTTTGTTAGACATACGTGAAAAGAATGGGATATTGACATGAATGAAGATGACCAATGATGGGAAAATAATGAAGACAACCAACTGGTACTGTGATAGTAAAACAAAACAACAAACTAATGCAGAGGAATTAAGATCCTTCCGCGAAAAGGTCACTCGTGTCACTATCGTCCGAAGAACTATCACTACTCTCCGAGCCACTAACGCAAGCCTCCCCATCTATGAAAGGACATGTAGTGGACCTACGTGGGACTACCGTTTGAAGACGTGGAGGGGAATGTTGTGCTGCCATGGCGTCAGCAATAGCGGCATCCCAGGGATTAAAATGGAATTGACGCGTGGGGCTCTTCACCTCCAACAACAACGGAGAAAGCACTCCAACATGAGTCCTTGACAATGATGCCATCAACGACGAAGGCCGGCTGCACAAATTAAAGTCCGGTTTAGAATTTAAGCATGTGTAAAGTTAAAATTGTAAACCGCATTCCAAAACTAAAATCAATTTAGGGTAGGACTTACTCACAACGTCTTTTCAAGACAGTCTTCACCTCTGGCTCGTTGTCATCAATCTCCAAGGGGCGCTTGCGAGAGCCTTCCGCCACCACTGTTGGCAGAGTTGACTCGACCTCAATAGTGTCAGGGATCACAAGAAGGAGAATTTCTTCCACCAACTCTCGGTCGTCCTCCAGTGCCAAAATGTGCCGCTTAAGAGCCTTGCACGCCTTAATAGACGCCCTTTCATGAAAAAAAAAACATATGATGTTAACACATGAAAGCAAGAGTATAACAGAAGAAGTGGGTTGATATGAAAAAATTCTAACCAGTAGATGCTGTGAGATCCAGAACAATGTCCTCCTCTTGAGTGCAAAGATCAATCAGAGCCTCCATGAGGTTCGTGGACTTTTCTCGTGCACCACGCCATGGTATGTCACTATCCGCCCTCATGGTCAGGGACGAAGCTATTTTGCGAGCGGGGAGCGGTGAGCGGTAAGTTCTGCGACTTTTTTGATTAAAATGTAATATTGAGCAATAATTTTAGGGTATTTTTAGACTAACTTTATTTTTTGGCTTCGCTTTTCTAAACTTAGTTAATACTGGGACCTATGACCGTGGAAAACTTAGGGCTATGATACTGAATTTTTTTTAATTAAATCAGAGAATTATTTGGTAAATGTGGTTTAGTGAACAGTTGAAACAATGACCGTGTACAATAACGGTTTACGGCCGTGGAAATTTTGAATACTACCACCGTTCAAGTGATTTGGAGACTTTCTAGATCAGTGAATAGATTCTTACTATTTCAGAGTTGGAATAACTTATAATTTCAGAGTTATCAGCATTTAAAATATTTTGAATAGAAATTTACTGTATCACTAAGATGAGACATACTGTATTAGTTTTTTGAGACGTACTGTTTCAGTAAATGGGTCTTAAAGTTTTAGTAAAATGAGACTTACTGTATCAGTACTAAATTACTTACTGTCTCAAGTCAAAGACGTACTGTTTCAGTATAATGAGAATTAGTGCTACTCTAAAAGGGTCATGCAACTTTGGAACAGAGAAATACATGTGGTGCGTCAAATATCTTGTAGTGGCCCTTTTAGTCTCACTACATCATGATTAAAACAAATCTTGCATACATATGTTTCTTTGAAGAAACAAAAAACTCTAATAGTCAAGGTACTTCAGTAAACCACCCTCCAAAACTCGCTTCACTTCGTTGAAGCTAAAACTAGCGGCATGAATGAACGTGTCTGATTCTGAGTCCAAACCACACACTACAGTAAGCAAATAGTACAAATGCTTACAGTTGGCCCATTGACCCCGTTTTCCAATTGCTTTAGTTGCCATCTCTTTAAAGTTATGACAACTGCGTGCTGGCAGCTGCAAAATTATCAAGTAGTATTGCTGAACCTTTGGGGACGTGCCGGAATCCAATGAGACGATGCATCCTAAGGCAGGGGCTGGAAGCATGCACAATTTGCGCACTCTGCCTTTCAGTGATAGAGCTGAGGCACAATTATTGGCGTGCTTTGTTGACGGGGCCTTCTTGTTGCGCCGAATCAACTTCCCTGAACGCCGGGTGGGAAACTCATCCGGATATGCAGGAGTCGTGTAGCTTGCTAAGTCCACATGTAATGGGTGGTCTTGAAAAAGTCTTGTAGGGGTCATCTCCTTCCGTTGGGGCAGTCTAAAGCCTGCATTTTCTAAAGAGAGGATCTCTTTGCAGGTTAAGTTGGTCCCCAACTTAACCAGCCATACCTCTGGAACATTCGGCACTGAGAGCACCCACTTCCTTTTTGTGCCCTTAATGCATTTCTCAATGTCGTCGTTGCAGAAGAAGAAGTCCATGGGGTCGGTCCTATTCTTCCAATAGTTCTTCATGAGGCCCGAGTAGGTAGGTGCAGCGGTGCTCTTCCCGTCTTGTACAATCCGAGCAACACACTTCTTCTTGGTGATTGCTTATAGAGCAAAGCAAGCCTTTGCAGATGTCTTAGGCAGACGTGCAATATGCCACTGGGCACGGTTGCATGCTGTCTCCTCAATTGCCGTGATGTGGTAAGGATCCAGCTGCTGCGGAGCGTCGAGTGTTGGAAATTGCGGCTGCTCGTCATCTGTAGTTGTGGGAGAATCTGGAGTTATCACAGGAGGTGGAGAGTCGTTGTTCATTCGGGCAGATCTGGTTTGGACTCGTGGTCGGGATATACTGATCTTGTCTGGCTTGTGAGATTCACGTTCGTCACCAAAAACAGTATCTGGTTTACGCTTCAGAGAAACAAATACCTCTTCCCCTTCGAGGTGGGGAGTCCTGGTGCACCACTCGTCACCGCCAGGCATCTTCAAGATGGCCTCATGAAGCGGTTTGGAGTTTCCTGTTTTTAAGGCTGACCTCTGAGCATGTCTCAGCTTCAATTCCTCTTTCGACGGTCCAGTACCAGGGTTCTCTCCCTTCACGAATTGACAATATGCTGAGCACTGCATGAAAGCACGCACGAAGTCATCGACAGTTGCCACATATAGGTCGCTGCCTCGATCGCCAGATTGCTGCTTCCACTTGTTATGAATAGATTCAGCAAGGTTACAGGATGGCATTTCCGCTAGTTTGTCTTCACTAAGATCCTGCAATGTGAATACACTCCCGAATTAGAATAATGGTGGAATTAATGTAGTAGTACTATATAGAATGAAGTATAGATGAAATATAGAGGGAAGTCTAGACTTACCAACTCCATAAATCCACCCCATTGGCGGTAACGGAAATGCCAGAAGGCTAGTCAGAGCTCCAGTCGAGGTAGGGCTTGTTCAGTTGCTGCACCGGATGACATCCACCATGCCCGAATTGCCAGATACTTCGTCTCGGCCTCCGCCATCGATTTTGCATTCTTGTATTGCAGGCATAGTCTTCGATGCTGAGATTGCAGGTCTTGACGGATATCGGCCTTGGTATGTTTCTCCAATGACTGCGTCCAATGGAAAAGACAAGTCCTCTCTTTGTCCACCATCTTCTCAGACGCATCTCCACTTCCGTATATGATTCGAACTGCATTCCAGTTGGCTTGGGCACTGTCGGCCATGAAACCTTTAAAATTGACGAAGTCCACTCCATGTTGAGCCATTAGAGCGTTTAGGTTCTTCCATACCACTGACTGGGCTGCAACTCTTCAGACTGCATGTCGCATACTGCGATGGTCATGACACGGCAATATGTGGAATCGTACACATGGCAAGCCATTGTTGTCCACGACCTGACCCGTTTGACATGGTCAAACATTATCCAGGAGTTCTCCAGGTCACCACCGGTTTGCATCCGTTTCACCAGGTCGACTCTGCTACCCGGTCCAACTTCAGACATCTTGAAGACAAAGACCTTGTCCATGTCCTCTCCTTGCCCTGGAAACATATTCCTCTGCACAAACTTCCAATTGCTAGCACCGGGCAACTTGGTAATACTGTCCATGATTCCAAAGCGACGGATAGTCCTAAACGTGGTGGCTGCGTTCCGAATGTTGGGCGAGGTGAGGTGCTTACAGCGATAAAAAATAACTTGCAGCTCGTCCAGCTCTAAGATCTTCTGTGGTTCTCCTTTTTTAGCAAGGAGGAGTGGGCCTAGTACTACCTTCGCAGTTTCAAGCACAATAGCCGAGCGGGTGGCTGATGGAGTGCGATCGACTTGCTCACCAATCAAGTTGTCTGTCAGTTCGATGAAGTCCCGATGATCTCCTGACTTGACGGGATGGTCGTGAGATCCCAAGTGCACACAAGCCCTGGTCATGTGCGGTGTTGCTGTAACATAGTAAATCTTCGCAAGGCAAACAACAACACAAGTGGGAGGGACGTTACAGGATTTGCAAACAACGGTCGAACCAGTGGGAGGCTTGGACCCCACCTCAAACACCTTTTCAGACAATCCTTCCCACTCTGTTTCATTCAGTTTCGAAGTCCTGTGGTCTCGCTGAAGATACTCAGAGTCACGGTTGTCGCAACGGAGGTGGCCCAAACAAGAAGATGTACGAAATAAAAGATTCAGATCATTCTGAATATTGGATGTAATTGTGCGAGACCAAGCATGGCCATCGTACCTTCTATCCATTCCACGAAGCTGCTTGGCCTTAGTGTTTTGGCCATGGGCACCTATAGGTGGAAATTCGAATATAACATCCCCATCGTAATGAGGGGGGAGGTAATCAACCTGCTGGAGTTTGATTGCCTCAAAGTTAATTCGGGATATGACATTTTTGGACCGTTTACGAGCTCTAAGGCGCATCAATGAATGAACAATACTCACTACAGGACTTGCCACAACCTTGGACTGACCAAGAGTACGAGAAGGACTAATAGGAGGAGTTGATTCCTTGCGATCTACTTCTGGAGACAGCGCAGCTTGGACATACTCTATGATCTTATAACTTCAACCTCACTATCGGAATCATCACTCAACTCATAAATTGTTTCTAGACCGGGCTCAATTTTGACCCTAGACAACACTGGTCTCTCAATGCTAACAGTGGACGACTCTCTAGGTGTTAGAAGTTCAGTCAAACCATCTAACACAGACTCAGAGACTCCATACACACGATATTTTCCGGGCTTCAGCAACTAGAACGTACCCACGTCATTCTCTCCTCTAGTCTGACCAACTGCATGTGAAAGTAGACCGGTTTGATCGTCAAAAACTTCTTCTTCGACAAAGATAGTGTCCTCACGAAACTGAAACCTCAAACTTAGTGTTGTACATGTGATTGTAGCATGACCGTTTTCACCACATGGAAAGAGGATCGGAACATAATGGTGATCAGCACGAACGAGGGCCATAGTATTCCACAGTGAAACGCACAACCACTGAATTCAATACGCATCTACAAAAGGACTTGAACAGCAGCTCGACACAACAAGTACTCTGAACATTGAAATGGCAAGTATATATAACACTGAAGGAATTACAGTGTAAATCGGTAATTCTATCTCAGAGTAATCCGGAGTTAAGAAGTAGATAGAAAGTCCAGCAGAATTAGCTAAAAGACGGCTTTAGGAGCAATTTTAAACGTCAGTTAGAGAGACTTAAGAAATCAATATCCATCTTAAGCATTGTATACAAATATATAGATATATAAAGAAGTGGTCAAATCATACACAATCAATAGCTGTGATACATAAATGTTCATCAAAAATTAGTTTCCAAAAACATGCATACATTCTAAACATTGATGGTCATAATATAGATTAGCAAATCAGGTCATGAGGATGACGGCCGCATCTAAATATGTGGAGAGCATGCAAATAGATCTGCAATAATAAATTCCATACATCAGAAAGTAAGCATGCCATATTGTCATTAATGACAAACACGCTTAAGGGGCCCTTCGGCAATATTAGACCCATGCACATGCTTGAGATTTGGTGCAGAATATGCCACCGAATTTGGTTAGAATTTGGCCCAGAATTGGTCGAACCCGCACATGGTTCAGAATTTTCCTACACCCCTCGCCTCGTTTACCCCGCCCTAGCCTTGGTTTAAACCCTCCAATTATATTTTGTGTGGATTTACTGTCAAACCTACCAAAAACGTCCCGAACATACACTATGGTCTGTCCAGCATGTCAGGGGACGAATTTTAGTAAAGTGCTCCTCAAAACAGGGGTCCGGTCCCTGAAAACTCTAATCTGGGTACATTTGTGGAGGCCTATTGTCACCGTCATAATCAGTACACCTTTCAGTACGAATCTCAAATTATTTAAAAAATAGTATATTAATTATATATATCTAAGAGAATATGAACATGATGAGAGCGAATTGATGTGGATTATGTTAGTATTGACAAAGATAAATAGGGTCTGTTTGCTTCAGTTTTGTTAGAGATGATCACTAGATCGAGAGCGAGAGCAGATAGAGAAGTTAGGAGGACTATAGAAAAACAGAGGCGCAGTGAGAGAAGGCAAAGATTAGAATCAAGAGAGAACTTAGGGACGCCGTACAACTTGCGGCCAACAATGGGTAGGCGAGGTGGTAATTCATCTAGGGGAACAAGTAGAGGTACCAATGGAGATAAGTCGTTTGATGTGTCAGCGGTAGCCCCCATCATTTTATTCCCAGTTTCAGAGGAAGGAACTTTTGTTGACAAGGAAGGCAGAGAGGTGTTTTTTATTTGCGATCTTATTGATTTTCGAATTTCATGTTCACCTCAATCTTGGTTTCTTAGCGTAGTTTGGACTTATTAACTTCACTTGTGTTTCTGTTTCAACGAAATCGGCTTTATTTTGTTATTATAATGTTGGCTGTTGGAATGTGGCTTGGAATGTGTGTCGACAGGTGGACCAGGGACTTCGGCTCAGACAGACCCAACCAGGCGCAGCATCGAGTGCGTCGACATCAGCTCACACTAGGTAGCAGGTTTGAGTCTGATCCTTTGTGATGAGTGCTATTCATTGCTATCACGTTTTATTGTCAACTTCATTGCTAATGAGTGCTTGCCTTTTATTGCCGTAGACTGAACAGAGTAGGGAGGAATTCGATCGCGACGTTGACGTTGTAGACGTCGGCCACGGCAGCATGGACAATGACGCGCCGACCATCGGGGAAGAGGTTGGCAGTCACACCCAAACTCTAATGTCTGAGTCGTTGTTTGATAATTTTTAAAACCCTAGTTGGCCCATCGACTTGTTTGGGGATGGATTCGTCCTTCCTGATTCGACCTAGGAGAGTGACAGTAGTTTAGAGTGGTGTTCAGATTTGGGTTTTTTTTGGGGTTTGTTGTAGGCTGTTTTCTCCATTTCAGATCCATTTCAGAGCCGAGGTAGACTCTCGAGCCTTGTTTGCATGTCTCAAATCGAGATCATTGAATTTGAAGATCCTGCAGTCGATGGTCGAGGTCGATGGTGAAGGCCCTTGGTTGCATTCGATTAGTGTGTCTCGTTGAATTTGATTCTTGAGCACTCTGTCACGAATTAAAGTGGTCCTCACTGCGTAAGCCCATCACAATAAAACCCGAGCCGTGTGCATTCATTAGTGTGTCTCGGGACCGAGACACCCCTGTGGACTTAGATTCTTGAGTACTCTGTCACGAATTTAAGTGGTCCTCACTGCGTGCGCGCATCACTATAGAACCCGAGCCGTGTGTATTCATTAGTGTGTCTCGGGACCGAGACACCCCTGTGGACTTAGATTCTTGAGTACTCTGTCACGTATTTAAGTGGTCCTCACTACGTAAGCCCATCACAAAAAAACCCGAGCCGTGTGCATTCATTAGTGTGTCTCGGGACCGAGACACCCCTGTTGAATTAGATTCTTGAGTACTCTGTCACGAATTTAAGTGGTCCTCACTGCGTAAGCCCATCACTATAGAACCCGAGCCGTGTGCATTCATTAGTGTGTCTCGGGACCGAGACACCCCTGTGGACTTAGATTCTTGAGTTCTCTGTCACGAATTTAAGTGGTCCTCACTACGTGCGCGCATCACTATAGAACCCGAGCCGTGTGTATTCATTAGTGTGTCTCGGGACCGAGACACCCCTGTGGACTTAGATTCTTGAGTACTCTGTCACGTATTTAAGTGGTCCTCACTGTGTGCGCCCATCACTACAGAACCCAAGCCGTGTGCATTCATTAGTGTGTTGGAAACTGTTGTAAACTTGGTTGTTCATGGTGACAATGTTGTAGAGAAACAGGAGTCAGAGAGGAGCGGAGGGGGCGATTTGGCAAATTCAGTCACCCTGTCTTGGGACACGGGACTTAGATTTTTGAGTACACTTTCACGTTGCAGCTTATCATTTGTGAGGAAAGGAGTAGATCAACAACAGGTTGCCCTCCCACAATCAGTTACTGCGAGCTGTTCCGGGTCTACTTATGTCTGAAGATTTGTGTGGTTCGGATACAGTGTATCCAAGGTTCAGCATAAAAAATTATAGGAAACGATGCAATGGAAAGAGCCTTTCAAATCGTGTGTCAACTTGTGAAAATACTTAGTTCCCAGAACATGATATTTATCTAGAATTCTCAGTGAATGCATTGGGGTATCCTTAAGTTCGGACATCAAATTTGAAAGAAATTTAATGAGTAAAACGCAAATGACAAGTCATAGCAGAACCTGGCAACAATGAATCTTCAGGAGCAAAGAGATTTTCAGAGATTCAGTGTTCAAGTCTGTCGTTGGAGATAAGTGTCTCGGCCCCGAGACGCAGCTTTCGTTAGATCAGTATTATTCATTCAACTTCGCGGTGTTGTCTGGTTTTATCAGAACTCTGTTTCAATTTTTATGTGATTGGACATTTCGGTGCCGAGATAATACTTAGATGATGATCAGATCATTGGAGTTTTCTATTTAACATGGAGTGATGGTAATGAGATGTAGCTGGGTTCTTGAAATTTCCGTCTCGGGTCCGTGACATACATTTTAGAGAAAGCGGATAGCTTCAATAAGTTTCAGATTAATACTATGTTTACATTATAGTTTAGTTGTTTCAAATTTGGCAATGTTCAGAGTACAGCTAAATGAACAGCTAATTGAAAGTTTATTGAACAGCGTTGACTGAATCTTATGTTGGTGAATGAAGACTTATTTTGGTGAGTGAAATTCTATGATGTGATTTATGTGTGTTTCGGTCCCGAGACAGATTGGATGATGGTTTTGCAATTTCCGTTGAACTAGTAGAAATAGAGGTCTTTGGGTCACATCCTACAATTAGAGTCCAAGATATCATAAAATATTATGTCTATATGGTCAATGAAATATCGATTATACTTACCTGAGGTTTCTCTAACTAATTAAGAACTTGTGATTTGTAGGTAGAGCACCACACGACGGAGGATGTACCTGCTGTATCATCACCGGCAGCGACTCAAGTTTCAGAACGAACTGCAATTGACCTAGAGAGTACTGAAGAGGGACAGGATGAGGATGAAGAGGGGGCTGATGATAGAGATCCATTTGACGGGGATGAAGATGATATCAGAACCCGTCAGAAACTGAATTCTGTGGCCACTATTTCTCATCTGAGAGTCCAGCCCCTTAGTTCTTTGAGGTTCAATATTCCCCTATGCAGAATGATGGCCATGCCTATGGTGAGGCCAACACTCTCAACTGATCTTGCTAAATTGGAGCAGGAATTCGTCCATGGGTATAGAGAGGGTGCCTCAGTTTTCTATGTCACAATAACAGATGAAGAAGGCAAAACACATGAGGTGACAGAAGCTGATAAGGCATATTGGGGTCCCATTTGGAGTGCCAAGAATGAAGAATTCAATTCCTTTCTTCAGTCCGTTCCCGAGTTGGCCAAATTCAAGAATTTGATGTTCTTTGTGTGTGACGGTAACCATAGGCGGCAGGCTTGGTTAAATCATATTCAAAGACTTCACAAAACAGAAGAGGCCTGGCATTATTTGGTGGATAGCATCCTCCTGGATACGAAGGGAAAAATTGGTGTTGTTATGCAAGTTATGCATAACATCAACAAGTAAGTATAATCTACTCAGTAGTATTTTCTTTGAAATGTACTTAAAACCTACCAATATTATGATGTGCTAATCTCTTCTCTATGATTGTGAACTGCAGACATACGGAAGACTCTCACGTCAAGACCAACACAGTTCACACCTTATTTCGGGTTCAGAAGTACGGTCTTATGCCGCTTGATCAGTATCAAGACATATTGACACCATCGGAGATCAAAAGGTGCAAAAAATCTCAAAATGCGAAGAAAACGTGGTATACATTGAATCTACATGTATTTACGAACTTCATCTTCCAGGTATGATCTCTATCATCTAAATGAGCTATTCCCTCGGATTATATTTCTTCGGATACTAATTCCTCGGAATTCTCATGTATCAAGCTGCGGTTTGTGTGTATAGACCAGGCCTAATTCAGGAAGTAACGGTTGAATTCATTTCTTTATGCATTTGCTGCATTTGCATCTTACTTGATAATCTATTACGGTGGACAAGTATTTGATGAAACACAAATATCTGCGTCCAATATAGAAGCCACGTACCTCATGAGTATGATGCATTATTTTTCAAAACCGGTTGCTGGACAGTCTGTGGTTAGCTGCATGTGACTCTCGGTCCTGAGACAAACTTTGAGTCATGTGGTTCATGCGTAAACTTTTCGCTGGCTGCATGTGACTCTCGGTCCCGAGACCTACTTCGAGACATGTGGTTCAAAAGTAAACTCTTCGTTGGCTGCATGTGACTCTCGGTCCCGAGACAAACTTCGAGACATGTGGTTCATGCGAGAAGTTTTCGTTGTCAGTCATTAACTGGCGTACAATTATATGTACGTGTCGAACCTTTGAGCGGAGCGCGTCAAGAGTGATTAAATTCGTCGAATCCCACAGGGAGTACTATGTGGGGAAAGGTCTCCTCGGGAAGACTCCTCCGCCTTGAACAGTTGCTGACGACCCGTGAAAGGCGCGACCGCACGTTGGAACTGACGGCGTCACCCTTGGTTGGTTTACCTGGTAGTGTTTGTCATCGACGTAAACTTCTGAGTCGCGCTGGCGGGCCTCGGGGCGACCGGACCCACTGTCCCGATTGGCGCCTGGCGAATGCCCAGGTGCGTTGTCCTTTCAGTTGTGGGTTGCCGAGCCCAGTGTTCCGCGTGGTCATGGCTGCTGATTAGTCCCCCGCGTCCGCGCCAAGGTCGTGGTCGGTTGGTCTTGTGGCTATAGGCGGATTGGCTGCATCGTGTGACTCGAGCTCGTAATGGCTTTGCGGGAGTCAACGCCTTCACTGTTGTGAAATCGTCCCTCGTGTAGAGGTTGTCGAGGAGAAGTGTTTGCTGCTGGTGCCAAGGTCCGCCAGGTCGGCCCCACGACGTCCACCATCGGCGCCTACTGTATTGTCGAATCGTCCCTCGTGTAGAGGGGGTCGAGGAGAGGTGTTTGTAGTCGCAGGCTGTCCATTACGCGGGCGTAGTGTGGGCCGTCGTCATGCGAGAGAGAGAGGCTTTTATGAATCCTACGTAATTTGTTTTAAGCTATTCGTCAGCGATATGTTTGGGCTTCGCAAGGAACTATGTTGTGTAGAGAATTAGTAACCTTAGCGCCCTTCAAGACGGCGTATTGTTGGTTCATGCGTGGACATAATTTGGATGGCAGAGCTATTCAGATCCGTTTGGTTCTGCGGTGCTCGTTTTTCTATGAAGCTGTAGGGCTACTGGAGTATTTTGATTCGGATTTAGATCAGGAACCTGCTAGTCGAGCTTTTCTGAAACTCTACGTCGTTGAATTTATCACTAGCGTTGTATCATTTGAGAGCCCCTAGTCATGTTATTCTACAATTCAAAATGATCTCTATAGTACTTACTCTCAATGACATATCCCCTCGAATTTAGTTCACATAAAACAGGCTGCGGCTTAAGTGTGTAGACCAAGCCTAAACCTCAGGTCACACCTCTACAACTTCTATGTTATTTCCCTCTCCGTTGACCTAGTTGACAGTTGTTGTTTCGTTGCTAGACATTTGACTCTCGGTACCGAGACACACTTAGAGGTACATGTTTAACTCCGTCTGTTCAACTCAGCGCCATGCATGGATGACTAACTAAGACAATCACTTTGCAGCACGAACTCGGACTGGCTGCAGATGAGGGTGTTCGTCAACTTGTAGAGCAATCAGATGGAGAAGTGTCTTCTGCTGAAAAAGCAACCGCTATGAAAGTTGCTACTAAAAAGAGAGCCGAGGCACTTCATAAGAAAATGTCAAAACTCGTTGCCGTGGCAAACCCTGAGATGACAGACGGATGGCTTCGAGAGGTATGTCCACTACTTCTAAAGCATATTATTCATTCTTCAAGTACTTTAATGAACTACGTGATTCTAATAAATCCCTCTATGGTTCACAGATTGAGCGTCACTATACTCTTAACTCAATTACATCCGAGCTCAACTTAGAGAAGTTGCAGTTGATTGTTACTGCAAAAGCATCATCCACTTCTGAAATCAAATGGTTGGAATATTTCAATTCCTCTGCATCAACACGTGAAGCCCGCAAACTGCCAACGAAGCCCACCAACGAGGAGAAATTGTCGACTTTTTTAGCCAAGGCGTGTTTTTGGGCCGGAGTGAGTAAATAATCCTTAATGTTATCGTTTAATTCTCTGTGAGCTGATTTTAGAAATTGCATGTGTATTGTGTGCAAGCTCATTTTGATATTCATGTGAAGTGCATGCAAGCTCATGTCGATAAGCATGTGAGTAAATGCATGTGAGCTGTTTTGAGTAAATGCATGTGAACTTAAGTATGGTCTCATTTCAATAATCATGTGAACTTCTTGCAAGCTCATGTCGGTACTCAGTCTTGCTCACGCTTTTCACTCTGTTTTCACAGATATCCGATCAGGCTTCGATTATCTTTGACGACATCGTGCGTCAAGACAGACTGGTTATCAATTTTGATGTACCCAACGAGCCTTTGACCTTGGCGTCTTACATCGAGGACTGTACAATGAAATTATGGGACAATGCATTCCCCACCTTTTTCCGAGGATAGGACGCTTTTAAAAAAATTGACGAATTTGTGGGCTTTAACGGGACTGACTTGATTGTGCGTCGAGTACTCTATCGGTGAGTTATTTTCTTCAACTACTGTAGTTGTTAGAGTTGATCAATCAGAATTGGTTTTCCAGATGGAATGTACTTCGATTGTTTCGCATATAATAATGTGGTGTTTCATACCCACAGGTATTTCAAGTACGAGCTCCTTGCAAAAGGAGCAATAAAGAAAGACGATCTCCCCGTTTTTCTTACTGCATGGCTTGATAGGTCGAACTCAACGTGCATGTTCTCGGCACATCAACAACGGACGTGGTCAACCTCACATCTCACAGGAGGTGGATGGTACCTTGACTGTCCTCTCAGTTTCACTCCTTGCTTTGAAACTGAACTTAGAAAGTCAAGGGAGGCAGTTGGAGAATCTGGTGTTGAGATGGTTGACTTACAGGGTATAGAAGACGAGCACGAGAGGGCAAGGGCCCTCTCGCAACGTCTTGATGAGGATAGGAAGAAAGCGCTTAGAGTGAAGGAAGCACAGGAGAAAGCGGCACAAAAAGAGGTGGAAAAATTACAGAAGGCATTGGAGAAGACTAACAGGAGGGGGAAAAAGAAGATGAACCCCCCTCCCGAGCCAGAAGGTAAAAGTCCTCTTGCTCCAAGCCCAACTTTCGATTCTGGATCTCAAGCTCCTACTTTCTCTCGAGGTACAAAACGGGATTCCTCATACGAACAGTTGAGTCAAATTACCGTTTTTAATTTGGGAGAGGAGAACGACAGCCAGATTGACGAGCTCATTATCAATGTCTCCATGAAGGAAGTCCTTGGCGATAACTCAGATGACTACACCTCTTATTACAAGGACTTAAAAAGCTTCATGATTAAGGTATTTTGACTTTGACCTGTTGTGTCAAGACTCGCCTGTCAAATTTTTTTAGTGTACAAACTCACAACACCTATCCTAAAAATAAGCACACTTTCGAAAACATCGAAGCACGAATGTTCAGATGCTTGTTTTCTACTATAACCATGGCTTGACTGTTGAGGGCATACTGCTTGTTTGGTCGTTGATTGTCGAGGGCATTCAATTCAGGTTATAATCATGTTTACGTACCACTTTAGGTAATGTTGATGTAGTTCAATGTTGCAATTTCAAAGCCATTATTCTAGTATTTATGTACTAATCTCTGAGTGTGTTTGATTATTGGGCAGCATTCCAAAAGCAAAGCTCGAAACTACAAGGGGACTGTCAGGGTCCAGCCCTGCCTAGACCTGATTCTTGCTGATATCCCAGAAGGCTTGCCCGTTCCAGGGATCTCCAATCCTCCAACGTCCATTCCTGCCTGGAATCAAGAAACTCAGGAGTGGCTTCACCCAGTCTTTGATTTTGCAGATAATCATTTGCATGATGACGGGGCCATCATTTTGTTTCATCCTTTTCGTATGACTACGAAAGCAAACATCCTTGGATATTGTCAGTGTTTCGGTTTTGAAGTTCGCAAGGAGTGGTGGGGGATGAACCGCCTCCATCTCATGTCCCCGATTAATCAGAGCGTCACTGTAAGTTAATTTTCTAATTACAGTTCTTGTTTATCCTCTAACATTTTCATATATTATTTGGCACAAATGCTACGTAATGAATTCTTGAGATTTTTTAATCTCAGTTTTGGGTTGAGTTTGCTGCTTGGATAGACTGGATTATATCTGATTTCAAAGGTCGAAGAATTTCATTGGCTGATCTGAAGCTCTGTACTGGTCTACTTGGTATAATGATACTGATTACATTGATGGTGTCTATGGTGATTGCCTGATTAGATTGATGGTGACTATGCTTGGCAGACTATGCATTTCGGGATTACATTGATGGTGAGGACCATGCCTGACAAGCCTGCTTCCAGATTTTCATTTCAGCCTATCCCCGCTCTTGTCCGACACGGGGTAGATGTATCAAGAGATGATATTCTACAAAACCTTGTCTCTCGTGATGATCAGCTCATGCATGGACCCACGCCGTGGCGAGGTCCGAGAGAGAAGTCTACTCTTTTAATGCAGATGTTAATTCAGTCTTCTACCTCCCCTGGAGATGTTGTTTTAGACTGCACTGCTGCTACGGGTACGTTAATTCAGTCATTCATATCACAACGTTAACTACTTCTACTTGGTTATTGAGAAATCACACTAATTTATTTGTTTATTGTAGGATCTTCCATCCAGGCGTCCCGCAACGTCGATCGTCACATCGTGGCGTTAGAGGCTCATGAGGCCATTTTTCATGCCTTACTTAAACCCTTGATTCGTTCTAGTGTTGCTCCTGAGGTCACTTCTGGAGCAACGACAACTAGTGAGGATCCAGAGGGCGATGTTCTTGTGGTCCCGAGAATCGTGAAGAAGTCTCGATTCAGTAAGTGAGTTTGTTGAACATTAATTCATTTGTTATACTTTTTAGTATCATTGTATCAAAGATTGAGTTATAAACATGGTACTTTTGGCATTTGTAGATATGGTCAAGTGAGCTATCCTAGTCACCGCCCTTTCTTTTGTGAACCTACGTTTTATCGAAGTCCTCCAAAGACTTGGGAACTCCCTTCCTACGCAAACGACACTGCTATTGAACTAGCTAGTGGATCTTATCGTACTGTTATTCCTAAATCTTATCCGGGAAGATCTATAGAATTTTGTGATATTGAAGCGGTGGAGTCTGATCGTGAGTTATCCTCAGATGGAGTGTTTAGTGATTCAAAGGACTCGGCATCATCCACCGATGATAGTGATTTGGATTAATTGTGATAGCTATGTCACAGTGTTGGTTCACCTTTACAATGGAACTCAGAGACCTGGACGGTCATTCATTTCACATTGTATACTTTATTTTCTTGTCAGTTATACGATAGTCCTTCAAGATATGTAATGTTTTCCCGATATGAACTACATGGCATATCCTTGAATATTTTTCTCTCACATGATTTATTTATGTTATGCTGTTCTACATGTGTATCGTGATGGTTTGTGTGTACAGTCTCGGTGAATATTGAAGGATCAGTTTCCCCTTTCTCTCTGCAATTAAATTGTTCATTTGCGTTAGAAAAAAAATTAAAAAATATTTAATGATCATACATAAAAGCATTCCTAGACGTAACACATGTGTTTACGTTATTTAGTTCTGACATTTGGAACTGCATTTATGCATCCTTCCAATTAAGAGGATACCTTGGGGTGAAAGTACACTACACCCTACCTCTTTTAGTGTCACAGTGTCACACTTGAGGAACAAACTTATTTTAAATTTACATAAATGCACAAAATTACATGCATGAACATGGTTCAATGATTGATATTACTCATGCATCCTAGGGTCCAATGGCATTTTTCCATGTCTAATCTATATTTATATATATTCACTAAAATTCACAACAGATGAGAAATTTAATAAAAAGTTGAGAATAAGGTTTTTAACACTTTGGTTGGTTGATGGAGGAAGTGTACAAGATTCTAGAGGTGGGCCTAATTATATTACTTTTTAATTCGTCTTTGGAATAATTCTTAACTTAGGTTTAGAAGAAATTACAAAATCACGTTGTACCCCCTTCTAAGATTTAGTATTTGTAAAAATCCCTTGAAGAAAGAATAAAACAATGAAAAATAGTCCAACATGTAGAATGTTTTTAGCTTCCTCCACCAACCAACCAAAGTGTTAAAAACCTTTTTTACATTTTTTTATTGAATTCTCTGTTTTTGCCCAGAAATGGTAGGTGTAGTGTACTTTCACCCCTTGCAAGACTAACAATGACCGCTGGTTTTGCTTTTGATATGTGAACCTTTATAATTGAATGGAAAAATTCATCGTCAATAAATCTGTAACATATTCAAAAGTACTTCCTAAACCGCGGTCATAGGGTATGCTTCACCTAACAGAAATGATCAAAATTACAAAAAAGTTACCCCTCACCGCTCACCGCTCACTGCTCACTGAATAGCTTTTCCTCATGGTCAAAGTCTCCTGAGTAATGAGATTGGTCATGTGACCATCTGAAGACAGCTGAATCCCATCTCGTTGCAGCTCCATCCTATCAAAGAAAGAGAATGGAACCCCTGGATCCAATTTCTTCACGAAGCACTTCACAAGGAAGCACTTGTGAGTGCGCCCATGGTGGCCATCGCAAAATAGTGGCAGCCCGTTGATGGCGAACCACTTCGTGTCCTCGACAAAGCCCGCCCAATCGACCCACGCTACAAGTTCATTGGAGATGAACTTCGAATCTGGGTAGAAAACTATAAGCGGCGCCCCGTCACAAAGTAATGCCCCAACCATCTCAAAGGCCCTGTAAATCCAATGGGATTCTTTCTTACCTCCGTCTGATAACTAGGTTGGAAGCTTGTTCCAATTTGGTACAACGATGCCGCTGTCAATGTCGGGGACTGGTAAATCCATTGGAACGTCGAACAATACCATATCCGCCAAACCTAGAGTGCAATCCAATGCCTCATGTCGCCGATGTCGTGAGCCCGAGTGCTCCTTCAAAAACATGCGAAGCTCCTTCCATGCTGTAGGTTCGTCATCCTCTACAACGACACTATCAAATAGAGACATGATGGAGAGGGCACTCTCACACATGACCTTCACAACAGCAGAAGACTGAGGACGATCGAATATCGGAATCAAGTACACAGTCTGCGAGGGCTTCACATCAAAGGTTGAAGGTCGACTGCTAGCAGAGGGTGAAACGCCCATCGTCAGTGTCACCGCTGGAGGGACTGCGAATCCTCCAAATCCTCCTAGTTGAGTAAACAACTTCTGAGGCCCTTCCTTCGCCACCAACGCCGCGAACTCCTTGTACCTCTCCTTCGTCTCTTTCTTCTCCTTCTTGGAACTCTCCTTCTCCAGCCTACCAGCCTCCCTCTCCTATTCCTTAATTACTGCCATGGCTGCTTTCTCAGCAGCCTTGGCTTTGGCCTTCTCAGATTGCTCCTCAGACGCTGCCAAGGGAGCCGCCAACAAGAAAAGGACGCTGCCAACAACAGGAGGAACCGCAATGGATTCGCAGGCCACTCGTAGTTGGACCTCGTCTCCAGGGGTTGGATCCACCTCCCGCATCTCCAAGTACCAGGGGCATTGGAGGAGGTGGTGCACAGAAAACTGACGCCTCTGTGTATCTGTGAAGATACACTCTGAGTAGATGTATTTATCCACTTTGTGAAACGGATGGGTAGATCTCCAGTCAACAAGGATCCCTGGGCCACGAGCACCCTCCAAAAATATCGCATCACTGCTCGCTTGAGAACCTTCTCCCATCCGTCTTGTGCCATAAACTCCTCGCCCTTCGTGTAGGAGCTCCCCTTGCCGATGTGAGTAGAGAACACCTTTGTCCACAACGTCATACTCTTTGCCTCAATCTATTTTCCAATGGCAGGAATGGGATTTAGAAGCCCTTCAGTCTGGAGGACAATGTTGTCCTCAAGGAGAATCTCTGCGTAGAGTTTCTCAGACTCTTCTTCTAGCTGTGAAACAAAATCCACATAGTTAGGAATTGATCTTAAAGCAAACATTCGAAAATAATGAGAATATCAATAAAGATTGGACCATACCCCAGCCCAGTACGTTGCCTTGTCAATCCAGCCACGAAGAACCTTATCAGACGCGGGGAAGGTATACTCCATCCTGCTGCCCTTGCTCATGTTCCACCACCTGCACTAGCGCGACTTGAACTTCGCAGCTACCCTAGCCGTGGCGATGAACTGGAGTTTTTCGGGAGTCATCTCGGGTCGCACCTGGTAAACATCAAAGTGACGATTCACCTACATTCCAATATCAATAATTAGAGTGAAATTTACAAGGCCAGAAGTTAGAAATTCAATATGAAAAAGATTGGAAAAAATACATTTACCCTACCTATTTGAAGAAATCCTCCCCGTTTGCCGGGTTGGCAATTGCCAACAACCGAGTGAGCATGGTCTGGCAAGTCGTCTTCTTCTTTTGCACAGCTTCAGTGCAATGGCTCACCAACTCTGCAACACTTCCACGCCGATCTTCACTAACACCCGTGACCAAGTTGTCCTTAAATTTTTGGATCTGCTCGTCTTGAACAACAATCAGGTCCCGTTGTGGACAACATAAGGTCGTGATCAGTATTAATATTTTGAACTGGAATATTAAAAGGAGAGGAATGGCAAGTGCTACCTGGACAAAGTGATCATTACGTACCTCATACATGAGCTTCACAAATGCTTCGAGAGTCATATGATACCACTTTTGTTGTCCCTTCTTTGACCACTCAAGGACACTCAGTTTGTAATCTTCATCGCTGATGAGCCCCTTCAGTTGCTCAAACTCTAAGAGGCCGAAATGTTGAACACGCTTTAGGTCGTGTGTGAGGTGTTGCACAACGTGATCTGATTCTTTTTGCCTATGACAAAAGAATATTTCAGTGTCATTAAATGAAGTACAATAGTAAAAGCAACTGAAACAAACAAAGTTTGGAGTATCTTAGTTCGTGCATACCTGTTCAAGTCGGTCATCACGTTGAGCAAAATGTGTCGGTTCTCGATAGTAGGCTCGATAACCACGGCTCTAATGGGCACGTGAAAGGTGACATCGGATGGGTGTAGTTGGGAAATCACCTCGGTCCAAGCCATATGGCGATGATTGCCATCCCACAGGAAGAAGAACTTCTCTGAAAACGCCGAGTACTCCGGTCGAGTCTTCAACAACTCCTCGAACTTCCGGTCCTCTTCAATCCAAAGCTCAGACCACGTTGACATGTCTAGTGGTTGCACCCGCTTCTCGACAAGGGAGAAACTCTTCACCGACATATAAAAACATGCAGAACCAGGCCGATACCCATTGACAAACTCCCCCTTCAATTTCTCGACATCACTTCTAAGAGGTAACCTCACCTCAGTCATGGGCACCATCCGGCAGAGAGGAATTGGGAGATCACCAGCGAAAGAGCAAATGCTACTCTATAGGATGTTGTATGAGGTCCCACGGATGGACCTCCGCAAAGATTGAAGTGTAGGAGCCAGCCCATGCTCATCAACAAGTTCAGTGATGCGTGCTTCGTCCTCCATAATCTCAAGGTCCTCACGTGAAGAAGTTGTTGTAGGTCCCAAACTCTCAACCTGCAATAAGTATGCATGAGAAACTGAAGCAACAAATTGCATCCACCTGAACTAGAAACTTGAAATGAATTAAGATTAAAATCTAGAACAGACGAGTAAACTAAATTCCTGCTCATGCAATCCAACAAGTATGGCCAAAATGGTCATGAAAAAAACTTATAGCAAAATGAATCAATGTCCCTCCCCCACCCCAGCCTAGACCTCACCACCCACTCACTCACTACTCCCCACCCCACCCACCCCACCCACACACCCCAGCCTCTCACCCACACTCCCCACCCTCACCACCTCTCGCATCTACAGTCCCTCAGCTCATTGACCAGGATCAGGTAGAGAGAATTACAGAAACCGTGAACACGATCTCATGAACGTGACCATCAGAGGAAGAAGAATTATACACGCGCATCGAAGAACTCTCCAGCAGGGAGAGGATTCTCATTTTTTATAAGAATCAGTGACCCCTAAAAATGGCTTTTGGATCCGAAAGCCAAAATCAGGGGTCATTGATTTTTGTAAAAATTCACGATTCCCTCCCCTGCTGGATAAGGTCCTTCGCGCGTGCACTCTTAACAACAAGACTCACACACTTTCATGCAGTTGAGGCAGAGCATAAATAAAATCCTACCCCCTCCCCACCCCAGCCTAGACCACACATAATACTCACTTGCTACAGAATATCTCCCCTGGACCTCCCCCGCGCCTCTTAATTATGCATAGTTCCTTGTAGAATTTTACAACTCTTCTCATCTTCCCAAAGAAGGTCAGGTTTGAGTGGCGTTCCCACACTATTTTAATTCCGCCCTTTGCTTCGATATCCTGTTGGAGGAATGCGTTCATGACATATGGTGACTTATGCTGAGTTTGAGGCTCCAGCCAGACCTCCCTCCACATCGGCAAGTGGTCAGAGTGTGCGGAGTCGCCGAGTATCTTATAATTGTCGCTTGAGGAGGTTGGATTACAGCCTATAAAGGTGTATGTTCTGTCGAGCCGCGCTAACACACGACATCTATCTCGTTTCTTGTTGTCCTAGGAGAATCTAATCCTGTTGCTTCTCGGAAAACTATCTTCTATGTCCAGCACCGATTTCAGTTCTTGAAACAGGTGTTGTTCTTCTTCAGTCCTATAGGATTCGCAAAAGTCAGATTTGTCTACCCTTGATTCTACAAAATTCCAGTCGCCTGTTAGCAGCCACCAACAGCCATGCGAGAGCGTTTGTAGTAGTTCTTGCCATAGCTGACTTCGTTCTATCGGTGTATGCAGACAGTACACATTAAGCACCGCTAAGTCGCCACCAGGAGTTCCTATAAGCCGCAGCCATTGAGCGTTTCCATCCCTCGAATGGCCTTGATCACCTATCAGATGTGATAGTTTGGGTGACACCCACATTCCTATGCCCCACTTCCTGCTCCATCTTCATTTTCTTTGTTGTTGTATGCTACCTTAGCCTCTTGCCCTATAAAGCGTGCGCCTGTCCAGAATAAATCCTCCAAGGCTTTGAACTTATTACCTCTGAGTTTTGTCTCTTGCAGACAAATAATGTCAGTTCTTCCCATTAGACGATGATAGTACTCTTGGATCACTCCCCTTTTCACCATACCATTTATACCTTGAACATTTTGTGAGATAATGTTTACTCTCATGAACAAGATGGGGGGGAGGGGATAGTGACTGCTCAACTGTGTTAGAGGGGGCTCCTCTTGCTCGGAAACTTGCACCTGCTGGTTGAATAAACCTCACGCTTTTGTTACGTTGCGGGGAATGGATGGACACTGAGTTCTCTTTAATTTCCAGGCCGCATTGTCGGGGTTTGAGTTATGGTTGTCTCAGCCGGTTTGGTAGGCGAGGGTCGTTGCTCCGAAGGGATGGACGAAATTTCACTAGTGAGCTTGGAAGATGCAAATTTTCTATACCTTGGTTGCGCAGCGAGTCCTAAAGAACGGGTCCTAAGTGTGCTGGGATCCGTCGCCTCTGTTCCTTCGGTCTCTGTTCCTTCGGTCTTTGTTCGCCCGAGTAGAGCTCTTCCTCATTGTCCATTCCCAGGCTCAGGTCATCTATCTCGCACGTTCTACCTGTGAGCTGAGGGTGGTCACCCCCATTCAAGTCCGGTACCTGTTCGCCGAGAGGACTTAGGGTAGTTGGCTGATGCTCTACGTCCATCATGGCCAGATCGTTGTCTTCATTGGAATCCCCACCATGTCTGCTGTCAGCGCCAAGTGCCGAGAATCTTGTAATTGTGTCTGCAGCCGCGGCAGTAGTTGAGTGGCTAGGTGCCGCTACCGCCTCTTCCTCTATAGCCGAGGTAGCTGAAGAGGCGCTGTCCGAGTTCTCGCTCTATGGCAAACAGCTTAATCTTCTTGTAGTTGAAGTGCGGTGGTCTACTGGATTGCTCCTCCCCGCGCCCCTGTGGTTGATTGCCTTTACCATGGTTGCCTTGTTGTGGCCGCTTGCCACCACTTGCATATGCGTGTCGAGACTGCGCCTCAACTCCCTTGCTTGAACGTTCCCTCCATCTTTTGTAGTGCTTGTTTTTTGTCTTGGTAGCTACCTCCGTTCTCGCCAATCCTTACGCGCTAAGTTGATTTCGTTTGTTTCAGAGAACTCTGAAGTGTTGGGAGAAGAGTTGTACCCGCCTTCTTGCTCTCTCGCCTTCCATGTCTCCCAGTTTAAGTAGTGTTGTCAGATGCGCGTCGACGGGCCTGCCTCCATGGACATGTATTGTTGTGCACAATTCACCATCGTGGAGGAGGATTGGTTACTTGTGAGTGGAGCGGCAGCTGTCTCCTTGTTCTCATGTTGCTGCAGTTGTCTTCCTGTTATGGATGTCCCTTCCATGCCGCCGTGCTGGATAGTTCTTTGATCCATGGCCGCCCTTATGCCTTCTTCAACTTGAGTTCCCCCGTTCCTTCTCTGTTTTGTGGGTGTTTGCTGCCCGTGTTTTTGGGGATGTCATCGTGGATTTTGCAAGACTTTGCAGTCCTTGATCAGGTGAGATGTTGCCATGCAGAATCGGCATCTAACAGGAAGATTATTGTAGTCCACAACCACTACAGTGACTTCCCCTGTTATGGGGTTCGTGACGTCCACTTCGACCACAAACGGATCACTTGTTGATACTATCATGTAGAAACGTTGGTCCACGATCCACCGCATGCGCATTTGCTTTATGTCACCCCACTACTGTCCAAGGCAATGTGCTATGTCTTGAGCGTTGCTCCGCAACTCATCGGGGATAGCCTTAAGTGTGA
Organism: Bryoerythrophyllum caledonicum; assembly: GCA_963971425.1. Classification (NCBI taxonomy): domain Eukaryota; kingdom Viridiplantae; phylum Streptophyta; class Bryopsida; order Pottiales; family Pottiaceae; genus Bryoerythrophyllum; species Bryoerythrophyllum caledonicum. The sequence continues at coordinate 12,128,063 of OZ020514.1, forward strand.
TCCATACAAGCATCTGAGTTTTTGTTGGTTTGCTCGAATTAAAGCCTACTGTCCATGGTTGCATTATGCACGTGCCCCACCTCGAAAGATGAGGTGTAAGCAGTAGCAACTCCTGCGTTGTGGCTTCATCTTTAGATAGGATCTGGAAGAAACTGTTGCTGAGGTCACGTCCGATCCTACACTCTACTTGAACTTCCTTGCACACTTCTGCTAACCATGCTTGGAGTTGATCCCACTTCTGCTTGCCACCTACAAAATACACAATGGTGACACTTTTCTCAAAGTGTTCCATTTCTTTCTTCAACTTACCCTCGTCGATGGTGATAGTAGCCGCCTATTTTCTTATGATGAAGCCTGCTTTGCTACGGAAGAGGGTGTCCGGGAGCTCCTCTCCAATTACAGCCTTGGTAGGGTTGTAGAGAGTATGTTGTCCTAGATGTGTTGCTGCAGCTACCACCTCCGGTTCAATGCGTTCCTGCTTCTTGAGTTCTTCTGCTCTCTTGTGATTCTCCTCAGTAGTGGAAAAAATAAGTGCGTGTGCCATTTGCGTCAACAAGGTGGATGCATAGCTCGTCGACAGACCGTAAGATATAGGCCAATCTGATGTTGAGGTCGTCGAGGTGTGTGTTGTTTCCTTCTCCATCGACATCCTCCAACCTTGTTTGCCCTCGGTTCGTGACGCCCACTGCGCACAATGCTCTGTAGATGCGCGCAGTCGTCACTCGCATGGAGGGTCGGGGTTGAGTTTCAAACGCCAACCTCTTCACAACCTCCGGCGCCGCGTCTTCTTTATGCCGTGTTTCCTTGCGCGAGGAAGTATGTAGATGCACGTAGGTCGTATGATCGCGTTCGACCAAGGTACCCCTGTGCACATACTCAGGAGTACTGTGAGTTCCGTTCATGTGACCTAGTACAAGGAAACCCTAAAAGGAAAGCTCAAGAGAAAAAACCTCAAACGAAAAACAAAACAAAAGAAAAACCCCTAATTCAGCTCCACTCTTTGCAGTTCGATCATAGCCAGGTTGGCGCGGTGCAACCGAAAGGCTAAAGCGGCATTGAATTGAGCAAGATGTAGACTTAGACGGCGATCTGCATTTGCATGTCTTTCGTGAGCTCGCGGCGACGTCGCTGATACTCACGCGACCTCATCCCCCCCAAATCTCACCTTCATTATAATGGCAAGAAGGTTCCACAAGGACCATGTCAACAAAACTTGACTCCTATATATGGTTGGATGGCGCCCCTTCAAAAATATTAAAACCCTCCATTGATGGTAAAGCAAACATGCGGAGGCCCCTCCGGAAAATTGAGGTCGTCGACCCCAAATTTGGCATTAAAATCCCCTAGATAACATTAAGACGATTTGACAGGATATCCCCTACGCTCGGACTTACCGCGTGGGGCTACAAGGTGGTGGGGCCAAACCCAACCCCTATTTTGTTTTTGGATGGGGCCTTACTTATAGCGAGAGTGAGGCCTCTACGGCGAACAAAGGCCCTAGGCTCCAAATTTGTCAAAAAAAAACTCCAAAAAAAGCCTCTGGACCCCCCAAAATAAGAGGGCCACAAAACTAACCCCATGCACTTAAGATGGGGCCCACCTCGCGTACGTCCGAGCGTGGGGATATCCTGTCCGCGCCGTCAAAAATAAGAGGCCCAGAAAATGAGGTCATGAGCCCTATCTACTGTCTACCCTCTTTAAATGATACTCCTCGGGAGCGATCAAAAGCATAACACTTATCGAGGTATAACACATATCGAGTTCTGACCTAATTTTTAAGCCATTTTCCATTCATTTTTCATCAAATTTTCATCCACCAATATATTTTACATTCATTTTTTTCATCCATTAAGACATTTTCATCCTAAAGAATCACCATAAACCCTAATTTGCATCCTACTTGGCCAATTTTACTACCCTGCATTACATTTTACTAGCCTTGCTCCTATTTATTGCCCCATACTTTCTCCGATTTTACTAACTTTAACATTTGTAGAGGTGAAATTAACAAAGGAGGGAGCGGATAATGTCATAACACTTAACATATAACACTTAGTAGTGTTAATTTTTCGGGAGCGAGATTTTTCATAACATTTATCGAGGAATAACACTTATGGAGGTAACATTTAAAGAGGGTGGACTGTATTGGGCCCCAAAATTAACGAAGCAGAAATAGCCCTTGCACTATACACGACTAGGTCAACACGTCTGCAAACATAGGATTACTTTATTAACAGGGATCGAAGGAATTTGCAGAGCAAATTGGGCATATTAATCAATAATTAACACGAAATCAGGAAATCCATTCGACTCGAGAGTCAACGCAACCCATGCGGATGGCCTGGCGATGCACAAAATATTGAAATAATAGGGCGCCGACGTCACACACAACTCTCGTTGTTTTGTTGTACTCAACATTATTTTGTTGGCCAACTGATCAAGTCAATGCAGGCCGGTTCGCGAACGAGGAGTTCGCTTCGTTGGAGGCGTTCCGGTTCCACCAAGTGCTCCTCGCTCTTGAGGTACTACTGCCCCACTCTTGAATAGATAATTGATATCATCGTCACCTCAGGGATGATGTGATCTGATTGTCGATCGTGTGCGTGAGTGCAGAGCGCGGAGCTCGAGGACGGTACCTTGCTCGACCAGAACGACACCAACGTGGAGTACATGCGTCCTAGGCGCTGCGTCACATTTCTGACAACTCCAGGTGAGATCGCGTGGCAATTTTTCCGTAACAAACCTGCAGTTCCACCCATTCACTGCAGTCGCCCATCGGTGGCAAAGTCCCAGTTGCTTTTCTTGCAGCGACTGCAGTCTCTTCTTGGTTGTGACGTTTGGTTGTGCATCGATGGTCCTCACAACTTTCTTGGCACTGTATTCATCTATAGTAAAATGATATTCACGTTCAAGTTCCTGACCTTGAAGGATATATCCATGAAAAAGGTTTTAAACACATGCTTCCAGTGGTATACGGTATTGACTCGGCTGGCCAGTTGAAAGACTGCAACAAGATTATGCCACCGTTTAACCGCTCTAGCGGAAATGAGATGCAGTATTATTCTCTCGTACCATGTTTTGCTCATGCGCTCTTACAAGAGATGATACGGTTTTAAGAGATGACCTAACTCAGCTGGGTGTTGTGTGGCAGCAATCACCCATCATTACAACACCGGCGCAACCACTGGTGCGCAAAGGGCAGACATCATCACGAAGCTCCGAAGATGCTGAACAAGGCGCACCGCAAGAAGCTGAACAAGATCACGGTGTCGGCGCAGCAGGTGGGGCGCGACTTGGGCGCGTTTGCGCGAAGCATGGCCGATTTTCCGTAGTCATAGGCGTACTAGTACAGTAGTTGGATGGACTCTAAATCCATGACTTGATTTCACTCGCCTTGTATATATCCTTCGTGTTTCCATTGACATTTTTCAGATTCAGAATGCACTCAATGTCACGTCCATAAAATATGGGAAGCTGTGAGATTTCCTACCGCTCAAATCACTTAAACAATCATATATACTAAGAAACACACTAAAGAACACACTCTGCAATTACTTACTTGAATGCACAAATGCTTCTGAAGAGCTCTCTTTATTGAACTAGACCAATTGGATAAATCCAAGAGTCAATTAACTAAACATCAGACTGTAGTTCAATTCACCCTAGAACCTTTCCCTACACATCTACGTGCTTACATTACAAAAACTAAACTACAGCAATGCAGACAGAAAGCTTATATGTGGAACACTAAAACCCTAATTAAAAGGATGAAAAACAAACACATCCAACTAACGGATGAAAAACTAAAGGACGTACTTAGAATACAACACTCCCACTCGTTCTTTAGTTTTAAAAAGAAGAGAGAGGTGAAGTAAACTGAAGTCGACAAGAACATATCAGAAAAGGAACGCAAGACACATAATCTCCCACTCGTTCATTTTTGTAAAGACATTCCGATCATGTCACGAAGTTGAATAAATTTCTCCTTGGGAAGTGCCTTAGTAAAAAGATCCGCAAGTTGAGCGCTGGTATGAATATACAGGACATCGATTTCTCTTTGCTCATACTTTTCCCGAGAGAAGTAATACTTCCGCTCTATGTATTTTGTCCTCTTATGAAACTCTGGATTCTTCACTAGACGGATTGCAGACTGATTGTCACATAGAATAATCGTGCGATCAACTTGAGGAAGCCCGATACTCTTCAGCAAACGTCTAAGCCAGATAGCCTCCTTTACAGCTTCAGCCAAGGCCACAAACTCTGCCTCGGTAGTTGAATCTGCCACACACCCCTGTTTCTGTGACAACCATGATATTGGCCCATGTGCCAGTTGAAATACTGTACCGGTCCTGGATTTCCTGTCAGTGGCGTCATTGGAATAATCAGCATCGACGAAACCAGTAAGCTTCAGAGCAGAAACATCTCCGTAGAAGGTGATGCCAAGAAAAATAGTTCCTCGCAAGTATCGAAGGATTCTCTTCACAACCATCCAGTGAGAGACACGAGGTCTTGAAGAATACTATGCACAACGTGTAACTGCGAATGTAATATCCACCCTTGTGAGTACCATCGCATACATAAGACAACCGATAGCTTGTTGGTACGGTCCGGTAAATTCCGGATCATCGTCAGATAGCTTTTCACAAAGAATACTTTGAGAATCTGCCGGAGTAGAAACAGGGTGACAATTATACATGTCAAAACGATGGAGAACATCTGTAATGTATCGCCCTTGATGAAGCGTTATAGCATGGGTCTGAGGATCTTGATACACTTGAAAGCCGACATAGTAATCCATGAGGCCTTGAACAATTTTAAACATTGTCTCCAGGTACTTGATAACAGCGGATAATCTGTGCTTGTCAGTAGTGGCTGCAAGGCCATCGTCAATGAATATCCCAATGATAATCTTCATGCTAGCATCATGATATACACAGGAATCAGCTTCACTCGGTGTGAGATCATAAGTCCGCAGAAATTGATCGAACTTCAAATTCCACTGTCGGGCACTTTGTTTCAGTCCGTAGAGGCTTTTCCGTAATTTGCAAACTAGTTTCTCACAGCCAGATGTGACGAAACCCTCGGGTTGCGACATAAAAATATCTTCATGTAAATCGCCGTTTAGAAAGGCAGTTGCTATGTCGAACTGTAGAAAATGCATTTTCAAAGCTGCAGCTATCAAAAAGATGACTCGAATAGAGGAATACTTGACCACAGGTGAGAAAGTTTCTGTGTAATCGACTCCTGCACGTTGGGAATAACCTTTTGCCACCACTCTAGCTTTAAACCGATCAATTTCCCCAGAAGACTTATACTTGATCTTGTACACACATTTGCATTGTACCTTAGTACGGCCTGCCGGTAGAGCAACAAGGTCCCACGTACGATTCTCTATGAGAGAATCAAATTCACGTTGCATAGCTTGTTGCCAGTCGTTGGAATAGTCAGATTTCATTGCCTCTTTGTACGTAGCTGGCTCCATGCATGCTTCCTCTGTCTGTATTATGTCAGGTTCGACGCGTTGGAGGGTTTGTGGAGGTTGGTTTACGCGTTGTAAACCAACTAGGAGGTTAAATGGCCCAAGGAAACCCTGGATGCTAGCTTTAGTTGTTAATTAGAGTTAGTGTTAGTGTGCTTTGACTTTTAGGGCCTTGGTGGTGTCTTTTGACACCTCATTTGGGACTTGGAGTCCAAATGACCTCCACGTGTAGTGTGGGGAGACTCATCTTTCTCAAGTTGAGTCTCCCACGTGATGGAGTGAGAGAGTGCGTGCTTGCGTGCACTTCTTAAACTTCATTGTTATTATGCGACCATTCTTTAAGAATGGCATTGGCTTGACTATGTGTAGTTTATGAGTATTTTCTACTTGTTTATTACTTGAGAAAGATCACCACTTTGATAATGAGTGTAGTCTTAGTGGATTTTTAACACTTAAAACCTTCAAAATCTTGTGTTTGAGGTGTTTTTGAGCAATGTTTTAGTGCTGAAATTTTGATGCAAAACCTCAAGCATACTTAGAAAAGATGGATGAGGTTCATTAGATAAGGTTAGAGGAGGGGTGGTGGAGAGTGACTTTCCACTACACGCGGATGAAGATCCGTTGACTTGTCGTCATCCGAGGATGAAAAAGTAGATCCACTTTGTTAGGAGCCTGTTGACGTTGAGAGGCTCTGCGGGGAAGCGGACAAGCTGGTGCTTGCGGAACCTGGTGCTGGCGAAGGCGGCGTTCGGTGGTTGCAGGTGCGGCTGGTGGTGCGCGCGTTGTATGGGCTTGGATCTGGAGCAGCCGGTGAGCACGTCCGCGGCGACGTCGTTACAGGGTACTGGCTGTCTTCCGCGCCACTAGTCTCCATCCGGCCTGGGTGACCTTGACAGTGCACCACATCAGGGAAGACACGTATCCCGCGATGATATCCGTGAGCAGCATTCCTCGAGACGCCGAGGACGTGAACCCCAACACTGCGAACAGGATGGCCAGAATCTGGACTCCGTCGCCCACCACTACGCAGAGCAGCAGAGGGTTCTGCGGAACACGGAAGACGTCACCAACTACCAATTCCATCCTGAGAGCTCCCGGTTCATGAGGGCGAGCTTGTGCGCGCTTGCATAGAGTGTCGGTTGAGTGAGTTTTGGGTGATAGGGTTTGGGGCGTTTGAGAGGGAAATGGGCTCCACGAAGCGCACCGAGGTGCGCTGCTGCGGGAGACAGTAGGTGCGCTATGGCAATGGAGGGTGTCGGTAGGGACCTGCTTGGGAGTCCGATCAACGGGGTGCCACGGCCGACACACGTTTGAGCGAGGTGCTTCATTTTAAGTTTGGAGCGCTCCTAGGGCGAGTGTGTGGGGACCGAGTGTGAGGACCGAATGTGAAGACCGAGTGTGTGAGGCAGCGAGGGAGAAGCACAGACATGGGAGGTGAGACGCGGTAAGTGACGGAGTGAGTGTGCTCTTGGAGTTGTTGCGAGATCGGCGGGTGTGTGTGGATTGAGAGGAGAGCCGATGATTTTAGGAGTGGGATTTCGTAGTTCCTACGAGTGCAGATGTTCGGGATTTTTGCATCATCGTATCTGTGCGCACAGACAGCCGTTGACAGGGCGGCACAGACAGAGTTCGTTCGACTGTATCCTACCCGACACTTATTGCTACTTGGCACTAACCTATACCCTGCCCCTCCAAGTACCCGGCATTGAGTTTGATAACCGGTAATATGTTTGAGACCCGGACCTTGTTCTTGAGACCCGGACCTTGTTCTTGAGACCCGGACCTTGTTATTGAGACCCGGTTCCCATCTGATACCCGCCTTTTGGACTGATACCCGTACCCGTTGCTTATACCCGTATACGCGACTGATACCCGTTCGTCGGCTGATACCCGATCCACTCGATACCCGGTTTGTGCTACTGGTACCCGGCTGATTATAGTTATACCCGGTGTGGGGGTTCGATAACCGGGCAAGTGTTTATACTCTGGGTAGAGTATATACCCGGGGCAGTGTTTATACTAGGGGTAGAGTGGATATCCGGGGCAGGGTTTGTACCCGGGTCTATGGGTTGATATCCGGGTTTGGGTTTATACCCGGACAAGTGAGAGATACTCGGCAAGAAGAGCCGGTACCCGCCCGTGGTACGATACTCAATTTGAGCTTATACCTGGTTGTGATTGATACCTTTATCCGCATTTACACTTGGTACCCTGATACTGGTGTAGAAACCCGGTGTTGTGATGATACCCACCTGGATTAGTGACACTCGTATATGTGACTGATATCCGGTGCTTGGTTTAAACCCGGTCCCTTGGTTGTTGACCGGCTGTGGGATTGATGACCTGCAGTCGTGTTGATAACCAGCAGTCGGGTTGATGACCGGCTGTGGGGGTTGGTAACCGAGACTGGGACCATATTAAGTGGTAGCCATACCCGCATGAGGTTTAGGTAGGGTTTGCGTATGAGATTACCCGAGTACCAACATTGACTACCAGGAGATTGAAGCTGATTTCATATTCATAGCACCTGGTGGAGGGAAAAGTGGATTTGTGGAAGCTTGCAGGAACACTATTACCATGGTTTGAGGGTTTCAAGGTTAGTTGGCACTCTAATTATGGACCATGGACGGAAGAGGTAAGTCCAAGAAACCCGAGAAGGCTAGTGGGCCGAAGGTGGAAATTGATGGTGAGGTGTTGGACACCTTGATCGATTGTTTGCAGAGCCTACGAGTGAAAGGTTCCCCAGCCACAGCAAGTGGTAGCCACGGGAACTTTGAACTTTCTCCCATAGCAAAATCTCGCTCGGGGCCTCAGAGTTTGCACAAACCAGGCACGAAGGTGTTGAGTGCGGAATCCGTAAAGTACTGGACTTCCTTAGGTGGGGTCCAGAAAATCCGCTCACTTCGGGTGAAGGAGGGAATTTCAGCACCGTTGTGCCGTGCTCGTGGGCAAGTGGGCGTCGAAGATTTGGTAACTGGAGGTAAGGCCGTGGTTCTTCGAAATTCTGGATCCAGATATGGTGTAGAGGTCGAGGATTTCTCTTCAGGCATCCAGTTACCCACCTTCTCACTCATTTTCACGGAGTTCGAGAGCGAAGGATTTTTATTCCACACTACCTGGCAGTGGGAGGTTAACACGTGGCAGGAGCGTGCCTCGAGTGTGTGGGATACTCTTACCTTAGAGTTATTGGACTGGGAAGTCACACCTACGATTTATGCTCCAGAGATGAGAGGAACCCATGAGGCTTGGCATTTGTTCGAGTAGATCACGAAACTAGCAATCTGGAGAACTGGAAGGGTCCCGGGTTTACACGTAGAAACACCCCCTTCTCAGTAGATGCTAGTGAGAGAGTGTTGTCTGAAATTTGTGGTCAATCGGAAGAGGTAGAGGAGAGCACTTTGCCACTGGTAGAAGAGGAGGAATTTTTAGAAAGCCCGCAAGTGAGTGTTCAGGTTCCAGTCTTACCCATAAAGCCTTACCAATCATATTTTGATTGGGAGGAAATGGCTTCACCATATGGAGGTGGAGAAAGAGGGGTGCGAAGATTTTCAGGTGCCACGGGCACCATCGAAGTCGATGACTTCAAGAGGGAGTTCACCATGTGGTGTGAACTCCAGAAGTCACGTAACCCCAACTTTAATCCGTATATGGTGTGGAGGGCCTTGTTTGGGTGTCTAGAGGGAGCGCCACTGGCGGACTACGGAGAGTTCGAGGCATCTCATTTCACCGAAATCATGGCCTGGAGGGACTTCTATGCACCGAACTACGTGGACGTGTTCGGTGGAGCACCGAAGGTGACACCCCCACTGTTGTCTAAGGGGAAGATGGAGGAAGGCACGAGCTCAACGGAGGATGTGGAGCAGCCAGAGGTACTAGTAAATCATCCACCTCCATTCAATCCCACCTTGGGATTCTTCGTGCAACTCCATAGAGATTACCAGGGACAGAGGGCAGATAAGATGAAGGCCCTTCGTTCCTTCACACGTGGAGGTGACGAGTCTCTGAGAGAGGCTCATGCGAGATTAAGGAGACTAATTTCAGCCACTCACGGAGTTACAGAACAACAGGCAGTGCAACATTGGTACAGTATCCTGGATAAGGAGTTGAAGACCTTGGTTCGCAATGAGGCGTTGCGATTGGGTGTACCCACGACACTACGGTTTGTTTTTGAGACCTCGGAGCGGATTGAGATAAACTTACTGGAAGAGAAGGCAGCCATGGATTTTTTCAAACGTGAGGAGAAGGTCCCAGAGAAGGTTAAGGTGGCCAAGGTGGCCATTCCTTCGTATACTGCGGAGTCTGGTGCCTTGTGCTTCAAATGTGGGAAGCCAGGACATCAGAGGAAGGATTGCAAGGAAGGCAAGACCTCCACACCTCAGACTGGAGGTTTTTGCTCGGGTTGTGGTGCCAAGGGGCATGCAGAGGCCAGCTGTTGGAAGCTCCATCCAGAGTTGAAGCCCACGGGGAGTAAGGGAGCTAAAGGAGGCAAGGACAAGGAGTCCAAGACTACTGGAGGGGAGAAGAAGAGTTGGAAGGCCAAATTTGCCGAGTTGGAGGCCAAGATGGAAGCTATGAGTGCCAATACCAATGTGGTAGGTAGCAAGCCTCAGGTTACTCCCAGCTTTCATGCTGGGGGCGGGTTTAGCTCCGTAGATGATGAATTTGGAGACTTTATGTTAAGTGGTATGGCACTTGCCATCAGGGATGGCACACAGGAGGCCTATGCCCTCACACGGAGTCATACTTCAAGTTCTAAGGATGTTCCACGTGGAGCTAGTTCAACTCTGGATCCTCACCATGGAAAGGATAATCGACAAGCCAGGTTGCCTCAATCCTTCACGTTAGAAGAGATGGTACCAACGTCATCTATGGTACCTCCACCACGACTAGTGGCAACCTCCACACAAGCCTTACCACGAGCTGGAGGACTCAGAGGAGGTTCTGGAGCACTTATGGAGGCAACTACTTCCGTGTGGGAAGCCTCGTTATTTTCTGCTAAGATGTTGTCACAGGATGGCTTCAGTGTGGCAGAGGTCTTCAAAAGTGTGGCCTCAATGTGTGAGTTAGACAACTCCCCGGGCGTTAATGTGTTGAAGACAAAGATAATCCAGGCAGAGAAGAGCCAGAGTGACAACGTGGAGGGGCTGCTTTCAGCAGCCATGCGTGTGAAGACAATGGCCGCTAGACCTACGATTGAGAGATCATCCATTACCCCTGGTGTGGTAGTGGTTGATAATTCCCAAGGTATTTTCCAACTCGTTGGGCCTAAGGGGAAGATATTTGTACCTCGACGTGTGCTTCTGGATTCGGGAGCTCAACCTTTGATGTTGGGAGCGTCAGCTATGGAAGGGTTGGGATTAACTGGGGATACTTTGGAGAAGTATCCCTGGACCATTAGCACATCCATGGGGGGTACTGAGCAAGCCACAGGGATCACAAGGGCTGAGTTGGTGTTACAACTCAACCACAGTGATGTGGCAGATGCCAGTTCTATGAAGGTGAAGGCAATCGTTACAGAGGCCAAGTCGTATGATGTCTTGGTGGGCTCGGCGGTGCTATACCCTATGGGATTCACCTTGGATTTCTGGGAGGAGTCAGCAAGCTATAGACCAGGATGGCAAGCAGGAGATGGGCGGAAGGCTCAGCTGCCAGCTCGATTTGTTCGAGTTCTTACTGGTAACTTCGCTGATCTGTTTGCCTTCTCTGGATGTATGAACATGAAACCTTCATGGTTTCAAACAGGTTTTGAGGATCCGTCTATGGGTGACCACATTTCAACGAAGGTGGATGTCTATATGGGCAACACAAGTGGTGGAGAGGAAGAAGGATACAAACCTGGGATTGAGGCGGCGTGGAGTAACACCACCCAGTTGAGGGAGGCCGCGGAGTTAGCAGTGGAAGAGGCATGGCAACAATCTATGCTACCACAGATGCAACATGAGACTGGAGTTGACCAAGACATGAGACCTCCGTTAGACATTGCTACTATCCATTGGAAGGCACCAATGGATGGTATCGTATTATTGGAGCTCTTCGGAGGAATTGGCACAGGCTTGGCAGCTGTTTTACAAGCTGGGATCAAGGTTAAGCGCTACATTTACGTGGATGTGGATGAAACAGCAAGGCATGTGGCCAAACGTCACACACGGAGGCTGAGGACCCAATTCCCAGAATTGTTGGCCACTAGTGCCATCAAAACCTCCTTCTCTACACTTGTGAGTGATATTTCCTTGTTGTCAGACGATGACATTCATCGAGTGGGTCATGTGGACCTTGTAATTGCAAGATGGCCTTGCCAAGGCATGTCTATGGCAGGCAATCAGAATGGGTTAAAGGATTCACGTTCTTCCAGGTTCTTTGACATGATTCGAGTGATTCGAGTGCTTCAGACTTCCCAGAGGCAACCGCCTGGTTATATTGTGGAGAACGTGCCCGTGGTGAGCAGTTCGAGGTCCAGGACACTCGAGAGTATGCATAGGATCCATCAGACTCTGGGATTGCCAGTATTAATTGATGCGGCTGCAGTAGGGTCCAGGGCACATAGACCCCGCTTGTGGTCGACAAACCTGGCACCAGCAGAGTTGCTACAGTCCGCGGTGGGTCGTATTAAACGCCCAGATGTGTATGTGAGTGACATTTTGGATCCTCACAGGACACCACGGCGCGTGTATCACGATGACCAGGCCCCATTAGCGTTGGTTAACCGCAAGGGAGAACCACGTAGGGCCTTGCCCACGTTGGTTAGTTTTGCAAGGTTTTATGCTTTCAAGGATAATGGACCTGGACTTGTATGGGATTCAGTGTCCCAGGAGATGGTGGAGCCAAATGCAAATGAGCGAGAGAGAGCCATGGGATTTCCCACTGGCACCACCGATGTGCCCGGGATTTCAGAACCACAGAGACGATTTTTACTTGGTCAGGCCATGGATTTAAATTGCTTGACTTGGATTGTTTCATTAGTGGTTGCAGAACAGAAGCGGTTAGCTTCTAGTTTGACTAGTTACATGGGTTATTATGAGTTGCGGGCGGCAGGAGAACCACTTGCCTCTGTCAGGGTGACAAGCAAGGTGGTTGGGGGCGAGAGGGCCCTTGCACCTCATGCATGGAACATGTGGAATAACGCAAATATTTTTGCGACCACCAAGGCAACAGATCTTCACTATGGAGGGGAGAACTGGAGTGAAGGCAACAGATTGGCTCACCAGAGGATGGATTTGGAGGATGTTGTGGAAAAGATCTTCTTGGAAGAACACACAGCTCTTCACATGGAAGAAATTGATAAATTGGGTCAATTGGAAGGACTTGGGAGTGTTATTGAGGAGGAAGGAGGGGAGTCTCCTTCACTGGGGATTCAATAGCAACCAAGGGTGGAAAACCCTGCTTCAAAGGAACCGAAGGAGGTGGTGACCAAGGACACTTGGAAACCAAGAGTAGGCCTGGCAGATGGAGCAGTGGAGGTGGAGGAACATGAGTTCCTGAAGGAGTATTTAGATTGTTTTGCTTTCAGTTTACATGATTTGGGAGTGTTGAAGGGGCAAGAAGTGTGTATTAACTTAACCGACGAAGCACCAATTTATAGAAAGCCATACAAGTACAGCGACATGGAGCGGAAGATGATTCGTGCTCGCACTGAAGAATTGATGGCTGCAGGGTTGGTGGAGTTGGCTCCTCCAGATTGTGAGTATGCATCAGCAACGGTTATGCCATCCAAGAAGGACGTTTACGGTAATTGGACTGAGAAAAGGATGTGTGGTGACTATAGGAGAATTAATAAATTCACTAAATCAGACCGTTATGCAATGCCAACTCCTGAGGAGAACTTTGAGGCCATTGGCCATGCCAAGGTGTTTAGTACGTTGGATTTACGCTCTGGATACCACCAGATTGGATTGTGAGAGGAAGACAAGGAGAAAACCGCGTTCTGGGGCATTGATAGGGATGGGAAGGACCGGTTGTTTCAATGGAAGTTTCTACCATTTGGATTGAAGAATGCTCCAACAGAATTTCAAAGGGTCATGGACAGAGTATTCTCGGGGTTGGATTTCGTGAGATGCTATATTGATGACATCATTGTCTTTAGCAAGAATCGAAAACAACATAGACTACACTTGATGGAGGTTTTTGCTAGATTGAGGCTTCATGGATTAAAGTTGCACCCTGGTAAGTGCAAATTCTACTTTGATCGCATTGAATATTTAGGCCACATGATTTATCCAAGTGGATTAGGTGTGGTAGCTACCAAAGTGGAAGTAGTGATGTCTATTCCTAGACCACGAGATGTTAGTAGGTTGAGAGCATTTCTGGGGTTGTGTAACTATTATAGAAAGTTTGTCAAAACTTTCAGTGCCATTGCCAAGCCATTAACCATGTTGACAAGGAATGATCAACCTTGGATCTGGGGAAATGAGCAAGAGGCGGCCTTTCAACAATTGAAAGATCGTTTGGCATCAGCACCAATACTTCGAAGGCCTATAGCAGGGAGGACATACCAACTACACACAGATTGGAGCTCGTTGGGGATTGGTGCAGTCTTGACGCAAATGGATGATGATGGTAAGGAATTTGTGATTGCGTATGCCAGCCGGTCCAACAACAATGCTGAGGCTCAGTATAGCTCGTATGAGGGAGAATGCTTGGCTGCGATATGGGCAATTGCTCATTTTCGATGTTATCTTTATGGTAACGAATTTCTGTTAGTTACAGATCACCAGCCGTTGAAATGGTTGATGGAGTCTGATAAATTAACAGGAAAATTGGCACGATGGGCCTTGATGTTGATGGAGTATGATTTCAAGGTGGTTCATAGGGCAGGTTTGGTTAATTTGGATGCAGATGGCCTTAGCCGCAATCCAATTCCAAACCAAGAGGATGATACAGGTGCCAGGTGGCATACTGAAGGTGAAACCGATCCGTTGCCAGGTTGGCATTGTTCGGGTTTTCTGGGAATATTGGCATTGAATGGAGACACCACCGGGGAAGCTACTGTGGCCACAGTAGATGAGGATGGAGGTGAGGAGTCTGGGGGCGCCAGAGATATTCATGAAGACACGAATGTGATGCAGTTCTTGCAAGATGGAGAAACGGTGGCTTCATGGTCTCATAAGGAGAAAGATAGGGTTCTACAACGAGCTAAGAGGTTTGTGTGGGAGAGGACTCATCTTGTGAGAGTGTGGCCAGATGGTACTAAGAAGGTAGTACCAACTCCAATAGAAAGAGTGAAACTGATTAAAGACACACATGAGGACCTTGGACACTTTGGAGTGCGGAGGACTTATAGTCTACTTCAGATTCACTACTGGTGGCGTGGAATGCAATCCCAAGTGCAAGCTCTAGTGGCTCGGTGTATGGTGTGTGACCGGGTACGAGCGTCTTTCAACGCTCCAATGCCTCAGTTACAACCTTTGCCAATTATGGGCTTAGGATATAGATGGAGCTTGGATTTTACAGGTCCATTGCCAGTGACACCTCGACACAACAAGTATGTGTTGGTAATCATCGAGCATTTCTCGAAATGGATAGAGTTAGTGGCATTACCTGATAAGTTTAGTGAGGGAGCTGCATATTCATTTCTTGACCGTGTTCTGAGTCGCTTTGGAGCTCCAGCAGAGGTACTTACAGACCAAGGAAGAGAATTCTTGGGTGAGTTTCAGACGTTGTGTGAGCAAGCGATGATAGATCATCGCACTACTTCGAGGGATCACCCCGAAGCAGATGGATTGGCGGAGCGTATGGTGCAAACCGTCAAGAGGGGGCTCCGGAAGTACAGCTTGAAGAAAGGACATCACCAGGATTGGGATTTACAGCTACCATGGATAGCAATGGGCTATCGGTTCAACAAATAGGCATCCTTGGCGTCTTTTTCACCTTACTATCTATTGTTTGGAAGGCACCCGGTTTTACCGAAGGCCATTCAAGCAGATGCTGACACCGTGTTGGCTAACATGGACAATCCAGACACGTGGGCTCAAGTGTGTGAGCAACGTGCAGAGTTGTTCAAAAGGGTGATGCCTATGGCATTGGAGAACCTCTCCATTGCTCAACATCGAGATACGTTGCGCTATGCTACAATTCGGGGAGGTGGTTATCGACCGCAGGTGCGGCGTTTCACACCTGGAGACTATGTGTATTTGCAGCAAGCAGCGCCCACCACCTTGGATGTGACAGCAGGAAGGATAATCTTGAGAGTTCGTGAGGTGAAGGACTCAGGAGTGTTAGTGTTGGAGGGTCGTGATGGCAAGAAGTGGAAGGATCACACACGTAATTGTGCACCTTGTCACTTGCCACACATTGATGGGACAATACACCCTGGTCTCTCTCACATCTCTGCTGGATTACGTTGTCGGTTGTGTGGTAGTGCCAAAAGGGCAGCCACTATGGTTATTTGTGACTTATGTTCTACGGGGTGGCATTTAGAATGCTTAACTCCACCTCTGTTGGAAGTACCAGTGGATCAATGGTCTTGTCCTGAATGTTTAGCACGTTGACGGTCTGAGTGGACAAGGTCTAGCATTAAAAATATGTTAGAGGCGATTAACGATGGGGCTCTACTTGCACCCGGCCTACCCTTTGTTTGTTAAGTCTTTTAGCGCCTTTTCATGTGGATTACAGTGATTCTATGGTTTTGAGAGGTTTTCATTCGCGGTTATCATTCAGTTTACATGTAAACTGTGTGGTTCGCCGGTGTGAAAGGGGCTTCAGCACGGGCGAAGGGGGCGAGTAAAGGGGTACTTGGAGACCGCTTACTACTTCTTGGTGTACGAGGTCATGGGTCATTTATTTCTTTTTCCCCAAGTCTGGATTGCTGAAAGTGTGTAAGTGTGCATTGTATTATTGTTTTATAGAGGTAACGGTGGTGGTTATGTCACCGTTACTCTCGAGTTGTCTCTGACTGTGCGTTCTCACCTGATTAGCACGATGTTATCTTGGCACAATGTGGTTGTGCACGACAATTAAATATGCATGAGAATCGGATCCTGTTTGGTGCAGCGTTAAAACATGATGAGTTGGTTCATCAGCTGTCATTGTGGATGCATACAGGTCTTCAATAGATCGAAACCGGGGATGAATAGGTTCACTGGAAAGCTCAGAAACAGGATCATGTACATGACAAGGTGTTGAAACGCTAGAATTTATAACGCCAAAATCTCCCACTGCTGGTAACTGCGAATTTAGTTCAGACAAAGGACTTGGGTGATAAGGTTGCTCGTTATCAGAGAAAATCTCAGAAATCGGTGGAATGAGGTTGACAGAAGTTGGCAAATCTGGGAGACTGAAAAGAACATGGTTTGAGGTGGGATGGCTATCGATATTCTGAAACTTTCCACTAGTTTCATCAAAAAGCACATCTGAACTCTCAATAACCTTGTTTGTAGCTGGATCCCAAAACCTCCATCCTTTGCTGGTATTACTGTAGCCTATAAACCGAACTGATTTGCCTGAAGGATGGAATTTCTGACGGTGTTTCTTGTCTACAAAAACGTAAGCAAGAGAGCCAAAAATTCTATAGTGAGCAATAGATGGTTTGTGCCCATACCATAATTCATATGGTGTCTGATCTTTGGTTTGAGTATTTATCGTCCTGTTGAGTAAATACACGGCTGTGCTTACAGAATCTGCCCATAGGAAGAGGGGAATATTCACAGCCGTCATCATGCTCCTGGCAGATTCGCAAATTGTCCGATTGTCTCTTTCTATGTAACCGTTCTGCTGCGGAGTAAAGGGTGTACTGTTGTCCCGCTTTATCCCATTGAGGTCCAGGAAGTCATCGAATTCTCGATTGCAGAATTCAGATCCACGATCTGATCGAAATTTTTGCACTAAATTCTCTGTGTCCCGGTGAACTATCCGTGTAACTTTCTTGAAGAAAACGAAAGCCTCACTCTTCTGGCGAGCAAAGTGAACAAATCTAAAAGAAGTAGCATCATCCTTGATAAGGATGTAATAAAGAGATTTTCCAATGGATTCAGCTGAATTCTTCCCTGATACATCGGAATGCAGAAACGCTCCTGGAGTCAAGGACCGTTATTTGTCTGGTACACGCTTATAACTCGCTTTGTGTTGTTTTCCCAGGGCACAGCCTTCACAAATGGTTTGATCATGTTGTTCATCATGGATAATAGGAAAATCCAGTACAGACTTCTTGGTAAACATCTGATGCATGGTATTAGTGTTTACGTGACCCATTCGCTGATGCCATAGGGCTGATATACTTTGCTTAATAACATGATCATCAGGATTCGAAGAAGTAGCAATCTGAGCCACTGAATCGGGAGAGATCACCTGAAACGACATTAAAAACAGCTTCCCTTGTCTGGTGCCTTCCATAACTGTTGGTCCATGTCCTGCGTTTAATTTTAAAGCACAGGTTGAACCACTAGATGTGAACGATAGACCCTTTTCTATAGCGAGGCCTATAGAGAAAAGATTACGTTTCAGCTGAGGCACAAATAACACATTCTCAAGTGATCCTCGTTTACTAGCGCCCTTGATGTTACAAAGTATAAGGATCGTCCCTGTTCCGAGAACAGGAAGCTTGCGATTGTCTGCCACAGACACAAACCAGGAACCTTCAGGGATTGGTTTAAATGTTGAAAACCAAGATTGCTTATTGGTCATGTGTTCTGTCGCGCCAGTATCCCCAAACCAGAGGTCATAAATCGATTCGACATTGACAGAAAAGGCCGCAGAATTTGCAGATATCACCGTGAAAGCATAGTCCTCGCAGGAGGAATCTCCACTCATATTCTGGTCAGATGACGCATGATCTTGGTCAGAGTGAACTGTGGTAACTGCACACGCATTGCTCCTCTGATAAGGTTGTTTGCCCCTGTCGTGATGATAATCACGATGGGGCTGTCTTGATGAAGATTGTCGAGATTGCCTGGGATCATTGCGAGACTGCCTGGAGTCGTGCCGAGACTGCCTGGATTCGTGCCGAGGTTGCCTGGAATCATACATTGAACGACTAGAATGACTCTCCGTCCCATCACGATGATTATGAGGTTGGTTTGGATCCGGTTCAGTACAGTCTCTGGCCCAATGACCATATCCACCACATTTATAGCATACAGTCTGGGATTTCAGTTCTTTCACATAGAGATCATCATGTTCCCGTTTGAAAAGCTTGGTCAGCTTCTTTGTTACAGGCTGTGACCGGGTGAAATAAGCCGTGTCAGTGGAATTCTCTTTATCCTGATGATTTAGGATATGCTCCTGCTGTAATAACCGAGTAGTAATAGCACTGACAGTTTGTGCTTCGATAGGCACATTCGCCCAAGCCGCTACAGTACCATTGTAGGCAGGAGGTAAACTCATGATGATTTTTGTGATAATCTGTCTATCACTCAGAGGCTCACCTAGATCCTTTAGGATGCTTGCTTTGTGAACTATACTGTTGATATGGGTTTTAATAGAATCTGTCTTCGTCATCTTATAGTCATAAAAATCTGCATGAATCATGTACACATTTTCTGCTGACTTCTGTTGATGGATGGATCTAAGATGTGCCCACATTTGAGCAGCCGTGTTACACGATATGAGATCCTCCATGACAGATGATGAAACTCCTTGCATAATCAACATCCTCGCATGATTATTCTTGTCCTCCCAGCCTGATATATGTTCGGGTGTAGAGTCATCTCCTGGTCGCTCATACGTTCCGTCAACTACTCTGGCTACCTTCTTGTAAGCGAAGATGATATCCATC
Organism: Bryoerythrophyllum caledonicum; assembly: GCA_963971425.1. Taxonomy (NCBI): domain Eukaryota; kingdom Viridiplantae; phylum Streptophyta; class Bryopsida; order Pottiales; family Pottiaceae; genus Bryoerythrophyllum; species Bryoerythrophyllum caledonicum. The sequence continues at coordinate 12,147,247 of OZ020514.1, forward strand.
GAGCTCTTCCAGATATTGAAATTCGTCCCATCAAAAACCTTGAGGCCAGCCATTTCTGACTTGTCCATGGCTTGTTCCGGATAGAAACAGCTATGGATATACTGTAAATCTTAATGGTTCTAGGGTTTTAATTCTAAGATACGTATGAGAACCGAAAGAGTTCTACTCTGTGTAGAGGTTTGAAAAGATAAACAAGAATAAAATTCTCCCACTGAAAATCCTAGAGAAGAGAGAATATAGGTAGCGACAGAAAGAAAACTAAATACAACAACGTACCTGCACAGGAAAACACGGAAGTGTGTAATCTGTGTAGAGTACAGAAGTGAAAAACCTGGGAATAAAACTCCACGCTCTCCAAAAATCAATCAGGTGCTCAGCCGAATAAAAAATTATTGAAGAATGAAATGAAAGGATGACAATGAAGAATGAACAAGTTGGTGGTAAAGCTTGCAATGAGAGAGGTGAATTCTCCCACTTCCCATGCTCTTCTTATCAATGGAAAACATCAGCCCTTGATTGTAATCCTTATGGGACAATGACACCAAGCTACCCTTTTCTACTTCTTATCTTCTAAGGTAGGGCTGGTCCTACCTTTCTATACTAGTTAAACACTCTATACTCAACACTCCCACTTAGCGAGGTGTCCTTGGACTCTAAGCGCATTGCCTTGCTCAACATCACATGTCGTTCTCTTCCAAGTGCCTTTGTGAGCACATCAGCCACCATGTGCTCCGTGGGGCAATACCGCAACTCAATTACCTCATCTTCAATCTTCTCTCGAATGAAATGGTGTTGCACATCTATGTGCTTCGTTCGTGAGTGGTGCTTGGGGTTCTTCGCGAGTGCAATGCAACCTTGGTTGTCGCACATGATGGTGGTTGCCTCCCATTGCACATACCCTACATCAGCCATCAATTGCCTTAGCCAAATGGCCTCCTTGGCGGATTGGCTCGCCGCCATGTACTCCGCTTCCGTGGTTGATAGAGCCACCGTTGGTTGGCGCTTGCTATTCCACGATATGGCGCCCACTCCAAGGAAGAAGACATAGCCCGTCGTGGACTTCCTTGTGCTTGCATCGCCTCCCCAATCCGCATCGCAATATCCTTCAAGGTTGATGTCTTTGCCTCCAAGAGTCAACTTCATCTCCATGGTGCCCTTCAAGTACCTCATGATCCTCTTCACCGCTGCCCAATGCATAGGACCGGGCTTGGACATGAATTGAGACACCACGCTTACCGCAAATGCAAGGTCAGCCCTTGTGGCAACCATTGCATACATTAGACAACCCACACTCTCCTTGTAGGGGATATCCAACATACCTTCCTCATGCTCTTGAAACTCTTCATCGCCAAGCTTCACCAATGGCGCCTTTGCATCCAAAGGTGTGCCAATGGGCTTGCAATCCTCCATGCCAAAGCGTTGGAGCACACCCTCGATGTAGCTCCGTTGGTGCATGGTGATGGTGAGGGCTGCCCTATCCCTCTCAATGTGAACTCCCAAGAAGAAATGCAACTCACCTAGATCACTCATGTCATACTCCTCTTCAAGGCTGCCCTTCAACTTCCTCATCATCAACATGCCACTTACCAACAAGATCACGTCGTCCACGTAGATGACCACCGCCATGAAGTAGTCCGTTGTTTGCTTGATGTACAATGAATGGTCAGCCATGCTCCTTGTGAAGCCCTCCCTTGTGAAGAATGCATGGAAGCTCTCATACCAAGCACGTGGAGATTGCTTGAGCCCATAAAGGCTCTTCTTCAACTTGCACACAAGGTGGGCTTGGCCTTCTTGCACAAACCCCGGTGGCTGGTCCATGTACACATCCTCCTCCAACTCTCCATTCAAGAAGGCCGTCTTCACATCCATTTGATGGATCTCCAAGTCCATGGCTGCCCCGAGCGCTAACATGCACCGAATGGTGCTAAACTTCGCAACGGGAGCAAAGGTCTCATTGAAGTCCACACCTTCAACTTGTGAGAAGCCCTTTGCGACGAGCCTTGCCTTGTACCTCACGATGTCACCATTGGCATCCCTCTTCGTTCGAAAGACCCACTTGCACCCTACACGCTTGCGGTTTGAAGGCAATGGTGCCAACTTCTACGTTCCATTGGCCATCAAGGAGTCATACTCTTCTTGCATGGCTAGCTCCCACTTGCTCGCATCTTGCGAGTGTATGGCCTCACTCATGGTGTGAGGCTCCGCAATGGCAGCCACGTTTGCACGCTCCACATCACGTGGGGGCAAGATGTGGTTCTTCCACCACTCTCCAAGTGGCTTGCGCACCCTCCTCGAGTACCGAGACGCCTCCGTGGTGTCGTTGTCATCTTTCCTTGGTGGTGGCTGCGGTGGAGCCTCCCTTGCAATCCTCCTTGTCCTCGCACGAAGAATAGGAGCCGATTGCCCTCCATGCTTGGGCTGGCCCTCCACCTCTTCATCAATGGTGCCTTCCCCTCCCTCCACAAAGCTCTCCGAAGGGCCACAAAGGGCTGGTTGCACCACCAAAGGCTTTGGCTCTTCTTCAAACTCTGCATCATCATCGGATTTGAAGGAGCCGTCCACCTCAAGGGCTGGTCCTTCATCAACACTCCCACTTGGATGCTCCTTCAAAGACTCCTTGTCTTCGAAGAACTCCACGTCCGGGCTCTTGATTATCTTCTTCGTTGCCATGCAAATCAGCCTATACGCCTTCGTGCCCTCACAATATCCAAAGAACAAGCACTTGATGGCCTTTGCATCAAGCTTGGTCCTCCTCTCATCGGGCACCTTTGCATAAGCCACACAACCAAAGACACGCATGTGGGAGATGGTGGGACGCTTACCGCTCCATGCTTCTTCGGGCGTCACACCTTGGAGAGCCCTACTAGGGCACCGGTTGCGTGTGTACACCGCGGTACACACCGCCTCAGCCCAAAACTCACGCCCAAGCTCTTAGGCATACAACATGGACCGCGCCATCTCCACAATGGTGCGGTTTGCACGCTCCGCAACACCATTTTGTTGTGGAGTGTAGGGGGCTGATGTGTTCCTCGCAATGCCATGCTTGCGCAAGAACTCATCGAATGCCTTGCCCGTGTACTCGCCGCCATTGTCGGAGCGCAATACCTTCACCTTGTGCTCCGATTGCTTCTCAACCAAGCTCTTCCACTCCTTGAAGCGTGGTAGCACCTCACTCTTGCACTTGAGCACATACACCCACACCTTCCTTGAAAAGTCATCAATGAAGGTGAGGAAGTACCTTGCTCCTCCAAAAGATGTCGTCTTCATCGGCCTGCACACGTCCGAATGGACCAGCTCTAACACCTTGGTGGCACGCTCCGCATCATCGGTAGGGAAGGGCTGCCTTGCAAGCTTGCCTTCAATGCACCCTTCACAAGCAAATGGCACCACATTGGATGGAGCCTTGCCTAGGTCCATGCCGTTTGCCATGCCTTGCAACGCCTTGACTCCCTTCGCATTGAGATGGCCCATCCTTCTATGCCAAAGCTCCATGAGTGGCCCGTTGGTCGATGTGTGTGCTAGGCAACCCACATCAGCCCCACTCACCACCTTGAGCTCCAATCGATACAAGTTGGCCTCCATTGAAGATGTGGCAATCAAATTACCTTCACAAGAGCGCACCGCACATCCTTTGGTGTTGAATTGCACCACCAACCCTCTTGATACAAGCTTGCTCACCGATAGTAAGTTGGCATGCAACTTGGGTACATGGAGCACGTCGTGCACCACGATGCGCCTCCGCTGGCCCTCCACGTTGCTCTCCACCACGATGGAACCCTTGCCCACCACCTCGACCACGCCGTTGTCTCCCATAAACACGTTGCGCCCCGAAATGGACTCATACGTGTCAAAGGCATGCTTGTGGGGTGTCATGTGTTGTGTGGCCCCCGAATCAACAATCCAATTGTTGATGGAGGTGTTGGCTGCCCCGCCATTGGCCACAAACACAAAGTCATTGTGGGTTACCTCATCTCTTGCATTGTTGGCCACTTCCTTGTTGCTCCAACAATTGCGAGCAATGTGGCCCGGTTTGCCACACTTGTAGCACGTACGCGCCTCTTGCCTTGTGCTAGAGCTGCCCTTCTTGTCTTGACGTGAGATCATTGCCGCATCTTCACCTTGAGGTTTCCTCTCCTTCCTCTTGGACACTTCATGCATAAGTCGTGCGGTAATGAACTCCACGGTGAGCTCCTTCACAGGCCGCGTCTCCAAGGCCGTGATCAAGTGCTCGTACGATGGTGGAAGGCTTTCAAGCAAAGTCATAACAACATCTTCGTCTTTCACGGGCACATCTAAACAAGTGAGCTGGTCCGCAAGGGACTTTACCTTGTTGATGTGATCCAACATGTCGCCGCCTTCCTCCATCTTCACCGTGAAGAACTTCCTTCTCAAAAACAAGATGTTGGAGAGGCTCTTGGTCTCGTGTATGTTGCACAACGTGGTCTACGCTTCCGCTGGTCCCTTGCAAGCCTTGATGTGCGCCATCTCCTTGTCCACCAAGTTGGTGGCAATCACCGCAAAGGCATGCTTGCAACGCCGCTCATAGTCTTTCTTGTCCTTCTCATCGGCCGTGGGTGGTGGGGGCAGCTCCGTTTGATCCACGATGTCCCATAGGTCCTTGGCGGAGAGGATCATCTCCATCTTAAACTTCCATAGGCTGAAGTTGTCTCCATTGAACTTGTCCACGAGCCGTAGCCCCTCTCATTCACTTGAAGCCATAGCTTGGTGTGGAGTAGCTCCCACTCACTCCAAGCACTTCAGCCCTCTTCACAAGACCCTCACAACTCCTATGCACTCAAAACACTATACCAAGTGCACATGCAAGTGCAAATCAGCCCTACTAGTGTCACTTGCAACCCTAAGCTCTCCCTTTAGCACCTCTAGGATAGATGACCACTCTAAACACTCAAATCAGCACCTCTAGTGCTACACACGACCCTAGGCACTCACCTTGGCACCTCTAGTCCACATCAGCCCCTCTTCAAGTGCACATCCACTAAACTCACTAGTTTAGACACTAGTGCAACACCATGCACTCTAATGCACTCAAATGGGCACTCCAAACATCAAGAGCACAATCCCAAGGTCAAATGTGCTGACCTAACCCTAAATCAAGACACATGAAACCCTAGTTGCTCCAATGAGCCTCAAATCCACCCAAACGACCTCTCAACAACACAACAACAAGCAAACATTCACCAAGGCACAATGTTGAGCAATCCGGCTCTCCCAAGGTGCTCCAAGCTTGCTCCAAGTAGATCAGCCCTCCCCTCCTTCGCAACTCACGTTCGTGGGCCCATAACCTATTGAAGAATGAAATGAAAGGAAGACAATGAAGAATGAACAAGTTGGTGGTAAAGCTTGCAATGAGAGAGGTGAATTCTCCCACTTCCCATGCTCTTCTTATCAATGGAAAACATCAGCCCTTGATTGTAATCCTTATGGGACAATGACACCAAGCTACCCTTTTCTACTTCTTATCTTCTAAGGTAGGGCTGGTCCTACCTTTCTATACTAGTTAAACGCTCTATACTCAACAAAAATATGCTCCATGGGAATACGCTATGGCCGCAAATGATCAAGAGTTTCGCAGCCGTTCTAGAATGGTGGGTTCTCCAAATTCGATAGAAAACAAGAAACCCATAAAATTGTCTTTGAATTTTGTGAAAGCGATAGGAAAAAGAGAACTACTAGCCCATAACCTGTGAGATTTCCTACTGCTCAAATCACTTAAACAATCATATATACTAAGAAACACACTAAAGAACACACTCTGCAATTACTTACTTGAATGCACAAATGCTTCTGAAGAGCTCTCTTTATTGAACTAGACCAATTGGATAAATCCAAGAGTCAATTAACTAAACATCAGACTGTAGTTCAATTCACCCTAGAACCTTTCCCTACACATCTACGTGCTTACATTACAAAAACTAAACTACAGCAATGTAGACAGAAAGCTTATATGTGGAAAACTAAAACCCTAATTAAAAGGATGAAAAACAAACACATCCAACTAACGGATGAAAAACTAAAGGACGTATTTAGAATACAACAGAAGCAGGTCTCCCCGGCTTGCACCTTGGTGAAGTCACTGCCATAGGATAATCTGGAATCTTATTATACACTATAAGGTTGGATGACCTATAACCACCAACTTAAGCTTGTTGACCTATTTATAGCGTTTGTATACGTGGTAAGACAATTTTTGGGAATTCAAAATAGGATTTCATGAATATTGCAATTGTCGTGACCATTTATTTCTTCATATTGAAATTGCTACAAATTTTCAAAGTGGATAGTAAGCCGTGACCCATTCCTCGACTTACCATACTCTCTATTTCCACACTAAGTTGTACCAATAACCACTTCTGCATTGACTAAAAACCGGCAGCTTTGAACCAATCATGAACTAACACCCAATCAAATCTCACTTCCTAAAATTTCGGAAATGGGGTGGGTCTGTCGTGGTTTTGGTACACTTTACCTTCACCATTATGGGGTTCGTGGTGGTTATGGGTCATCCAACCTTAGTAGGCTCATGAGGCACACTTTCCACCTGAGAGTCAGATTTATGAAGAGCAGGACAGCTCATCAGAAGCATGATGAATAAGGTTTTGCCTCTCGTAGAGTCAGATTTATGAAGATCAGAAGCCATGTCTCTACGAGAAGCAAAACCTTATTCATCCCTCCAACTACACAGAGCGGGGAGTAAAAGCTGCTTGGTTACACGCTTCACGAGCTACCCTCCAATGTAACACCGCGACAGCCTCACCGTCCCCCGGGGAGGTGGCAGCGGCGACTCCATGGTCAGAGTGAGCAGGCCTTCCCATACACCTCGTCAGGCCCAGCACCGGCGCTCCAGCTCCACACCTTCCTTTGCCACAAAGGGGCAAAGACGGTCGCTACCCTGCCCAGATGCAAGGAAACGACGTAGAAATGTATTATATCTTCACCTACAGAGACCACGCCAGTCCATATCCTGTTAGTCTTACCCGACGAAGCTTGTCGAAACCTCGCCGTCCCAAGTTCCTCCCCGCTCGACGACCGCCACCCGCCTCTGCCCCGGTCCACACGATGCCGCTCAAGATCCAGCCAACGCCCGGGTCGCTGTCAAGCATGAAGAAAGAGTCTCTTGTGTTAGCGCTACTACTCAGGTCACCAAGACCTTTAGCACATACTACCCTTTCAGCCTCCTCTTAAGCATGGACATAGTTAATTACAACAACAACCAGCACGATGCAGTACCAGTAGAAAATGTCCTGAAACAAATACAATCCTGACCTTCATGTAGTTGATACGGCAAAGAGTGCTGAATTATTGTACTGCCGCATACATGTTGACTTCAATCCTGAATCAACTCCCTTTACAACAACCCTGTCCGTTCTGCCCAATATGATGAAATGGTTTTGGTCTTAGAATGTGCAGCATGTACTTGGCAAGCTGACTGTTATAATAAAAATAGCTGTTGTAAAGGGAACTTCCTTAAAAAATTTGCACTAACACAAAATTGTTGTTTCACTTAACCATAAACGATGTCCATGCACAATCCTCTGCTGGAAAACAAAGATGCAAGACAATGCCACTTGACAACAGCAAATGCATCACACAAGGAAAAGATGAAAAAAAGACGCATCACCAGTCTAATGGATGCTAGCATATTTAACTCATTCCATACTCTACATAAAACGTAGACACTAACCTCACAATGAAAAAGGATACTAGATCACACAATAAGATGATAGCATCCACACCCGAACATTGAAGTAACGGTAAAGCAGAGCCTTCGCTGAAAACTGTAAGCATTCAAGAATTTGTAATAGCTCCAGACATGAGACCACCTGTAATACTACGCAACATATCCAACACCCTCAACTGCTTAAGCCACCACTTGGCATTGGGACTCATTTAGTACAAGGTGCTGCTAACTGTGCCACACGAAAGCAGAATTCCGTCAGTCCAGGAGGACGAAAACTATCAACAAAAAATTTATTGAAAAAAAGGAAATAAAAAGATTTACTCTTCACACATCTACTTCCTTGTGTAACCCTCAAGTGCTAATCCATCAAACCCTAAAACCTGCAGGGCTTATTTCCTGTTTCAGATACAAGAAATCAGCTCTACGAAATGACATAAACTGCAAGCAAGATGGGTTCTCCTTTTTGGTGAGGTACTACTCTCACCCGAATCTAACAACTGAAGCATACACATGCCAGAATTTTCCGGGCAAGGATTAGGAACTGTAACTCTAAAACAACGAAATCCGAGTAAGGAGTTGGTGCCGACTAATTTGGATATCGCTGAGCACTGATCTGAATCTCCACAAGCTAATTCGGTGAAAACAACACAGATCCTTGAAGAAGAGAGACAGCAGTTATGATCGGTGCTCTCGTTGAAGAAGCCTGGGTTATAAGCGAGCAGATGACTGATACTGTTGAAGAAGCAGAGGCCCTACGCTAGCAGAGGTTTTTACTTCAGCAGTGTTAATTAGTTAGTTAGTTGAAGATATAATTAACTGAGGTTCTAAGCTAACGGCATTATAACTTATAAAGGTATTACTTATGCGAGGGATGAGTGTGTAACTTGATGGTGAACCGATCACACACGTAAAAACATCTTGCTTACCCAATTAGGGCTGAAGATTCAACAGTGGAACAGAACAATGTCAAAGCTACAAGAACTACTCCACTTTGCTCCACCGCGCTTGGAAAAGAGAACTCGGTCCGTCAATGAACATCATGTACACCACCATCACCAGGTGATCACAAACACGAGATCATCAAAACGAAGAATCACAGCACCGACACGACGGTCATAACAGGCCGGCTTTCTGGAATCGGAATCCTTTCATTCTCACCCCACGGAAGTTTAACAATATCATGCTTATTGTACACAACAAGTTACATGCATGTGATCAATCCGAATCGGAATCAACCTCTTGACATGTGCAAAAGAATCGATTATTGCAGCCGACTAGCGGCTTCATTCACGTCGGCGGCGACGGACTACACTACGAATCACCGGGCTGCCTAGCATGACTAGCTAGACACGAGGCGTGCACACAAAACATAAGTAGGTCCGATCACCGGTGAGAGCTTCTACTTCTTGAGGTAGAAAACCCACTTGTACACGAAGCGAGGCGCGACGGTGGTGGCGAGGTAGGGCTCGGAGGTGGCGTACCCGGTGATGCCCCGGAAGTGGCCGGTGCCGCCCAGCACGATCACCTCCCAGGGTCCCGTGGGGAGGCCCTCCTGCACGAGGTTGCCCGTGAAGGTGATGCTGGAGCCGTTCCACTTGGACTTCGGGCCGAATCGGATCTGCTCCAGCACCAGGGTGCCGCCGGCCAGGAGGCCGCCCTTGGTGGTCAAGGCGGCGAACCCCGTGAACCTGCCCAGCGCCGTGCTGTCGAACTCGGGCCCGGACGTGATGAAATTGTCGATGGTGAGAAAGCTGCCCCACCCCACCGCCGTGGCGTTGCCCTGCCCCGTCCCCGCCGCCGGAAGCAGCGTGCCGTTGGGGCCGCCACGAAACTCATGGACGTAGATCACCAGCTCCGACGTCTTCTTTCCTACAGTCGCCCATCACGCAAGTTAATACTCTCCAATCTCCCTAGGCCCCCATCTACAGTCACGAAATCCATCCTGTGTGCTTACCGTCGTGCGCTCCGGCGACCACGGACTGCACGCTGCAGATGCAGAGCATTATGCACAAGGCGAAAGCCAGCGACGACGACGCCATGGTAGCAGCTGCTCCTGTCGATGCAGTGACCTGCACAGAAACTGATGCCATGTTAAACACATATTGAACGAGAATCCAATAATCTCTAGCACCGATCGCTACTCCAATCAAACATCCTGGCTTGAGTAACTACTTCACTAATGTTTGTTGATCGATCGTATGTGAGCCATGCATACATCGTCCCCCAGACAAAGTACAAGAAGTACAAGCATAAACCTGCAAGGCTATGAATTTGCACAGATGAGCGTGCAACTGCAAGTCTATCAAGTAGTTTAGAGGAATGATAGTGATCTTAGGTGAGCTGTGTACCTACCTTAGATGCAGAGAGTGGAAGAGTGAGAGACAGAATGTTCCGTCTGTTGATTTAGCTCACGATGGAAGCAGTAATGGTGTGATTGGGAGATGAAGTGGGGATATACATTTATACACACGAGTTTTCAGCTTTGAAAAAGTGATAACACAGTGACCATGTGAATATTTCAACGAAGTCCTGCTCACTGATTGACCTGGGGCGACTCAACGTCGATTACGACACGACGATTTCATTGTCAACTCGACTATTCCTGATGCCATTTAGAAGTCAGCACTACTATATACCTTTAAAGACAAGCTACCAATGTCGAAGGGTTTTTACTTTTGTTGTAGACCATATGTGTACGTGGCCTTGATTTACTAAGTGAAAGATTTTACTGTACACTCATCCATCCCATGAGGTATAACTAATTTAAATGGCACTGAAGACAAGATTTTTTTTTTTAAACTTCCAAAGAAGGAAATATTCTTTATGTGTGAAAGATCTCAATGTCAATAGAAACTTTTGTCAAAATTTTTGGCGGTGCCCGGAGTCTTTACTTGTGGCTTCAAGTGGTACTAACTTTCAAACCACAAATCTGAAAAAGAAAATAAAAAATATCCCCAGGGAGCTCTTATCAGAGGCAATCTAGAATAAAAGGTTCAGAGATAAAAGGATTTTTTTCGAATTTTCGGAACCTGCCCAAAATCAGAAATCTTTGAAGGAGATTTGGTCTTTTAGGGGTTAATCAATAATTACCACGAAATCAGGAAATCCATTCGATTCGAGAGTCAACGTAACCCATGCGGATGGCCTGGCGATGCACAAAATATTGAAATAATTGGGCGCCGACGTCACACACAACTCTCGTTGTTTTGTTGTACTCAACATTATTTTGTTGGCCAACTGATCAAGTCAATGCTGGCCGGTTCGCGAACGAGGAGTTCACTTCGTTGGAGGCGTTCCGGTTCCACCAAGTGCTCCTCGCTCTTGAGGTACTACTGCCCCACTCTTGAATAGATAATTGATATCATCGTCACCTCAGGGATGATGTGATCTGATTGTCGATCGTGTGCGTGAGTGCAGATCAGCGCGGAGCTCGAGGACGGTACCTTGCTCGACCAGAACGACACCAACATGGAGTACATGCGTCCTAGGCGCTGCGTCACATTTCTGACAACTCCAGGTGAGATCGCGTGGCAAATTTTCCGTAACAAATCTTCGGTTGCACCCATTCACTGCAGTCGCCCATCGGTGGCGAAGTCCCAGTTGCTTTTCTTGCAGCGACTGCAGTCTCTTCTTGGTTGTGACGTTTGGTTGTGCATCGATGGTCCTCACAACTTTCTTGGCACTGTATTCATCTATAGTAAAATGATAGTCACGTTGCACTTGCAACTTACAGCCAAATTCCTGGTTCAAGTCACTGACCTTGAAGGATATATCCATGAAAAAGGTTTTAAACACATGCTTCCAGTGGTATACGGTATTGACTCGGCTGACCAGTTGAAAGACTGCAACAAGATTATGCCACCGTTTAGCCACTGTAGCGGAAATCAGATGCAGTATTATTCTCTCGTACCATGTTTTGCTCATGCGCTCTTACAAGAGATGATAAGGTTTTAAGAGATGACCTAACTCAGCTGGGTGTTGTGTGAAGCAATAACCCATCATTACAACACCGGCGCAACCACTGGTGCGCAAAGGGCAGACATCATCACGAAGCTCGTGCAGATGGTACCGAAGATGCTGATCAAGGCGCACCGCAAGAAGCTGAACAAGATCACGGTGTCGGCGCAGCAGGTGGGGCGCGACTTGGGCGCGTTTGCGCGAAGCATGGCCGATTTTCCGTAGTCGTAGGCGTACTAGTACAGTAGTTGGATGGACTCTAAATCCATGACTTGATTTCACTCGCCTTGTATATATCCTTGGTGTTTACATTGACATATTTCAGATTCAGAATGCACTCAATGTCACGTCCATAAAATATGGGAAGCAGGTCTCCCCGGCTTGCACCTTGGTGAAGTCACTGCCATAGGATAATCTGGAATCTTATTATACACTATAGTAGGCTCATGAGGCACACTTTCCACCTGAGAGTCAGATTTATGAAGAGCAGGACCGCTCATCAGAAGCATGATGAATAAGGTTTTGCTTCTCGTAGAGTCAGATTTATGAAGATCAGAAGCCATGTCTCTACGAGAAGCAAAACCTTATTCATCCCTCCAACTACACAGAGCGGGGAGTGAAAGCTGCTTGGTTACACGCTTCACGAGCTACCCTCCAATGTAACACCGCGACAGCCTCACCGTCCCCCGGGGAGATGGCAGCGGCGACTCCATGTTTAGAGTGAACAGGCCTTCCCATACACCTCGTCAGGCCCGGCCCCGGCGCTCCAGCTCCACACCTTTTTTGCCTCAAAGGGGCAAAGACGGTCGCTACCCTGCCCAGATGCAAGGAAACGACGTAGAAATGTATTATATCCTCACCTACAGAGACCACGCCAGTCCATACCCTAATAGTCTTACCCGACGAAGCTTGTCGAAACCTCGCCGTCCCAAGTTCCTCCCCGCTCGACGACCGCCACCCGCCTCTGCCCAGGTCCACAAGACGCCGCTCAAGATCCAGCCTACGCCCGGGCCGCTAGCAAGCATGAAGAAAGAGTCTCTTGTGTTAGCGCTACTACTTAGGTCACCAAGATCTATAGCACATACTACCCTTTCAGCCTCCTCTTAAGCATGGACATACTGAATTACAACAACAACCAGCACGATGCAGTACCAGTAGAAAATGTCCTGGAACAAATAAAATCCTGACCTTCATATAGTTGATACGGCAAAGGGTGCTGAATTATTGAACTGCCGCATACATGTTGACTACAATCCTGAATCAACTCCCTTTACAACAACCCTGTCCGTTCTGCCCAATATGATGAAATGGTTTTGGTCTTAGAATGTGCAGCATGTACTTGGTAAGCTGACTGTTATAATAAAAATAGCTGTTGTAGAGGGAACCTCCTTAAAAAATTTGCACTAACACAAAATTGTTGTTTCACTTAACTATAAACGATGTCCATGCACAATCCTCTGCTGGAAAACAAAGATGCAAGACAATGCCACTTGACAACAGCAAATGCATCACACAAGGAAAAGATGAAGAAAAAGACGCATCACCAGTCTAATGGTTGCTAGCATATTTAACTCATTCCATACTCGACATAAACGTAGACACTAACCTCACAATGAAAAGGGATACTAGATCACACAATAAGGGCCTGTTTACACTAAGGTGAAGAAGTGCACCGGTCAGTCAAGAAGGCATGCCCAAGACATGGTTATTTGAGGCAAGGGAGTTCTCCGGAGGCCATGTTTCTTGTCCGAGGCTTTGAGCTCGACCAAGATACTTGACCTCCGGAGAACCTCCCCTCCAAAAAGTGTTGCCACATGGTAGCCATGTCATTTTTTCATCCATGCACAAAGTTCTCCACCAGAGGACTCTTGGCCGTAGTGTAAACCCCCATCAGAGAAGAGCGTCACTTTTTGCCAATCAAATTTCAGAATTCCCCTAGAATTCATGATCGGTGGACTTCTCCACCGTAATGTAAACTGGCCCTATGATGAGAGCATCCACACCCGAATATTGAAGTAACGGTAAAGCAGAGCCTTCGCTGAAAACTATAAGCATTCAAGAATTTGTAATAGCTCCAGACATGAGACCACCTGTAATACTACGCAACATATCCAACACCCTCAACTGCTAAAGCCACCACTTGGCATTGGGACTCATTTAGTACAAGGCGCTGCTAACTATGTCACACGAAAGCAGAATTCCGACAGTCCAGGAGGACAGAAACTATCAACAAAAAATTTATTGAAAAAAAGGAAATAAAAAGATTGACTCTTCACACATCTACTTCCTTGTGTAACCCTCAAGTGCTAATCCATCAAACCCTAAAATTTGCAGGGCTTATTTCCTGTTTCAGATACAAGAAATCAGCACTACGAAATGACATCGACAGCAAGCAAGATGGGTTCTCCTTCTTGGTGAGGTACTACTCTCACCCGAATCTAACTGAAGCATACACATGTCGGACTTTTCCGGGCAAGGATTAGGAACATTAACTCTAAAACAACGAAATCCGAGTAAGGAGTTGGTGCCGACTAATTTGGATATCGCTGAGCACTGATCTGAATCTCCACAAGCTAATTCGGTGAAAACAACACAGATCCTTGAAGAAGAGAGACAGCAGTTATGATCGGTACTCCCGTTGAAGAAGACTGGGTTATAAGCAAGCAGATGTCAGATACTGTTGAAGAAGCAGAGGCCCTAAGCTAGCAGAGGTTTTTACTTCAGCAGTGTTAATAATTAGCTAGTTGAAGTTATAATTAACTGAGGTTATAAGCTAACGGCATTATAACTTATAAAGGTATTACTTATGCGAGGGATGAGTGTGTAACTTGATGGTGAACCGATCACACACGTAAAACATCTTGCTTACCCAATTAGGGCTGAAGATTCAACAGTGGAACAAAACAATGCCAAAGCTACAAGAACTACTCCACTTTGCTCCACCGCGCTTGGAAAAGAGAACTCGGTCCGTCAATGAACATCATGTACACCACCATCACCAGGTGATCACAAACACGAGATCATCAAAACGAAGAATCACAGCACCGACACGACGATCATAACAGGCCGGCTTTCTGGAATCGGAATCCTTTCATTCTCACCCCACGGAAGTTTAACAATATCATGCTTATTGTACACAACAAGTTACATGCATGTGATCAATCTGAATCGGAATCAACCTCTTGACATGTGCAAAAGAATCGATTATTGCAGCCGACTAGCGGCTTCATTCACGTCGGCGGCGACGGACTACACTACGAATCACCGGGCTGCCTAGCATGACTAGCTAGACACGAGGCGTGCACACAAAACATAAGTAGGTCCGATCACCGGTGAGAGCTTCTACTTCTTGAGGTAGAAAACCCACTTGTACACGAAGCGAGGCGCGACGGTGGTGGCGAGGTAGGGCTCGGAGGTGGCGTACCCGGTGATGCCCCGGAAGTGGCCGGTGCCGCCCAGCACGATCACCTCCCAGGGTCCCGTGGGGAGGCCCTCCTGCACGAGGTTGCCCGTGAAGGTGATGCTGGAGCCGTTCCACTTGGACTTCGGGCCGAATCGGATCTGCTCCAGCACCAGGGTGCCGCCGGCCAGGAGGCCGCCCTTGGTGGTCAAGGCGGCGAACCCCGTGAACCTGCCCAGCGCCGTGCTGTCGAACTCGGGCCCGGACGTGATGAAATTGTCGATGGTGAGAAAGCTGCCCCACCCCACCGCCGTGGCGTTGCCCTGCCCCGTCCCCGCCGCCGGAAGCAGCGTGCCGTTGGGGCCGCCACGAAACTCATGGACGTAGATCACCAGCTCCGACGGCTTCTTTCCTACAGTCGCCCATCACAAGTTAATACTCTCCAATCTCCCTAGGCCCCCATCTACAGTCACGAAATCCATCCTGTGTGCTTACCGTCGTGCGCTCCGGCGACCACGGACTGCACGCTGCAGACGCAGAGCATTATGCACAAGGCGAAAGCCAGCGACGACGACGCCATGGTAGCAGCTGCTCCTGTCGATGCAGTGACCTGCACAGAAACTGATGCCATGTTAAACACAAATTGAACGAGAATCCAATAATCTCTATCACCGATCGCTACTCCAATCAAACATCCTGGCTTGAGTAACTACTTTTGCAAGGCTATGAATTTGCACAGATGAGCATGCAACTGCAAGTCTATCAAGTAGTTTAGAGGAATGATAATGATCTTAGGTGAGCTGTGTACCTACCTTAGATGCAGAGAGTGGAAGAGTGGAAGAGAGAAAGGTCTGTCTGTTGAATTAGCTCACGATGGAAGCAGTAATGGTGTGATTGGGAGATGAAGTGGGGATATACATTTATACACACGAGGTTTCAGCTTTGAAAAAGTGATAACACAGTGGCCATGTGAATATTTCAACGAAGTCCTGCTCACTGTTTGACCTGAGGCGACTCAACGTCGATTTCGACACGACGATTTTATTGTCAACTCCACGATTCCTGATGCCATTTAGAAGTCAGCACCACTTTACAACTTTAAAGACAAACCTACCAAATGTCGAAGGGTTTTTACGTTTGTTGTAGACCACATGTTTACATGACCTTGATTTACTAAGTGAAAGATTTTACTGTACACTTATCCCTCCCATGATGTATAACTTATAATTTTGGCTAGTTGTTATCTTAGCTAACTTATAACCTCCATCACTACATTACACTTAACATTGCATTAAGTGTAGTCACACAAATAGGGTAATTACTCTAGTACACTATTTGCGAACAATTATTGTGAAACATTACACTATTTGCGGAAAAAAAAACACCCATTTTTATTGCCATTCACATATAGTGTAATGTTTCACATTTAGTGTAATGTTGTGTCATTACACTAATTGTAATTCTTACTTTTATTGCAAGAATTCGTATATAGTGTAAACGACACTAAATGCGATGTTTAGTGTAATGTAGTGATGGACGTGTAATCCAATGATGGTAAACCTCGCCCTTGTATTAATGACAAGTGGGCTCCCAAGTGGGCACCCATTGGTGGGGCAAAAAGCCCCCTATTTCTAGATTGCTAATAAAAAATTTAAATTTTAAATAGATGTGTAGGATTTGGGGCCTTTGGTTCCAAAAATAAAGTCGAAATTTCTAAAAATTAAATAAGAGGATTGGGAAGTGGGCCCGCCGCTCATAAATGTGAGGGTGAGGTTTATTGTTAGGGGGTGTAATCGGGCATGAGTTACGGAGCCTTTTACTTAACCCCTAAAAGCCCAGGCATTTTCCCTCATGAAACACTTCAAAACAGCCATCATCAACAACTGGCAACAAAATCTAACATTAAAGTCTAATTTTTGACTTTAAACCATACAATCTTAAAATAGACATGTATATGAACTTACAATATAAATTTGGTTGCAATCCATAGCACGGATGTGAAGATTATAGCGTTTGAAGTGCCAAGAAAAGTATTTTCCCCCCCTTACCCGGCAAGATCAGCCTACTTTGACTAGGCATATCTTCTAGTTCTTACATTGAAATGTGATCAAATCTTTTACCAATATGACTTGTATGTTGTTAGCTATGTGTGTGCAAAATTTGAGGTCAGTTCGAGGGGTGATAGATGTAGAAATATATAGTTTAGTGAAAGGGGGTACAAAATAATGACAATTACTACATAAGTGATAAGAAGTTGTTTGTTTCATACAAGTTGTTGCATTTGAGAATCCCAATGGTGGAAACTTTCAATTTATTATTTCTCTAATTTTAGAAAAGGAAACAACTAAAATTAGTAAAATCCATATTTTTCATGAATATATGGAAGAAATAAAGCATTATGGAAAAGGGCAGTGCTTGAAATTGGGTGGCCAATTCATCCCGCTGTTGATAGCCCTCGCAGCTGGACAAACAACCAAAAAAATTATTAAAAAATAAAAATAAAAAAACTTTAAAAACTTAAAAATAAAAAAATCTCAGGGGACCCGCTTCTGGCGCGGGACGCTCGCGGGCCAGCTGACGACTGGTTGTTTGCTGTTTTTTTTTAATTATTTTTATGACTCTATAAATTAATTTCAAATCTTTCTTCACTTGGACTTCGTGCATAGAAGTCTGGACTCTTTTACTTGCCCTTTTTGTCCCAAAATTCTGCCCCATTTTTCTCCTCAAATTGCATTGATTGACATGGCTGCCCCTATAGTCCAGACTCCCCATTTTGACCTTCGAAGGCTAATAACTTTTGAACCAAAAAACCAAAATCATATTTGAAAAGTTCCCCATACAGATTTCATCAAGGACAATGCAGTGCAAAATTTTCATAAGAATCGGAGTATTTTTTCCACTCACGGGTACATGCCCAAAATCCAAAATGTACGCCCCAAGTACACTAGGGCTTTTAGAGGTTAATCCACTACTAACTTTAAACCTCTACTATGTTTTTACCACCTTCATCGACCAGCGCCGCATTTGGTTATAACTTGTGGGAGGGATGAATGCAATGGATTCAAGTGGTTTGTACACATTTTATCCTGCATTAGATTATTTTCCTTCTCTTGTTATCTTCAATGATCATTTTTATGTAGAAATAATTTACATCCATTAATGAAAGTTGTGTAATTTACGGGTTTAGGTTCATTTGGAATGTCCTTATTTTTTATGTATTGAAAAGAAGTACCACTTCTTGTTAAATGTGGATTAGAGCCATGGAGCAATATGGAGAAGCCTAAGAACCAAATATCTACACTATCATAGTTTAATGCATGCTCCTTGGAAGAGATGGGCTTAGAGTGAAAGGACAAGTGCAAAGGTAAGGCACAAGTAGATTAAAAAATCAAGTAAAAGCCCTCAAGTAATCAAATCAAATAAAAAAAAAATCAGTTTACTATCTAAGGTCTTGTCATATTTTGAATAATTTGGAGAAAATAAATTTGGCCCCTTGGCAAGACTTTGAATTTCTATTACTGTTTGAACCAAACTTTCTTCAAGTGGCTAAATTCCTGATGCTAAATTTCAAAATTGATGCCATGTAGGTACTTTGGATGCCATCGGCCCTTGGCTCTTGGTCCGTTTCTGTGGGCCAAGTTTGAACTCTAGATCAATCAAATTGCTTGGCCTCTTGACCTTGATCCCTAGTGGAAAAGCCCCTTGTGTTGAATGTTACATAATGGACTCCAACAATAAATCTCACCTTCGTTACAATGGCAAGAAGGTTCCACAAGGGCCATGGCAACAAAACTTGTCTCGTATTTATGGTTGGGTGGCGCCCCTTCAAAAATCTTAAAACCCTTCAAAAATATTAAAACCCTCAATTCGTGAGACCCCATCCGGAAAAGTAAATATGGTGAGACCCCCTCCGCAAATTTGGCATTATAATCCCCAAAATAAGAGGCCCAGAAAATGAGGTCATGAGCTCTATCTATTGGGCCCAAAATTAACGAAGCAGAAATGGCCCTCGCACTATTTACGACTAGGTCAACACGTGTGCAAATTTAGGATTACTTTATTAACACGGATCAAAGTAATTTGCATTGCATATTAATCAATAATTAACACGAAATCAGGAAATGCATTCGACACGAGAGTCAACGCAACCCATGCGGATGGCCTGGCGATGCAGAAAATATTGAAATAATAGGGCGACGACGTCACACACAACTCTCGTTGTTTTGTTGTACTCAACATTATTTTGTTGGCCAACTGATCAAGTCAATGGCAGGCCAGACGTGCTCAATACCCTTGTAAAAACCATTAATAAAACAGCGACACAGAGAAACCCAGAGCCAAGCATATCAACTAAGGTATACCCCACATGACCGACAGTTTAACCCTTTAACCCTTAAAGGGCGGAGCTTTGACCTTGGCATCGATCCCGATTTTCATTCTAATATTTGCTCTCATTCATCATAAAATTCGAGCGGAAATATTTTTATTTCATTTTTCAGAGTTGACACCACATGCTTTGTTCATGTCACAAGTAACACAAGATTTTTTTGTGTGAAAATTCGAATTTTTGTGATTTTTTGAAGAAAAATTGAAGAATATTCATATCATGTACAAATTTTGCGTAAAAATATGATAATTTCACTAAAGGTGTACATTATTGTGCTGAAACTTGTGGTGTAGATGAAACTTCCGTGTTCACTGGTCCTTCGTTGCCGGTCTTGGCCCGCCACTGTTATTTTGTTGGTTCCTTGGTTCTGTGCAATTCAATATTCGTTTTGTCTTTGTGCCAAAAAAAAAAACAAACCTAAAAAAGAAACTTCCGTTTTCAAGAAAATTGGTCATCCATGGCAATAGGCCCAAAGTTCAAATTGCAATAACTTACTCAACTTTATGTATTTTTCAAATTTTCAAATTGTATTGGAAACTAGATTTGGTAAACTTCATTTCATTAGTTGGACTCACTTTCAAAAAAATTCATTTTAATGACTCAAATTTAGATTTAGAGCTAAAGCTAGAAGTTTCTAAAATACACTACGTTGAGTTCCATGTCACAAACATTTTCTTGTAAAGAGAAAAAGTTACACACTCTATGAAGGGTATCTACAATGCATGTGGTACATGCACTCATTGACAACACCTTCACAAAAACTTGGATGAAAATAATGTTTTATCATCACGTGGGAGCGTTTTACATTTTTCCATCAACCAGATTTTGGTCGCCTTGACGTTTAAGGCCAAGCCACTCATTTTGGGTCGTTTTGGCACATTACAACAGTCACTTACTGCCCATGACACTGTAGCTAGGCTGAGTCCAACAAACACAATAGGGTCAACAAGTGGCGCAGTAGGCGCATGAGGATGAGGCGGTTCTAATCACAACCAAAAAAAATATCATGTCTGACATGGCTATGTCCCCAGAACGAGTGTACATTCAAGTGAACTGGTGTTTTACAGGATGCACGGTGACAGACATGGTCTGCATCTGGTGTACTTTCAGGGAAACTCCAACCAATCCTGGCTCTTTGGCGTTTTCGTGCTCAATTTTGAGCAAAGGTGATCTACAGTGAGAATAGAACAGTGAACCACTCAAGCATTCCTGAGATTCAGAAAGGACCAGGTTCAGAAAAAGAATCGTGGGAGCATTTTTTATTTTTATTTTTTTTGAAACAAGTAAAGAATCGTGGGGGCATTTCAACTATATTTCGTCAAGTTCAGATTCTAGAACTACATAACTTCCTCATATTAGAAATGGACCAGGTTCATCCAGAAACCTGAATGTCATGGCGTCGAGGCACTCTAGTATTCACTGTATTATTGTGCACCAGTTGATAGGTGGGAGGTGAAATGATTGTCAGTGATCCAGGGCGGACCAGGAACCCAGGCAGTTTTCAACTATTCTCTGATATTTTTACTGTAGGATGACATTGTGAAAGGCCAGGTGGGAGATTCCATCACATGACAGCATCCAAAGCAGGCCATGAAATCACTGGGAGCAGTACTGGAGCACCGGTGAGAAAACGGCGTCTATTTTCAACGTACACCCAGTGAGTGGAAGCAGGGAGACTGTTGTTGACGCCGCTACAGTACTACTTCTGTAGTGGATTAGTCTCCCTAGTCAATAATTAACATGGAAAGGAATCACTCTACTGAAATTCAGGGTTGAAAGAGAAGAGACGTTGAAAGCCTGCGCCAACGTCAACGAGAAAAGTTGAAACTCTCCGGCCCGCGCTAGCTTTGACTTTAAAAGTTGTAAAGTGCTAGTGACTAATTCGCAGGCTCCCAATTCCTTTGGCATCAGGTATCCCGGAGTTGACATTACAATCGCCGTGTCATCAACCACGTCGAGTCGCCTCAGGTCAAACTCTGAACAGGACTTCGTTGACATGGCCACTGCAAAATGGTATGTATAGTTGTGAATCCGCAGTTCATTGCTACATCACATTACCTCTGGCTTGATACGGCAGTCCAAAGATCTTCAGTCAGACTACTCTCTTTCTCTCTCTTTTCCCTCTCTGCATCGAAGGTAGTGAGAGCATTATCCTTCTTGAAAACTATCTGACCTTGCAGATGCATGCTTATCTGTGCACATAGTATACAAGTAGTACGGCTCTAGAGTCTAGGGGACGATGTATGCATGGCTCAGATAGGATCAGTCAAAAACATTAGTGAAGTAGCCAATCAATATACTCAAGCAAGGATGTTTGGTTGGAGTAGCGGTCGGTGATAGAGATTTTTGGATTCTTGTTTAATATGTGTTTAACATGGCATCTGTTTCTGTGTAGGTCACTGCAGCTGCTACCATGGCGTCGTCGTCGCTGGCTTTCGCCTTGTGCATAGTGCTCTGCATCTGCAGCGTGCAGTCCGTGGTCGCCAGTAAGCACACATGACGGATCTCGTGACTGTAGATGGGGTGCTAGGACGATTGGAGAGTATTAACTTGTGTGATTGGCTTCTGTAGCGAAGAAGACGGTGAAGCTGGTGATCTACATCCATGAGTTTCGTGGCGGCCCCAACGCCACGCTGCTTCCGGCGGCAGGGACGGGGCAGGGCAACTTCTCGGCGCTGGGGTGGGGCAGCTTTCTGACCATCGACAACATCATCACGTCGGGGCCCCAGTACGACGAGAAGACGGTGCTAGGCCAGTTCACGGGGTTCGCAGTGATGACCACCAAGGGCGGCCTCCTGGATGGCGGCCTCCTGGTGCTGGACCAGTTCCGCTTCAACCCGAGCTCCAAGTACAAGGGCTCCAGCCTCACCATCACGGGCAACCTCCAGCAGAAGGGCCTGCCCAACGGACCCTGGGAGGTGATCGTGCTGGGCGGCTCCGGCCACTTCAAGGGC
Source organism: Bryoerythrophyllum caledonicum (assembly GCA_963971425.1). Lineage (NCBI taxonomy): Eukaryota > Viridiplantae > Streptophyta > Bryopsida > Pottiales > Pottiaceae > Bryoerythrophyllum > Bryoerythrophyllum caledonicum. The sequence goes on from OZ020514.1 coordinate 12,169,644, forward strand.
TACAAGGGGTACGCCACCTCCGAGCCCTACCCCGCCACCACCCTCGCGCCTCGCTTCGTGTACAAGTGGGTTTTCTACCTCAAGAAGTAGGACCTGGACCTACCAATGTGTTCCAACAGTTTTGAGCGCACGCCAATTGTCTAGCTAGTCATGCTAGGCAGCCCAGTAATTTGTAGTATTCCTCCGACCGCCGCTATTGCTAGTTGGCTGCAATAATCGATTCATTTGCACATGTCAAGATGTTGATTCCGATTCAGATTGATCACATGCATGATATTGTTAAACTCCCGTGGGGTGAGAATGAAAGGATTCTGATTCCAGAAAGCCGGCCTGTTATGACTGTCGTGTCGGTGCTGCAATTCTTCGTTCTGGTGATCTCGTCAGATCACGTGTTTGTGATCACCTGGTGATGCTGGTGTACATGATGTTCATTGACGAAACAAGTTCTCTGTTTCAAGCGCGGTGGAGGAAAGTGGAGTTACAGTTCCTGTAGCTGTGGACAAATCAAAAAATTATTGTCTTTATATTGTATGTTAAAAAGTCGTAGATGTGTCCACGGTAGAAGCAATCCACATGAAGGATTTGGAAAAAAACTTACATGCAATTTTCAGATGATAATGAAAAGTGAAACTCTGTAGTACGCAGTGGGCTACCTGTGATGCCATCAATCTAGAACGACTCCAAGTTGTTGGGCCTTCTTCTTCTTCTTTCTCGTTTTCTTCAAAGGCGCGTCAGTACTATCATCAGGTGCATGAACCATCGCAGGTGCCACTTTGGGTGGTAGTTTAGGCTCGTTTGCAGCTTCCTTGGCAAGTTGAACAGCAACGCTCGGGAGCCACTCTTCACCCCTTTCCCGCTTCAGCTGGGCGACCCTCTCCTCCTCCTTCGTTCTCGCCAGTTCCGCTTTGGCTTGCGAGGCTTTCGCTGAAGCTAGCACTTTCTCTCTCAAACGCTGAGCTTGCTGTGCTACAGTTTCACTGTCGACAACTGTAGCTTGAAGACGAACCAAGTGCTGCACACGGACGACCTATGTCAGAAAAGGTTAAAAGTGGCCGCAAATCGAGCACAACCTAGACTCAAATCACAATATTGGTTACAGTAGGCAATCCGGATTGTGAAGAGGGCATGTACTATTCACAAGGATTACCATTCAAAACCAGGTATTCAAACATGAACATTGACAAATTGAAGGTACCTCTTCTGAGTCCTCATCTACTGTCAGACTCGGCCGCAACTGGGGCTTAATCCCCGGTCCCAGCATTCTTTCTTCTGCAAACCACAACCAAACAAGATGTGATAACACAACTTTAAACTTTAAACATCAGAAGGTGGTGTCGTATTTGAACAAGATAAGGTTCAAATGTTGAAATGACCTCCGAATGAAAGATGTTGGTTGAAGAACCTTCAATCCAAAGGTGTAAGGTGCTTGCTAAACTTTAATACATTTTTGTATTCTACAGAGTAAAATACGTGCCTGTATGTAAGGTTCCCGAAGGTTAAGAAACAACGAAAACGCAATATGGTTCAGACTTCAAGCTTCTAGAATGAAAGCATTGTGTGTCTGCTTAGCACGAAACAAAAGCTTGTGAAAGTTCTAATCAATCCAATTACAAGGGATAGTTCCATACCTCGTGGCTGTACAACAATGCCAGGAGGCGCCCGGCGAAACAGACGGATTCCTCCGCCGCTCCGTTCACCTCCATCGGCATTGCTCGAAGATTGTGGATTCTTCTTCGCAGGCGCGACCTGATGATCACCACCTGTGGAAGCCTCAAATGTCTTATCCAAATGTTTGTACAACAGATCCTGCAACTGTATTAAAAAAACCCCAAAAACAACAACAGAGCGTCAATTTCCATCTGCAAGAAAAACAACAACCAAACCCTAATGTCGCCGTTTCTGCTATGACCACAGCAACTGCTACTGTTCTAACAAACAAAAAAACGCTACTGGTACCTACAAAAATCAGAGAGTCAATTTCCAATTTCACTTGTCAACCATAAAATCCTCCCACGAAACCCTAATTCTCATTCTTGAACATACAAACTATGTTTCCAAAGCTTCTGATTCCAAATTGCGTCACATTAGAGCGTTACCCGAGTTTGATACAGCTTCAAGCCCCCGGACGAATCCTTGCCGTCCTCGTCATCCGACGCGTGCACATCCGCTGATGAGCCATTCCCGGATTTCTTTCCAGACTTGCGAAGCGACGCCACGGGCGCGGAGGCGTTCTGGATGACGGCGGAAGAGTCGATGGCGACACTACGCAGCGCTGCGAGCTTGGCCGCGTCGATCTCATCGTCTTCGGAGTCCGAAGAGGTCACCATCGCCTATTCTTCGTCACCAGCTCCTACACATGATGACTGGAATCATACAGCACCATGACTGAGGCAAATCACCATCGCTACGAGAGAGATGAAGTTTGGAAAACGACGAAGGTTTGGGGTCAAGGGTTTAGGGTTTAAGGACTGCACCCAAAACCCAAAACCGATACTCTGGATCTGAATGTCGGTTTTGGGTGGTAACGGCCTTAGGTCCTCGTAGGGTGTAAGGAATGTGTACCCAAAACCGATACTCCGGACCTGAATGTCGGTTTTGGGTTCTAACGGCCCCTTCACAATTTAAGGTAACACCACCCCACAACCGACAAGTAAGCAATGTGCATATACTGTATGGAGAGATCAAATAATAATACATGTATTTTTTATTTAATGATAGCCACTGAAATTACAATTTGTAGTCTAGTGATTTCATAGTTTTTTTTATGAAATGTGAATTAGTAATGAGTTTTCAAAGTGTGGTGCCATATTTAGCCGGTGGCTGCCAATAGGTATCCTCCAATTTGCGCCGGCTATAGGTAAGGGGTCCTGAGAAATAGCAAATATCCATTTAAAGTTGATTGGATGGTATTTGGATGGAAGTCGTTTGGATATACCCCAATTTTACAGCTACACTCATCCCTTCCATAAGTTATATCTCTAAGAAGTTATAATGCCACTAACTTATAACCCTAGCTAACTCTAACCTTCACTAAGTTCTAACCACTGTTGTCGTACGACCAATGCTTACATGTCTCAACCTCAAATCACCATTTTGAGGTTCATGACATGCTACCAAGGCAGATTAGTAGCTGTTATTGTCGGGATGTACACTTGGCATGGTACCATGGGATGATGTGCCTAAAAACGCTACGCTGCTTTCTGATTTTTAAACCCCCAGCTTGCCCTTGGTGAAAAAATGGGGGTTCAATGACATCAACACAGCATTGGTAAACATCGTGGCCTCTATCAAGACCACCTCCACCTCCACCAACACTCTACGTGAGGAGATGGCGGCTATTGTGGAGGAGGGCCACAAGCTACTTTGATTGGAGCTCTCCACCTTCAAGAACAACATCACTCTAGAGACAAGGGAATACACAAACACCCTCATGAACGATGTGAAATCAAAACTCATCAAAATTTTAAACGAGGTAAAATCAAAACTCATCTAATGTTAAATGCTCTTGCGGTGATGAAAGGTATGAATGGAAGCGACTCGGTGTCATCTCTCGCCCCCAAAAGATCGGTCAAACCTGGATTGACCACGGACCACCGACGAATGCACCACCAACTAGGTGCTCATTGAGTTTCCTCCTCTTTCGCTCCATTCTTTTCTCCTCCAATTTTCTTTCATGTACCTCTCTCCACCATTGTACTCCACCTCATTATCTCTTCCCTACTTCACCTACATTCTATAAACTTGTTAGAGCCTCTATTCTCACTAATTACAAACTCATGCCCTCCTTTCATGCTCATAGTTCACTCTAGTTCTACTACACCACAAACTTCTCTCTCACTTGTTATTTCTTCCTCTAAGTATCTCCTCGTTCACATTTGCCACATGTTTGAATGTAGACTCATGGAGTGGTTACTACACCTCCTTTGCCTTACTCCAACTCTTGTAGCAATGCATTGTCTTCTTTACCATTATATGAATACACCCCCTACTTGTCAATGTCAATGGCTTTGGAATAATACCACTCTCTGAAAAAACCTCCAAATCACAAACACATCACACACCAATACACTAACAAAATACTATCCTCTTGACCAACACCAAAGATACTCGCACACAAACTACACCAACAAACGCCCCCACCTCACACCTCTGATACACAACCAACCACAAACACTACAAAACACATACACCAAAATATCCCTACAAATACAATACAAACATTACCACCTCCCACTCAAATACCTACTCACTCCTTCCTACTCACACACACTCCATTAAACCTTCATAGCTTCCCATCCAAAATCATTCTACCAATCTTCCACACCAACTAAAACCCACACACACTTACAAACTCTCTCTCCAAACACACACACTATCAACCACATTTCCCCACACACAAATGCACAAACACACACGACAAGAGCGGCCATCAGATGACAATTGTAGCTAAGAAAACAAGAATGCAAATCCGGTTGCTCGGCCTTGATCAACTTGCTTCTTGGAGTTGATTCACAAGCTGTTGGAAAGGCCTTCTTTATACTGCGAGCTTTGAATGCACTATCGTATTTTAAACATTGCCTCAATCATCTCTCTCTTGCATCCTTTCTCAAATACAACACTTCTTCTTGCTACAAGTGTAATAACTTGTTTCTTGCTACAAAGCGTTCCTTGTTGTGCCTTTTGCCAATGTGTCATTAGGTTTTCCTCTTTTTAGTGCATTCCGTCGCATGTGCACACCAACAATGACACGGATCTCTAGACTCGGTCACTCTCTTCTTTCCATTAGAGTTGTAGTATGTGAGTCACCAACATCGAAGACATGTATTTCCACACACATTGATTAGCTCAAGAGAGATACCTTTCCACACATGGAATTAACATTCTAGCCCAATGTCGTCCAAGTTGCTCACGACACGAGTGTTGCAGCCGCTTGTAGGGGAAGGGTCGGGTCATGGGCACGGAGAAGGCAAATGAACGAGGAGGGGGGTGGCGGGCCTCCTTCATCCGGTGCTCGTCCAAAGAAGGGATCAATTTGCCCTAGGCTTCATTGACCACCCTACAACCATCACTGATAATCTAATCCACCTTGCCATATTTTTTACTCCAGCAATCTCAAATCAATTTCTGAAAATTAGCATAATGCTACAACCTACATTTTGAAGTAGTTAACCCCTAAAGGACCAAGTGTCCCTTGGGGGACGATTTTGATTTTGGGCAGGTTCCTTAAGATCCAAAAAAATCTTTTTTTTTGAATTTTTTATTCTAAATTGTCCGTGATAAGAGCTTCATGGGGGTAGTTTTTTTTGACTCATAGTTTGAAAGTTATTGGCCTTCAAAGTCAAATATGGGGACGACAGGAAGCCTAGGCAGCCTTGTGAACCAATAACATACAGTGACATGCAAAACATGGGCAATGTTTATTAACTAATGAATACTTTCTGATCTAAAGCATTACTGGGTTGGATTGGGTCAAACTTGGACTTTCATCACATGTGAAATTTCCTTGTAGACAGGATGGTGCAAGTTGGCATGGGGAATGTCAATAGTCAAGGAAGAAAACTCTGTTTCCTTGTGTGGACTTCACTGCCCCAGTTATGCTTGGTGAGTGTCAACATATGATCTTCACGCTGTTTTGACTACAATATCACACATTTATTGATTCTCAGAAGGTATAAGAGACAGTGCTTAAGCGGCACAACTCAACTCAATTCTTTGTGCCATTTCAACCATTGTTTTTTTGTGTGAGCAAATATGAAACGTCTTTCTGAGCAAGTTCGAAGCGACATCTCATCACTTATAGATGCCGGTCTTTCTTCATGCCAAATTGCTTCAAGATTGAATTTGGATCGTCGTACTATTGATAGAGTGCGTACTCTTACTCGTCCTCACGTTCAAAAGAATCTTGGTGGCCGACCAGCGAAGTTGAATGCAACAGCAAAGAGGCGATTGGTGCGGCACATCTCATTTGGAGTGGTTGAAACTGCAGCTGAATTGGCACGGCGATCCTCAGTTGTTGCAGGGATTGAGGTTAGTGTGGACACAATCCGTCGCACCTTGCAAGAGGCCGGTTTGAAGTCTGTCTCAAAGATTAAAAAACCACGTCTTTCAAGTGCACATAGACGCAAGCGACTAGAATTTGCTATTTGTCATCAACATTGGACCATTGAAGATTGGAAGCGTGTAGTGTGGTCGGATGAGACCAAGATCAATCGACTGGGCTCTGATGGACGCAAGTGGGTGTGGAAGAAGCCAAATACTCCACTCGATGATCGATGTGTCCAAGGTACTGTAAAATTCGGTGGTGGTTCTCTCATGATATGGGGTTGCATGACTAGTCAAGGCCTTGGTTATTGTTGTCAAATAGAGGGGAAGATGAATGTTGCATTGTATTGTAACATTTTGGGCAACGAATTTCTTGATTCACTCAATTTCTATCAATTCAGCAAGCGGGACATCATATTCCAACAAGACAATGATCCAAAGCACACGTCTTTGGCGGCACGAAAGTGGTTTATTGAACATCAAGTTGAGTTGTTGCAATGGCCTTCACAGTCACCAGATCTCAATCCAATCGAACATCTTTGGGAGCATCTCAAACGGCAACTCAACAAGTATGAGACAGAAGCCACTAGCATGCATCAACTTTGGGAGCGGGTAGCCGTTGAATGGGAGAACATTCAGCCTGAAGTTTGCATGAATCTCATAGAAAGCATGCCTAGACGTGTGTCAGCAGTTTTAAAAGCAAAAGGGGGCTATACAAAATATTAGAAAATTCAATTTTTTATGCTGTGATTAGACACCCTCAAAAGTGGGGCAATGTACATGTTTGACATTTCAATTTTAAACTTTGAGATTACAAACTCTATGTGAATGTGACAATGTTCAATGGAGAGTTAATGTGACACATTATTGTTTGTAAAAAGAATTTGAACCATTATCCAGTTATCATTGTTGAAATTTAAAAAAGATTTTTTTTTTTGGACACATTGCCCCGCTTTTGCTAGTCACTGTACAAGCATTAACCCCTAAAGTTCCTTGACAATTTCCCTCAAAAACTATAAGTGGTACTAACTTTCAAACCACAAATCCAAAAAATAAAATAAAAATATGTCCACGAAGCTCTTATCAAAGGCAATTTGGAATAAAAATTTCAGAGAAAATTGATTTTTTTTCAAATTTTAGGAACTTGCCCAAAAATCAAGGAATCCCCCCGAAGGAAACTCTGGTCTTTTAGCGGTTAAAGAGGGGCAGTAAATAGAGGCACAAAGGGTGGAGGAAGGGTGGGGCAATCCAAATCATGGGTGGGAGAAGAACCTTGGAAGATGCCCATATAAAAGTCAAGAAATTTCTTTAAGAAAAACAAAATTAAAAATGGAATTGAACTGGGCCCGCCAATCGTCCGTGAGACCCGTGGAGGGACCAATAGGGGTCTCCCACATTGGGATTTTTTTTTCTCCCCTCTTGTGAACAAAAGTTCAATGACCTTGGCTTTTAGCATTTAGGGGAAGTAGGTGAAGTGACTTGGCCCAAAATTTGATGATCAAGACCCATTTTCAAAGACTGCCCTACCAAAAATTGCTTGGATAATTCAAAAAATTGTTTTAAATTAGATATTTTACCATTTTAATCCAATTTTTTTCCTGAATTAGTGAAAAACGACAAGTCTGAACCGTTGGGATTCTCAAATATGCAAAGTTGTATGCAACAAACATTTCCACTCCATTTTTGAAGTCATTGTCACGTTTTTGTACCCCCATGCACCAAACTATTTAGTATTTATTTCAACATGCTTTACTCCTTGTTTTGACCTAAAATTTTGCACACAATTTAATTATTAGCTAACTATTTTGCACACAAGCTAATTATTAGCTAACATCATATGAATCATACCGGTAATGGTTCCAAATACACTTTAGTGTAAAAGTTACAAGATATGCAAAGTCAAAGTGGGCTGACCTTACCGGGCAACGGGCCCAAAAAACTATTTCCTGCACTTCAAACGCTATACACTTCATATCTGTGCGGTGGATCAAAACCAAAAAAATATGGCACATGTAGATAGGAGTCTACTTTAAGATCTTACGGTTACAAGTCCAAAACCTCGCTCAAAAATGTGATTTTTGTGCCTCTTTTTTAATAGTGGCAGTTTTGGACCATTATTTGAGCGAAATTGCCGAAGAACTTTAGGAGTTAAGTAAGCTATTCAAGCACATAGTGTGTCGAGATACCTAGGCCATATCCGTCACATGCCTATATGATACCTATGCTATACCTATGTAATACCCATGGATATCATCTCAAAAGGTGGCTAAATATGTCGGCTTATTATGTCGGTTCGCATTCTCGCTAAATTTCATTATGTTTTTCAAAATTTACAGTGTATTATTAGCAGCCCGATTTTTCTTGTAGCATCGCTGCGAAAATTAGCCAGTTTAGGAATCGCTGGTCACTTGATGCCTTTGCTTTCAATTTAGAGCGAAAGCGTCGTTCATGAGTCAGGATGGATCTTTAGGAGTTTGTTTTTGGGGTTTGTGAGTTGTGGCGGTTTGGTGGGGTTTCTTCATCTTTATTGAATTTATTGTTCAGAGAAATTCTCCCCAGTGTGAGGATATATTTTAGGGTTTTGGTGGTTGGGGTGTGGGAGTTAGGAGTTGGAGCCATGACGGCGGAGGAGAGAGTGGAGGAGTGTGTGAGTGAGAGAGGGATTGTCGCGCAGCAGTCGGAAGGGGAAAGAGAGTGTGTGGCTGAGCAGAAGGAGGACCGGAAGTCGGAGGAGGTGAGAGAAGAGCCGGCGTGCGTGGCGATGACTGTGGACCCGGTTCTTGAAGGTAAAGTGGAGGAGGAGTGCCATGAGGAGGCGAAAGTCAAGCAGACGTTCAGTCCGGAGGAGCCTTTGCCTTATGGACCTGACGAATCCCTGCAAGATAGCAAGGTACAGTATGCTTAGCCTTATTGTATTCGAGTTTTGTGTTGAGCTTTCTTTCTTGCTGGCTTTCCTTATGTTTGTTGTGTTGAAAACGGAAGCATTGCGTGCTTTTACGTATGTTTGTTGTTTGAGACAATCTAGTTACGATAAAATCTGAGTGTGTCATGGCGCATTTTTTTGGTCTTGTGAAAACTATAATCGTAATGAGCTGGGAAATTGACGTATCAACTGTTATGAAGGATGATAAATGCGACTGTAAATTAGGCTGTTTCCGATTGTTGAACTGTTCCACTACTTCTGTATTACCTGTTACGTTTTATACACTTGTGATAATTCTGGGTACCTGACGGTGCTGGAGCTATTTCGATTGTAAAGTTGATATCACCGAGCAGAGCTACGTATGTTACGATCTCCTTCATATCCAGCTCATTTTTGTGCAGGAAGATGAAGAGGAATGCGGATTCTGCCTTTTTATGAAGGCTGGTCCTTGTGGGAAGCGATTTGCGGCTTGGGAGGCTTGTGTTGACGATGCAGACTCTGAAGGCGTTAATGTCGTGGAGAAGTGTGCACAGAAGACGCATTTTTTGAAAGACTGCATGGAAGCCAACCCTGAGTATTACGGACCCGTTCTTCAAGCAGAGAAGGCTCTAAACGAACAAACTGGAACGGAGGGTTCGAAGACGGGCGCCGAGGATAACCCAAGTAACCTCGAACAAATTCCTGCGTAGGCAAAAAGTAGAAGATTGGGTTTGGGGTCAGCTCTTTCGGCAGTTGTCTCTTTCTGCCTGTGACTTCCTCATTCAAAGTCAGTTTTTGTAGGTATTGAACAGGGCGGGAGATCTATCAAGAGTATTTGCGGCAAACTTTCAAACACGGTAGGTTTTGGCAGTTCAGAGATAAGATCAAGTCGGTTCGTAGGATATGTTATAACGTGGAATCACCAATGGAGTTAATTTATCCATCGTTTCCATCTGATGAGGATTTAGGAGTTCACATTTGTTGCGCTTATCAGAAGAGTACAGATTGAAGTACACTTGATATGAAGCAATGTAGCTTTACTTCTTTACATTCCTAGACGCTCATTTCTGACTCTTGTGAACGGAACTTAAGATTTCTTCCGCTACATTCTTTTACTGCGTATGTTGGTGTGACATGTGTACGCTGTGCAGTTCGTGTACAGAAGGGCGTCTTCCTGATAGAATTTGAGAAAGCACATTAAATTGGCAAATACGTGCAATTACCTTACCGTGAAATATTTTGTGCTTATCACGTACGACGGGTATGTAAGTGCTTGAGATCAGAGACTTTGAATTTTACTTGATGCATCCAAGGTGATGCTTGTTATTGGCGATGCTTGTTATTGGTGGCGTTTGAGTCAGATTTGAGGCATATGCCTTCGTATTTGGAGCTGAGGGTTTGACTGGCAGAAGGAAGCATACTTAGCGGAGCGTGGAAATTCGAAACTTTTGTTTGATGTGTTGGATCAAGATTGTTTTATGGTTAGAAAATTGGCTTCCAGTACTTCAGTTTTCTTCACACATGGTGCTGCTACCTTCATTTTTGTTCACAATTCCTTGTGAATCAAATGCTTACAATGAGGCCGCTTACATAGTAATGATTCAAGTGCCACCATAGTATGTACTAATTTAATAGTCAGTGTTGTCGTTGTAGTACTATTGAACTATTCCAAAATATACATATCGTGCACTCGCGACACTACTTGCATGATGGGTGTAACTATTGAGCCTGAAATTCATTCAAATAAAATTGATTTGAGAAGGGAAATTCATTGAACATCCTTGTTACTATGTAGATGTAGACTGGCCATTGATTAGTGCACCAGGGTATTTCTTTTGGCATGCCTAAAAGCACCCAAAAAAAATCTTGGGCATCAAGCCCTTTATAAATATTGGGTCATTTTGGACCATCTGATGTCGTTCCTGAATTGCACAACCTACAGCTGCTCCCAGTGGTACACTTTGTCCCCGGATTTCAAAGTTTCTTGATGCCAGGGTATCACTTACATAGCGGCCAAGGGACCCGAGGCCAAATTTGATGTGTTTAAGGAGCGCCAACTCGTGAAGGTCTTCATCTCCAAGCTGGATAAGCGGATGGTGGAGTTAATTAGTCCGCATCTTCTTTTTCGATATCACGGCAGTGCCATTTTAGGTAGAGCGTTTGTCGAGGTGGAATCGCTTGATAGAGCGTTGGGCGTAAGCAAAGCCACCAATTGGTCACAATGTTGCTACAGGCTCCCAAGCCCAAGAAGCTTACCACGGCAAGCCGTAGCTTGGCGAAGACACAACCTGAGAAGGTTGTGCAAGTTGGACTTGTGGTGAAGTTGGTTACACCAAAGGAGACTCCAACTACTCCAAGAAAAAGGGGCAGGCACAAGGAAGGCCAAGCCTAAGACCGAGGCGGCCAAGTCTAGGGAGAAGGTTGGGGGCAAGGGGAAGAAGCATGTGACATGCTCTCACTGTGGCAAGTCTGGCCAGAGTGATGAGAACTGCTTTTCTCTTTGTCTAGACAAATGTCAAGGGTCTTCAGTTGTTGGATCGGATGTGGTGAAAACACTTTAGGCCAAATCGGCGGAGCTGAAGAAACAGATGAGCGCGATGGCCTCTTTGAGGCAAGTGGCACATATACGGCCTCTGATGAAGGGTGAGAGCTCATCTTCAGCCCTAGATCGCTACTTGTATGGCGCTTCAGTGGAGGTTGTGGCAGCAGTTACCACTCGTGCTCAGACAACTGCACAGGCGGTGGCACCCTTTTCCCTTAATATCAGGTAGTACACTAAACATCGCATTTAGTGTCGTCTACACTAAATACAAACCCTTACACTAAATGTAAGAATTACAATTAGTGTAATGACACAATATTACACTAAATGTGAAACATTACACTATGTGAATGGCAGTAAATGTGGATGTTTTTGTTTTTACTTGTGCACAATTAGTATATGAAAAAGCTTGCCGCAGCTTATACTGATCGTGAACTTGTTTGCAAATAGTGTAGTAGGGTAATTACACTATTTGTGTGACTACACTTAATGCGATGTTTAGTGTAGTGGCCGTCCACACCACGTAGGTTTGCTGCACTACATTGGTCAATCCCGGCTACCTTTTTAATTCAGCATCGCAAATGCGGCCACTTCTAGTGTCGTTCCGATTCATCCTTTGGTCCCATTGGTTTCTTCTAGTCGTAGAGATGCCACACATATCTTGGCGTATAAGGTATGGTAGTTGCCAGTGTTTGTCGGTTTTTGCTAGTGCGGACTTTCTGACACCTGGTTTTCAACCATCCGATGACCATCCTTGGAGGCTATTTTCGCATGGCCATCCTTGGAGGCTATTTTCGCATGACCATCGCAAATCCGTTTTCTAGTATGTTGGAGGACAAGGTGCCCATGCCATCCTTGGAGGTGTCGCAAGCAGTGATGGCTCTACCCATTGAGGAGGATTTGGTGGCAATGCGGGCCAAATTGGCAGCGGAGGCTATTTTCGCATTTGAGGCAAATGCCACTTCCACACCTATAGAGCAGTCCTTTGGGGATGAGTCATTGATCTCTAGAGTGGCTTATTTGTCTGAGATTGCAGCCCGAAGCGACGCAATGTACGCCCAGGTGTGGTATGTTTGGTAAACGACGATAGAGTCATGGTGGTTGGCCATACGGATGGCAAGCCCATTCGAGCAACCTCCCTGCGTGTTAAGTTGGACTCTAGGACTGAGCCAGTGATGATTGACAAGTAGCTAGCCTAGGATTTGGGTCTTGGTGCTTCGGACCTTGAGCCTTGCCCATTTATCATCGTTACATTGGTTAGGGGCACGGGGAAGGCTATGGGGTACACTCGACATTCGCTGTAGTTGATGTTTGGCATGGGATCTGATCCATTGTTTTCATACGTATCTCTCCAGTGCATTGTGACTAGTGCCACCAACTACAATATTTTGATGGGTCAGCAAGTGTTTTATCCACTCGATTTTGGGCTGAATAATTAGACGGTGAAGGCTTGGGTTAGGCGTGGGTGGTCTTGCGGCGATGGCAAAAAAGAACTTATCTCCGTTGTCATCGCAGCTAGCGCGGTGACTTTGACGGCGGACGCTACGTTCGGGTCAGTTCGTTGGCATCACATTGGATCAGTGATGATGATATGCGTCAGTTAGGTCTTGCTGACTTGGTCATTGCCGGATGGCCTTGCCAAAGACATTCACAGGCGGGCAATTGGCGTGGCTTAGATGATCCACGGTTGGGTCTCTTTGAGGATTTGCTTAGGCTCATCCAATAGTGGATTACCGACTAATCGGCACTACTAGGGTAATTTTTTGAAAATATATCCAAATTGGGACACACTCGGACAAAGGTGCGTGAGGATGAGGCATACATCCATCACCTTCTTGGTCCCCGCCCCATTTGTAGATGTCGTGGCGTTGGACTCTTATGCTCATCGGCTGTGGGAAGTTGTTCCCACACGGTTCCGGAAGTTAACCTTAAAATCCGGCATAAATTCAAAAATTAGTATTAAAAATTTAGTAAAATAGATTAATGTGGTAGGGAAGTAGAAACTAGAAGATAAGATATGTAGGGGGCCGGTTAACTCCTTAATAGCCCTAACGGAATGCGCAATCCGGAAGGCCCGACACGACTGTATCCGGCTATAACCGGAGCACCCCGGATAAACCCAAAACCGGGGGAAGAGTCGGATGATACCCGGAAGGAAAACTATCATGATGATGTCTTCGATAGTGACGTCAGAGCCGTCAAGAAATCTGGTACTTTGTGGCCGTTATAAAAAGAGGCAACCAACGGGAATCCCCAAAACAATTATTTTATCTCATTCTTCTTCTCTTTTTTCTCTTCCTTCCTCTACTGTGACCTAAGCCGGTTGCTCTTCAAGCATCCGGTAGTAGTTGGAGAGCTTTTGTGAGGTCAATGCGTGCAGGTACGGCCGGAGAAGTGAAGGGTGAGCGCCATGGCCGGAGAGCGAGCCGGGAAACAGAAGAAAGTGAAGAGCACTGCCACCGGAGGACCGCCCATTGTGAGGATGATACCGGAGTACCCGACGGAAGAAAAGCACCTTCACGTCTTGTTCCACTTTCTGGACAAGATGGGGTGCTCCGGTCTGATGGCAGCAGCATGGGGAACTAAGGACGAGAAGATCGTGACGGAGTTGATCGGCACTCCCGACAACCAGTACGACGGAAGCCTTCGAGCTCACCCAGAGAAGTGGACCCGGTCAGAGTGGAGGCGGACCTACGGATTCCAGGATGGGGATGTCAAGGTGGCGGAGCGGACGGACGGGGAATTCCTTGGACCGGCTGACCCGAAGGAAGGATACACGATTCGTGATCTAATTGACCCCCAGGCCCGGATCGTGATAGGGTTTCTAAACCCTATCTTCCACCCGGAGAAACCCAAGCGTCTGGTACCGAAGTGGGCAACGACCTTCTAAGGAGCCATGCGGGGGAAGATCACCATAGATTGGGCATCTCTCATGCAAGACCTGGTGGAGCGGCTGATCAAGAACCTTCACTGGAACCGGAAGGCGGGGTCACCCTTGCCGGTTTACCTGACACACCTCTACCACCGGCACGAGCTGCTGAAGCCGGAGGAGCACGACGAATATGAAGAGCTTCTGACCATTCAGCAGTATTGGGGAGATGGAGACAGATTCGGAGGAGGAAGAAGATACGGAGCCACCTCCGGCGGAAACGCCTCCAACACGGAAGAGGAGTCGCTCGGTACAGCCGGAACCGACACCAGTGAGATCTCCACCCACATGTCTGGACCCGGCCCCAGGAAATCCGGAGGGGGCGGGACCTTCAAAGCGATCGGATCGATGCCCGACTCCGGATCTTCCGACACTTACCAGAAGACACAAGGAGGAGATCATGGAGCTGCTTCAGCATGTGACATGGAGGGCCACCCGGATTAACTAACATCTCAACGACAACACCTCTGTGATAAACAAAATCATGGGCGAGCTCCGGGTCGAGAATTCGGAGGAAATCATGCCACCGTTGAAAAGTCTCCGGGAGAGCTACTTCCGACTCGAGGCAATGGAAGAGCAGCAGCAAACCATTCTCTAAGCCCGGGCGAAAATGCAGCAGGACCTGGCGAAGGTGGATGCAGCGCTGGAGGAAGCCCAAGTAGCCCGGAAGGCAGCAGAAGACAAGGCGGTCGCATCAGCTCAAGCCTTGGCGAGGTCCGGGAAGCGCTGAGTTTTCCGGTTGACAGTGTCAACCGGGGCCTCCTCTTCAACAAGCGCTTGAGAAAGAGGGTAAGCTAAACAGGGGTCAGATCATCCGGTTCCTTATGGACCACGCCCGGAAGATGGAGAAGACGTGGAGGCAAATGCAACGCGGCTAGCACCGTCGTTCAAGAGAAGCCGGAGACGCCAATCCCCACCATCGACCTTACCTCGTCCCCGGATGCAGCTGGACCTTCACAACAGGCACATGAAACCTACAGGAATGGTAAGCGACCTATAGATGAGGCGGTGGACACACCTGAGGCAGCTTCTCCCGGACCCTATAGCAAGGCGCCTCCCAATAGTCCGGAGACGACGAAGAAGACCCCCCTTCCGTCAGCGCTGTTTCAGGGGACTCCTCCTCCCTTCCGGATACCGCTTTCTCCACCTACCTCCAGCCCCCGGAAGACGACTTCTCCATTATCCAGGGGCCATTCGGACGCAGCCACCAGCCCCAAGACATCGGTGGGAACCCCACCAACACGACGGAGAAGGCCGCTCAAGCAACACCTTCAGCCGACCAATCGGAGCCGGAAACTCCAACTTCCGGAAGTGGACCAATATTGGATCCAACTCCAGAGAGGACCAATGGCAGGAAGCAGACAGTGGGAGCATCGCCGATGCGCCGGAGTGGACGGAACAAGAAGACCCTTTAGTTAGATTTAGTATTGAAGTTAGGTAGTTCCGGTTGCTAGGTTTTTGTAGTGAATAACGATTGGGCTTACGATTGCACTCGGCTACCAACCTATCTTTTAACCGAAAACTAGAATTATTGACCGGCAGAAAATCCGGATCTGAGATCCATAATTTTCGGATCTCAGGTTTGAAATCCCGGACCTTTAGGGATAAGATTTTCTTTAGGATAGGATTTTCCAGATTGCTCGCAGATTAGGTGATACTATGATTAGGTAGATTAGCTAGTACTTAGTGAAATGAGTTCTCTCAACCCATTGTCTTGTTTTCCTTTACGTTGTTTTTGGAGTTGTTACTAGAATTGCTACCTAGTGCTTGTGACGAGAATTATTATCTTTATGAGGTACATGATCCGTTGTTGTAGTACTTGTTGTGGAAGTTCTTTTGAAGAGAGTGGTACTTGATCTTACTTAGGAATGAGCCGGTTGGGGTATACAACAGGAGAGCCCCCGGAAGAGCTGGAGGGGATTGCAAAGGTGTTCCTGGTCACCTCCAAGGTCCGGAAGAAGCCAGGAGGGGAAGATATATATTGGAGAGGTGTTCTTGGTCACCTCCAGGGTCCGGAAGAAGCCAAGACGGGAAGAGATATATTGCAGAGGTATTCCTGGTAGTCTCTAGGGCATGGAAGAATCTGTGTGAACCCGGATTCCGGTCAAAAGCCGGAGTTTACCCCCACGATAGGAAAAAGCCTGTTATGTGAATCTAGAAGGAGTCCTCCTCAGTAAACTATGTCACTTTCTCCGGAGAACTACAATAGTGCTACCGGAACGTCGTTGTAGTCCGGACTTGTCTCTGTATGATCGCATCCGGAAGGCCTTCCGAATGTCGTGAGAGTATAGGTCCAATAGCAACACTCAATCACCGATTAAGAGAGTAGGGAGAGTGGTTGTCCGGTCACTATAAACTTCGGGACAGTGGGTGTCTAGCTACTTAAAGTCACAAGGCAGTGGAGAATCCGGCCACTTACACAAAATAGGATCAATGGCCTTCCGGTCACTTGTTTAAACCTTCCAGAAGTATCTCTGAGGAGGAACAGAGGTAAATCAAACTACCCTCCAGTTGTCCGGAAACCATTTCCGGAAACCACCATATATATATCTATCGTGGAATTTAGTTCCGGAAAGCTTTGTATGAGTTCCGGAACCCGGAAGGATTCGGATACGTTACCAAATAGAATAGCTAACCTAGGTGATTGATAGTTTAAGTTGTTTTTGGATAATCTGAAAGGATTAAATAGATCTCTGTGGGAACGAAATCAGAGTGGTTTACTTTGGAAGTACTTAGTGACAATTGAGTACATTCCAGAGGAATACTGACTCTACAAATTGCAACATCGGCCAAGTTGGATTTGGACCAACATGGCATCATCAACATGCTCACATTTGCACTTGTTCAAGTGCAACGACCCGTGCGCCGTGAGGTTGATGACATGTTCGACGACCACCGTGTTTCCTCGGAGGTTTCTAAGGATGATGAGCCACCATTGGCCGTGGTGAACCACGTTGGTTTTACTTAGAGGACATTTCCCACCTTGATGTGCTACCCGAGGTCTTTTGCCTTTAGGACACACGGTTCAAATATGGCTTAGAATTCTACTTCCCAAACTTACGAGGAGCCTTATGCCGATGAGAAGAAGCGGACAATGGGCATTTTGACAGGCACCACCACCGCACCGAATCTCACTTAGGGCCAGCGTCATTATTTGTTAGGTCAAGCCATTGACCTCAACACTCTTGTTTGGGTTTGTGGCCTCCATTTCACCGTTCAACGCCGTTTACGTGACCATCTACGCATGCTAGGGGCATACTACTATGTTTGGAAGGCAGCGGTGCAACATCTCACACAAATCAAGGAAGTGGAGTTATTTTTGTTTGAAGAGGTATGCACTTGAAGAGCTTCAATCCAGCGTATCTTTGCAACCTTGGCAGAGGGCTTTGGTCAAAAAGATGCCCAAGATATCTTTTCTCAGTTTTACTATCACGACACAGTCTTTTCTGTGGATCCCATGAATGAGGAGTCTGGGGGCATGAATGCCTTCTGTGCTACTTAGTAGCAATCACCGGCGGTGCCAATACGCGGTGAGTCTTCTACGGTAGAGAAGGAGACCACGGAGTTTGATGATTGGCCTTTGGATTTAGGGCTACATCATACCGATGCCAAGGCACAAAGGATACGGGCGTTTATACGTTCGTATCGTAGATGTTTTGCCTTTAGCCTCCATGATTTGGAAGGCTACAGAGGCAAACCAATACACGTCGAGTTGAGGAACAACCACCCGATCTTGTGACGACCGTACAAGTTCAATCTTTTTGAGAAAGTTGAGGTCTAGACTCGTTGCCAGGAGTTGTTGGCGGCCAGTTTGATTGAGCTCTCTAACAGTGAGTACGCTTGTGCCACTGTTATGCCATTGAGGAAGGATATCTTTGGCACGTGGACGGAGAAGTAGATGTGTGGAAATTACAAGCCGGTCAATCACGATTCGCAAGACCAAGTCAGACCGATATTCCATCCCTATGCCGAAAGAGTTATTAGATGCGGTGGGCTACGCTAGAGTACTTAGTACTTTAGATTTGTGGTCTGGTTATCACTAGTTACCATTGATGGTGAATGACCGGGTAAAGATTGCATTTTAGGGAGTTGATCAGGATGGAAGAGATCAACTCTATCATTGAAAGTTTCTTCCATTTGGCATCACAACGTATATGTTGAATTTCAGAGGGTGATGGACCGGGTGTTGACATGTTTTCCATTTGTCCGATGCTACATTGATGTTGTTATCATTTTTAGTAGCAGCCCATAGGGACATGTGAGGCATCTTCAGGCGGTATTTTGAGAGGTTACGGTAGTGGAGATTGCACTTGCACCATGGCAAGTGCAAGTTCTTCCACAACCAATTGCCATATTTGAGACATATGATTGTTCATGGCCTTTGGGGGCCTTGGCGTGCAACAGGCCAAGGTGGATGCGTTACAGAAGATTCTTGCCCCAAACCAATGTGTCACGGCTTCAAGCTTTTCTTGGTTACCCTAATTACTATTGCCAGTTTATCGAGAACTTTAGCTTGATTGCTAAGTCGTTGACTATTCTCATGGGGAAGGATCAGCCATGGACTTGGAGATGGAAGCAGTAGCACGCGTTTTCTACTTTGAAGCTGAAGCTGAAGCGCCTCTGCAGCGACGCCCACATGCTACACAACCCTTTCACTTCCATGAACAATCAAAGACTGGAGTATTGTGGAATTGGAGGCTCTGTTGACTCAGAAGGATGATGAGGGACCGGAGTATGTTGCGGAGTTTACTTCTAAGAGCAACAACAACGCAGAGTCCAACTATTTGTCCTATGAGTGGGAGACTTTGGCCATGGTTTGGGCCATAGCACATTTTAGGCCCTATTTGTATGGGCAACGTTTTACGTTGGTGACCGACCATCAGCCTTTGAAGTGGCTCATGAAGTCAAACAAGCTTACTGGCAACCTTGCCATGTGGGCTTTGTTGCATCAGGAGTATGATTTTGAGGTCGTACATCGGGTTGGGATCACAAACTTGGATGCAGATGGTCTATCCTGCAATCCAAGTCCTTTGGAGGAGGATCTGACTTGTGCCATGTGGCATGGAGATTGTGACAGGGAGTCACTTCTGGGGTGGCATGCAGCGGCTTACCTTACCTTGATGTTTGGCTCTGCATCAACATTGTCTGATTTCGCAACGGATGAGGAACCAAATAGGGCCCAAGTTGTTAGCAATGTGTGAGAAGATGGTCTAGTCTTGCACAAGCTACATCATTGAACACTTCTCCCCAACTCTTTCTGCGATGGAGCGTGATCGAGCTGGGTACCAAATAGCAAGTTTTTGAGGGGAGAATGGCCTTCTATATTGGGTGTGGCCGGATGGGACTAGGCGCATAGTTCTTAGACCGGATCAAAGGGCTTCGTTGGTATGGCAAGTACACAAAGACCTAGAATATTTTGGTGTACGACGAACGCATTTGATGTTGCATAGCAAGTACTGGTGGACCGACATATATCACCAGGTCGCTACGTATGTTTCTCGGTGTGGAGTGTGTGATTCGGTTAGATCCGGCTTCAATACTTTGTTACCATAGGTGTAGCCTTTGCCCATTTTGAGATTGAGCTACCTTTGGTCCTTGAATTTTGTTGGGCCACTTATTGTTACCCCAGGGCCCACGTGGAGCCAAACACGTGTTGGTGATGGTGGAGCATTTCATCAAGTGGATTGAGCTTATAGCATTACCGTAAAATTCTTTAGAGTTGGCGGCCATGGCATTCTTTGACTGAGTGTTGGCTTGTTTTGGAGCCCAAGTTAAGGTTTTGGCAGACCAGGGGTGTGAGTTCCTTGGAGCTTTCGAAGCTTTGTGTACCAAGGCTTTAATTGACCATCGTACCACTTCTCGGATCACCCGGAAGCGGACGGTTTGGCAGAGCGTGTAGTTCAAACCGTCAAGCGGAGCGTACGGAAGTATGGGTTACCTTAGGGTCGCCATCGTGATTAGGATCTGATGATAACATGGATCGCCATGAATTACCGGTTTAGCCGGCAGGCTTCATTGGCTACTTTCAGTCCATATAAGTTGTTGTACGGATGAGAGCCAATTTTACCGAGTTCCGTTCGGGAAAAGTTGGCTCCGGTTGTGGATTTGGATGATCCAAAGGTGTCGGCCCAATGTCTACGGGATCAAGCGGAATTCTTTAAGGGGGCCATCTCAATGGCCATGTAGAACTTTCCTATTGCCCAACACCGTGACAACTTTGGTACGCTAATATTTGTAGCAGTGCCTACCAACCTCAGTTGCAACGTTTTTCCACAAAAAATTACGTTTATCCTCCAACGTGAGGCGTCCACGACATTGGACGTCTAGGCAGGGGGGACTATTCTTCGCGTGATGGATGTGTTGCCTAGTGGCATCTTGTTGCTAGAAGGCAAGGATAGCCGGGAGTGTCGGAAGTGCTCTAAGAATTGTGCTTCCTGTCATTTATCCATTGATGGTTCTATTCATCCAGAGTTGGTTGTTGTACGTGACGGCCTTCCATATGTCCTGTGTGGCGAGAAGAAGGGCACGACTACGATCTTGCTTTGTAACCATTGCCAGCGTGGTTGGCATATGGCTTGCTTGATGCCGCTTCTTTCTACTTTACCGTTCGGGGATTGGACTAGCCCTTGTTGTCGGAGGTCTTTGAGCCACGTTTCATTTGATGGAACGGTTTGATTTCTATGTGTGGTGCTTTGCCATCCAGTTGGAGTTTCCGGTTTTGATTTAGGAATAGGCAACATAAAGATTGACCAAGGGATTGGCAACAAAGTTGTCTAAGGCAATTAAATTGCCCAAGGGATGGGGCTTACATTGCACCCAACCTACCTTCTCTTTTTTACTTCTCTATATGTTTATTGATTCAGCTACGGATGCCATTTTTGACTGGATGCATACAGTTGTTGCAGCAACATCACCGTGCGTTTAGTCTTGTCAATGATTTTTAATCCTAGTTGGATAGAGGGTCTTTTTATCCGCTATGAGGGATCACTTGAGGGTGTACTACGTATACTTGTTTTAGTGTATGTTTTTTATTTATTTGATATTGGTTAGGACTCTCGATTTGTTGTGGTTATTGATCTTTCCTTGCACAACAGCTATCACGGGACGTGGCGTTGAGGGTCTGTCTGTATTGTAGGGTTTAGCATAGATTAGTTTGTTGCTAATCTAGGAGTTTAGGGACGTACGACGCCGCACTACATTCATCCGTGAATGTTTTTAATCCACTTTGAGTAGTGTGTGTGTGTGCGTATAGTGTTGCACACATTCTTGACTTGACGTCTTCGTCAAGTGAAGCTTTGTAAGTGAGATTAGAGTAGTGATTGAGAGTTGCTTGTAAGTGGCAGTTAAGTCATTAGTAAAGTCTATATGCTTTCCATTTCACTTCACACTCGTTGATTCATCCATTGTAGTGTGCGTGACGCTTGACTACTCTTGTGATACACAACACATTCCTTAAGGGTGTATTAGGTATGCTTGTTTTAGTGTATGTTTTTTGCTTATTTGATATTGGTTAGGACTAGCGATCTGTTGTGGTTATTGATCTTTCATTACACGACACGTTGAACATTTATAAATTGAAATATTAGACAAAAATATAGCGATGCTGTTACAAAAGAGGGTCACTTAGAAATATTCTTGCTATCATAATATAGGTAATATACAACCATTGGTTATGGAAGATTATTTTTATAATATAGGGTTGCTTTAGACTACGGTTGAGAAGTTCACCAGTCAAGAATTCTAGGGAAATGGAGCAATTTGATTGGAGTAAAATTTGTTCTTCACCGGATTGGATTTAGACTACGGCCAAGACTTGTCCAGTAGAGAACTTCAAGCATGGATAGAAAAAATGACATGGCCGCCTATGTGGCAACACCTTTTATAAGAGTTCTTCTCCGGTGGTTTAGTTTCTTGTCCGCCCTCAATCCCTCGGACAAGAAACTAAACCACTATAGAAGAGCAACTCCTATCAATTGCCTCAAATAACCATGTCTTGGCCAAAACTTCTTGACCAACGGGTGCACTTCTCCACATTAGTCTAAAGTTGCCCTAAGTGTCTATTTGCACTTGGTTTTACAGTAGTGTTAGTAAAAGGAGTTTAGGTGCAGCTTTAGACTAGATTGATTTGCTAACACCACTTCTACACCAAGTGCAAACACACCCTGAGAATGACTTTGACGTTGTGGAATTTGATGCTCGTTGTTTGTAGCTCACCGCCAAATTTTTGGTTTTGTTGGGTAATCCCTATCCTTTTGGAATAGTTCTTTTTAACTATCTTATTTTGTGTTTGCTACCACACACACAACAAATGATCTTTCTTGCTTGAGGTTGGCCTACAATAGAAAAGAAGTCATTGTTACAAATTTCATGATCCCTATAAATTTGAAGGTTTTTTTTAATCAAACCTCCAATTTTCATTGTCAATCAAACTCTTGCACCAAAACAGTGCACTTTCTACTTTTCATAGGTTTATATTCATTACAATCACCTCTCTACAAGAACATGTGCTACAACGACCATTTCATTATAATAGTTTTGCTTGCGCTCTTTACGTTGCAAATTCCCATACCCAATCCATTACAACAACCCCCTTATAGCAAGCAAAGAAACATGGCTATTGCAAAAGGGATCTCACTGTAACTAGTCCAACTCAGGGTAAAAATGAAGAGCCTCTCATCACTTGTTACACTAAATTTTATGTTTAGTGTAGTAGTACTTTAATGATTTGAAAGCGCTATAACTTTTTAACTTTCAATGAAGATTTTTACTCAAAGTTCAATCATCTACACTACTAAAAGAGGATGATCATTTTCAACATGGTGGGGTAAAAGTATTCATCGAGAGTAAAAACTTATAGCACTTCTAAATCATATAGTGTGGCTATACTAAACATAAAATCTAGAGTAGTGCTTGATCAGTGCTCGAGTTCAACCTTGTCGTCAAGCAAGATAAGCCTACAAATGACAATCACCGGCAGAGCCAAAGCTGTCGGCATGAAGAAGCCTTTCCACAGATCCACAAACCCAAACTCATAATTAAAAAAAACTCAACTCGAAGCTGTCCTATAATGTCTGGAAAAAAAAAAAAAAAAAAAAAAAAAACTCAGCTCGGGGCACAAACCAGAGAAATGGAAAAAAGAAAAACAAAGGGAAAAAAAAAGGAAGGAAGAAGTCATGGCAAGTGAAGAATGATCCAAACCTTTGCTTTTTTCCACTTGCCAAAGTAGGAATGGGCTCGGTGAGAATCGTGAACAGGGTCGAAGGATAACAAAGTGTGACCGCCATGGATTCGCTGCTTTTCCTCTCACGAACTCCCAGACAGATTCATTGTGGCGAGTACACCCCTCATCGCCTCCAAAACGCGGAGAATGTTGGCAAAAACCCCCCCAAATTTCTAGGGATAGCACACCTCACAACTCAGGAAGGAGCACACACCAGGCTTGAAGCTCTTTTACAGACGTCGCAGCTGTGAAAGCGTCGAAACTCTAGGAGCTATGAGGTCTTGTCGTGAGAGAATGGTACCTGGCAACCATGGTTGTGAGGTAGCTGAGAGAGTCGGTTGAGGATGTCCCAGGTGTGGGTTTGCTAGGGATGTGTCCTCGTCGGGGGTTGAGGTGAGATTGGCGGAGGAAGGAAGTATGTCGCGGTTGGGTGGCGGTGGCAGCGCGCGCGGTCTGGGCGTGGTGTCGGATAAGCCGCAGCAGGTGCAGCAGCGGAAGCAGCAGCAGCGGTTGAAGCGAGAGGATCATCTCCACGTGAAGCACGACGACTGCTTCTCAGACTGGAAGGTCAGAGGACGCCACCTTAGAATTTCTACTGAAAAGGGTCATCGAGCATTCCCCGATGGAGATTAGGGGTTTAACAAGTGAGACGATGCTCCTGTGTTTGTGTGTTGCATCAGATTCTCGTGGGTCCGACGGACTGGAAGGAGCACGCATCGGGGAAGATCCCGGACCGGTTCCGAATCGGCAACCTTCCCAGGAAGGATTCTGCGAGCACCGGTCTGTACGAGCTCGGCGTGACGCCGCCGGCTTGGCAACGCAGCCAGGAGTTTCTCAAACCCCAGGACGTCGTGGTGGTGTACTTGGGGAGCTCGGAGAATGTGCACCAGCGGTTACTCAAATACGGACAGACAGGCGCTCACTTGGAAGGCACCAGGTATGCACACGTCCGTGATCTCTTACTGACTGACGTGAATTCGTTGATGAAGTTGGAGAGGTTGCGTAGGTCGACGAGGTTGTTTGCGGTGAAGAATGAGAGGGGGGCGGAGGTGGGGAGCTTGGAGAGGAACCTGAGCGTGGAGAGGGACGTGAGCCGGCCGATCAGCAACGCGAGTGAGGAGGAGGTGAGGACGAGTGAGTCTAGCCGCTCGCCGAGCCGCGGCCCGCGTCTGTTCTCCGAGATCTTCGCCCTGGGATGCTCCATCGCCTTCCGCTGGACTGCTGTGAGTGGACTGCAAACCCTAACCACTTCCATAGCTTTCTTCGTAACTTTGAACTCTCGCCATGTAGCTTTCATCGCTCATCTTCATAGCTCTGAACCTAATCATCTTCAGAGCTTTCTTCCTCTCATTTTCTTTGAGCTCTGAAGCTAATCATCTTTAGAGCTTTCTTCCTCTCATTTTCATAGCTCTGCACTCTTGCCATGTAGCTTTCTTCGCTCATCTTCATAGCTCTGAACCTGATCATCTTCAGAGCTTTCTTCCGCTCATTTTCATAGCTCTGAACTCTTGCCATGTAGCCTTCTTCGCTCATCTTCATAGCTTTGAACTCTCGCCATGTAGCTTTCTTCGCTCATCTTCATAGCTGTCTACCTAATCATCTTCAGAGCTTTCTCCTTTCATTTTCTTTGAGCTCTGAAGCTAATCATCTTCAGAGCTTTCTTCCTCTCATTTTCTAAACGCTAACCATGACTCTTCCGTGAAGCTCTCTCTGATTCTGAGCGATCTGTGCAGACTGATAGCAAAGCAGACGCGGAGCGCGCAGAGGCCGCGCTGATCGAGCACTTCGACTACGCGTGGAAGCGCGGCGGCAACTTCCGGCAGCGCTCCCCGGACATTCTGTCCAAGATCGTCAGCTCCCACAGCGACGACGCCTCCTCGTCCTCTTCCTGCTGCTTCATGTGGCTCTTCTCCCCGCGGCCCGGCGTCGCCATCCCCGCGCGCAGACCCGCCGAAGCCAGCACCAGCACCACCAGCACCAGCACCGGCACCCGTGCCTTGGCGCTCTTCCGCAGCAGCAGCAAGAGCCCCAAGCAGCGCGAGTTCACCAAGTTCGACATCCCGCTGGACCGCTGCGACGCGCCCCTCTGCCACGCGCTCCCCGTCAAGGGCGGCAAGCGCTGCCACCTCCACAGAGACCTCAAGAGCAAGTCCGCCATCGCCCCGAATCCTCAGCAGCTCCCCGAGGGCGCGGAGTCGCCGATTCTCTCCGCCCCGGAGCCGCGACCCGCCCCGAGGGGCTACTCCTCCTGCTTCCCCTCCCTCCTCCTCTCGCCCGCCACCGCCGCCGCGCCCTCCTCGGCGTCCCCCTCCTCCCCCCCGGAGCCCAAACGGCGCGGCAGCCTCTCGTTCACGTCGTGGCTCCGCACCTCCGAGATCCGCGTTGTGGCCATGAACGCGAACGTGACCTCCCGCACTGAGACGGGCCCCAAGCGCAGCAGCGGCTCCGCCTTCAACTCCATCCTCACCACCTGCGATGAGAACGAGTCCCCGCTGCGGTCGCCTTCCCGGTCGCGGCGCGAGATCTGTGGACTGCACCTGGAGGACGGCACCGTGTGCCCGGACCCGCCGCGGCCCGATCGCAAGCGCTGCGAGGCGCACAAGGGGCTCCGGAATCAGGCGCCGCGGTCCGTCGCGTTGTCCACGCCCGCGAGGTCGACGCCGATGTCGCCGAAACTCGTCGCGGATGCAGGTTTTTGGTAGAGAGTTGTTGCTCATTCAAGTTTTTTCCCTTTCAAGTAGTGGGAGATTGATTTTATTATAGTGAGGAGATGAGAGCATAAATTCTTGTGCTGATGTATCATACTTTTAGCGAGGTGAGGCTCTTCTCATTCTGTACACGATTGTATCATGAATTGTTTATCCCTTTAAGGATGAGCCATAGCTCTTTTTGGAGAGTACGAATCAACCTCATGTGTCCACATTTGCCTTTCTTGATTTGGTTTTGGCCGGCTGAATTGAATTGTGGCCGTGTACAATTCAGCTGTTTTCTTGGCCGGCCCTGGAGGGTTTTTCTTGATTTCTTTTTGGATTTTGTATGATGGTTTTTTTAGGAAATTGCTGGCATAAGAGTGACGTTCCCTTTCAAGTACAGGTGTGAGGAGTTTAGTATACATTTGTGTACACAATTGTATCATGAATTGTTTATCCCTTTAAGGATGAGCCATAGCTCTTTCTGGAGAGTACGAATCAACCTCGTGTGTCCACATTTGCCTTTCTTGATTTGGTTTTGGCCAGCTGAATTGAATTGTGGCCGTGTACAATTCAGCTGTTTTCTTGGCCGGCCATAGCTGACTGTTGTCCCGAGAGGGTTTTTCTTGATTTCTCTTTGGGTTTTGTAGGATGGTTTTTTTAGGAAATTGTTGGCATAGGAGTGAAGTTCCCTTTCAAGTACAGTTGGTGAGGAGATTATTATACATTTGTGTACACGATTGTATCATGAACTGTTTATTCTTCATTTCTCTCTCATAACAGGTAAAGTGTCATGGGGCTGAATTCCTCCTCTTAAGAAGTGGGAAATGGTTTATTACAGTGAGCAACATTGTGAAGGGAAGGCGTTGGCATATAACATTACCTATATCATACCTTAACCCTTTAAGGACAATGGTCGAATTTGGCTGCTGTGAGAATCTACAGGTGTCCTAGATTTGGTCAGTATAATCTATGATGCTTGTAGATTCTCGTAGCGACGAGATTCAACCTTTGTCCTTAAAGAGTTTAAGAAGGAGCGGACTTTGGATGATGGGAGAATGTACGAGATTATGTAGAACATCATCAAGGCAACGGATACATTTCACTTTCCTATGGTCGCTCGTCTTGGGTGATCATCATCACAATGCATTCTTCGATGCCTTCGGTACCCGTCTTGTTTGATGATAGGTTGGACATCCCACTAGGTCTTAGCTTTCAACTTTAGCGGAGGTGTTCTAGAGGGTTTGCACCATGCCAAATAGTGCGGCAACGATCAAAAAATTGCCGCTTGTCCTTAATCCTTTTTTGTTAAAGCATGACCGGTGAGACCTAGGAGATTCAATGAGTGTCATAGATTATGCAGAACGTCATATACATATCACCACAACACCAATTTTCGGAAATCAATGTAGTCTGTATCAATTCTTGCAGCAATGGTCTCATTAGAATCATTGTATATTGGGCTATGTTTGTCATGAAGAATGTTTCGGCTCTGATTTACTCTACTGACTACAAAGATGCGTTTTCACCCCCCTAGAGACCATGTTTGGGCCTCTCAGACGCTCCAGGGTTAAAAAATTAAGCGAGGTTTGTTGGTATTATCAAAGAATCCAAAAGAACATTAGTTTTGGGCTCAAGGAAGCAGGTACCAATCATAGAATTCCAGTTTTCTCACAGCATGCGTGCAACATAAGTTTAATGATTTGGCCCAAATTCACTAGAAACATCCACTTTCACAAGATGAACATCCTATGCATTGGTAAGTTTTGTACATGATTCATTCACAATGGAGAATGTCCAACAAATTTGTCTAGGTGATAGGTAAGTAATTCCTAGGTGATACTTGTGGAATGCCTAGGAAATACCCATGTGATACCTAGATAATACACACATAATACCTAGGCAATACCCATTGTATCAAAACGACTATGATTTGGAAAAAAAATGTTTCGGCAGAGAGGTGCCAAAACTGACAAATGCCTACAGTAGATGATAGTCTCTCTTCATAAATTCAAGTCCTCTCTTTACATTTATCAAATGCTCCAAAAGCAAGCTTCATCCATGCATTTGTACGAGGATTATTCATGTGCTAAGCATTATCAAGGTTCGTACCCTGATTCATGACATACATTAATAATGCAATGCCAGTTGGTATGGCTCAGTATGTTAGAGAGAACTTTCAACAAAGAACTTTAATCGAACCATGATGCATGTCCAATGCTCCATCTGTACTTTCTCTGATCAA
Organism: Bryoerythrophyllum caledonicum; assembly: GCA_963971425.1. Classification (NCBI taxonomy): domain Eukaryota; kingdom Viridiplantae; phylum Streptophyta; class Bryopsida; order Pottiales; family Pottiaceae; genus Bryoerythrophyllum; species Bryoerythrophyllum caledonicum. Next base: position 12,198,214 of record OZ020514.1, read on the forward strand.
AATTTTCTAAAAGCTGTGAAAGATCTTCGAAATCAGACAGCAGCGTCAAAGGATGGTACTGTATTGTAAGGTCATGTTTGGATTTAATTAATTCAAAAAAGGCAAGCCAAATCAATTGGGATATTATTAAGTGAAAATGTTGAAATTAAAGAAAGAAATTAACCCTTTAAGGCCTATGAGCTCATGAGGCGTGGGAGAATCAATGTTCGTCATAGATTATGTAGAACATCATTTACACAGCTGATACATTTCATCATGACCCACTTCACGGAATTATTGTAGCACGTCAATGCTTGCATTGATTTTGGTGGCGCTAGTCCTCGCTATGGTACTCTTACATAATGGTTCAAGTTGATGTGGGATGATATTGGATCAAATATGTGAACTCTAGTCCAGGGTACAAATGATTTGGGTCTCATGCACCCTTTTAAGAATAAATATACACTTATTTCTTCAACTTATAAAGTTATATCAAAATCCTTAGACAACATGGTTGGAGTGTATTTACCCAAGTGGATCTCCACTAATTAGACTTGGTTGTATATATATATATATATATATATATATGATAATTTTTTATTAATTTATAAAATAATGCAATATGCAATAGAAACAAAACAGAAGCTAGTGGTTTTGTTACTTGATTTTGAATAGGCCTATGACCATATTATCTAGGCTTTCTTGGAAAATTCTAGGAGAGCCCTAGGATTCAATGATATATGGATCCTTATATGGATAAAATAACAATTCTTCTTTCAACTTATAAAGTAATATCTAAATCCTTAGCTAATAGAGCAAAAGTGTATTTATCTCGATGGATTAAAGCTAAATAGATTGGTTTAAGTTAAAATATATATTGTTTGATAATATTTTCTTAACCAACACAAGGATGGAATTGCCTTTTCTATCCTCTAGATGGCTTCTCCTTTGTCTCTTGATAGGGAATTTTTGTAGATTCCTCCCTTTCTCTGCCTCTTGGTGAGGTCATTGTCCTTGTAATTTTGTCCAAGGGTTTTTTAATTTCTTCCAAAGAGGGATTTTTAAGCTCAGTTGGTTAGAACGTGTGGCTCTAACCACACGATCAGCGATTCGGCCCTCCTAGCAATGAATGTTCAAACTTTATCATCAGGTTTCTTTGATTTTCATTGCAATTGCAATGCATCTAAGCATGCATTATTTGGATACCATATGAACTTGGATAAACGTCTACTTGAATCATCTTCTACAGGTATTGTCCACTTCCATTACTACCATCATGATCGTCCATTTTGTTTAGAGACTCTGACAACTTTTGTCCATATTGTTGACATTCATCCATGTATGAGCTTCCCTCCATACTATTATATTATATCCAAATTAACAACTTCTTTTTATATTATTAAGTTCCATCAAACTCCTTTTCAACTATTTAGTACTTCCATCCAAACCAACAAAATCTATGAGACCAATCTACGTCATTTTGAATTGATATTCTTTGTGTCCATTCATCAATTCACTTCGTAAGTATCTACTATAATTATTGATCAAGTGCCACTTAAACTTACAAAGAGTGTCCCTTTAGCTTATCCTATAACCCACAACTTGTCCTTTGTAACAAAAGACAATAATTATGTATTAGGTAACCGGCCGGAGGAGGCTGGTTGGTTACTAAACATAACTAGTCAAGGACCATTATTTTTAACCCAAACGGTTGAGATCAACGGCTAAAAATTACCCCGAATGTTGTATTAAGAGATTCACTTGTTACGACTAATAACCGGCTTCCTCTTAGCCAACCACGTGATGACATGCATGCAAGATTCAAACCTCGACCTGTTACAATTAGGTGACTGGCTAAAGGAGGCCACTTACTTAACCTCTCCATGTTCTTCTAAAAAGTGCAATTTTTGTTCGTCGCACGGTGTTATTCGCACTATTGCTTGGTCAAATCTCACCCTTTTAGTAGGCGAGGTGTTCAAAACAAGCCGCGTCTCCCCTAAAGGATTATTGTAACCGGTCAAGGACCATTGGACTGAGCTTTAACGGCTAAGATCAACAAGTAAAAAATAAATTGAGTTTTGTGTTGGCAAAACTCGTTACAACTAATAATTGGCTTCCTCTCAGCCAACCGCATGATGGCACGTATGATGCAAATTTCAAACCTCAACCGGTTACTACATTCCTTGTATTGCAAGTTGTCCAAGTCAACTCTCAAATATCACATTGTTTCTGCATCAAATCCACTAAAGTTGCGTTGAATGTGTGGCCCCAATCAACAAAAACCACCAACCACTCCATGCGGATTGCTAAGTTTTGAGCTAAAATTAGCCACTAGAGAGGTCAAAAGCTCTACAGACAAATGGTGGCAAATGCGGCAAAAGAATTATCTTAGAGCATCCACACCGCTCTGCCTTGTGCGGAGCACGACGAAGGATGGGATAGGAGAAGATTCACAGGGTCGGGGAAGTGTGAACTACTTCTGCACACACCGCACCTGCAGCAACAATCTCACCAATTTTTTTGGCATACCACCTGTCGTTACATCATTCACAGCCTGTCCACTTTTGCACTTTTCCTGACTCCACACCTTCTTTGCTCATTCTCCGCACTACTCGCTCCACCTACCATGCTTGGCCAATCCACTTGGCGAGTTTGCTTGGCGTCACACCAACTTACAGTGAAATTGCCAAATTTTTGTGTCACAATATCATTTGGCAAGAAGAAAACTAGTGCGGTGGGGATCACTCATGCCACTTTTGCCCGTTGGCGTGGTGCTTGAAGTATGCAGTGCAGATGAGCATGACCACCGCTCCATCCAGTGTGGGGAATGCCATCGAAAGCAAGACATCGATATATGTAGGACCAAGAAGCTATTTGAGCAACAACATCAAACGGCGACCACATAGCTCAACCCTCCAACCAACCCTTAATTTACCACAATCCCCCACGGTATAACATACAATTGGCTAGAGTACATGATAGCTTCTTGTCCAACCAGCCTACGCCATTGACCGGCCTACCCTAAAACTGAAGGCGCCCCCCAAACCTCACGGCAAGTTGGAGTAAATGTTTTTGAGGGGCCTGCATATTTTAGCGTGACAAAAATTGTCCGTGGTGGGGTGCGTTGAGGAGCTGTTGCTGTTGCTGTCCCCATTGGCGTGGTGCTTGGAGTTCGCGATGGCCATGCTCTCACTCACTTTGCATCCCATCCCCACACTTTCAGCACTACTTTCAACACCAGGTGAGCATTTGAAGACAACAATACACAAAACATCGCATTTAGTATTGGGTCGCAAATAGTGTACTTACTTTTGTACACTATTTGTGAATAATCTTACAATTAGGGCCGCTTCACATTTGGTAGCTAAGTCAAGTGGCGGTCGATTTCCACCAATGAGATTACTAGAATGGCCAAAGTCCGGACTTTGGGCCTTCACACTTGTGCCCAAACTCCAAAGGCCGTCGTCCTACATGGCAGCACTTTTGGGTTGTTTTGGCGCCAAAGCGAAGGCCTCTTGAGCAAATCTTCGGTCGCCCATTCTAACAAATCCAAACTACAATCGAGAGTCCGTCAATTTTTTTAATAAAATAATCAAAAACTGACAAGATCTAGACCGTTAGATGATAGAGGCCGAATTTTTTGGCTGATTTTTTTTGCTGATTTTTTGGCTGATTTTTATTGGCTGTTTTTTTTTGGGTTGGTTTTTTTTGGCGTAATGATAAGGGATTTGGACTTTGGACTTGGCCTTTGGGGCTTCACATCACGATCGGCCAAACCTTCAATCTATATTATTTAATGTATTTTTTATAAAAAAATTTGGCCTCTCGACATAGTTTGGCCACTCATTTTGACGGACGGTCACTCAACTTGGGCATAGTGTGAAGCGACCCTTAGTGTAAGCGGCCAATGTCATGTATGAAACTCTCAATCAATCACCTACCGGCTGTCAAAGCCTTTATTCTCCTCGTTGACTCTTCTCGATTCCCAAATCTATTTACAAGCAGAATCTTTGAATGACCATAACTTACTCCAATTCTGTCCAAATCAAACATATGAATTGCTTTGTGACATCTATAGAAAATGTAGATGTCAAAAAACACCTCGTATGCCCAATTCAGAGATGTTATGAGTGAGATACGATCCTATCTAGGGAAGATACTTGACAGTTTACAGCTGCACGCTTTCCATACACAAAATGTGCACATGTAACAAAAATATCCTTCAAATCTTTACCGGAATTCGCACAGAATGTACCATTCCAAATTTAGACTAGTGTTGTGTCATTACACTAATTGCAATCTTTACATTTAGTGTATGGGTTCGTATTTAGTGTGCAATACACTAAATGCGATGTTTAGTGTAATGACCGGATATTTGTCCCCATTCTTGCGCCAGGGGAAAAATTTGTAGGCAAAAGTGAACACCGAATCTTTCCCCGCAAGCTTCGGTACCACATGTGTACACCACTAGCCCCACTGAACTCCCAACTTGTTTTTTTTTTTTGTTTTTTTTGTTCTTTTTGTTTTTTTTTTTGTTTTTTTTTTTGAAGCAAAACAAAAACAAGTTTGATTGCCAGAACTTCCAACTTGGAAAGCCTTTCCAGTGCCAAAGTCCACCCCACTACTGTAGTTCACCTTAGAATATAAAAATCCATCAACGACCTTTGTGCTTGTGCATCTTCTTCCAATCCTTCCTCATTCCACACCGCGAGCGCGCATCTTGCAGGTTCCGCCTCACTTTTGTAGGTGTTATTCTTCGCAACTGCTCGAGCTGGCTTCGAGTGGAGGTTGTTTTCCAAGTTGTGGGAGGTGCTAGTTTTTGCTAGTTTCAGTGCAGTTGAGAGGTTTGGGAGGGGTTTGCATCGTTCTTTTCCAGTGTTGATTTTGCGGCGGAGACGTGTTTGGAGACAAGGGACTAGGAGGTTGAGTTCGCCAGGCTTGCTCTGGTAAGCGTTTCTTTCTTTGGTGGGTTACGGCGCTGGTTGAGGCAGTTTAGCAGGTTTTGTCGGTAAAGTTTTAAAGGAAGTTTAGGGGAGTTTAGCTGGTGGATGGTTTTTGTCTGTAAAGTTTTTAAGGAGGTTTAGGGAAGTTTAGCAGGTGGATGGTTTTGTCGGGAAAGGTTTTAAGGAAGTTTAGGGAAGTTTAGCAGGTGGATGGTTTTGTCTGTAAAGGTTTTAAGGACGTTTAGGGAAGTTTAGCAGGTGGATGGTTTTGTCGGGAAAGGTTTTAAGGAAGTTTAGGGAAGTTTAGCAGGTGGATGGTTTTATCTGTAAAGTTTTTAAGGAAGTTTAGGGAATTTTAGCAGGTGGATGGTTTTGTCTGTAAAGTTTTTAAGGAATTTTAGGGAGTTTAGCTGGTGGATGGTTTTGTCGGCAAAGTTTTCAAGGGTTTCATAGTTATCATGTTTTGGTTTGGTCTGGTTTTTCTGACTGCAGTTTTTTTTTAAAATTCTGTGTCTGTTTCCTAAATATATGATCAGACACCAGGTCGGTGATGAAGAAAATTTATATAGCATTATAAAAACTACATAATTCAGAGATGGGCTAGTTCTCTAAGAAAGATCCAAAGGAAACTAGGTCCATTGGTTCAAGTCACAAAACCACCTGGTTTGTGTGGTTTTTCAATAATCAGGATGTGAAGGGATTTGAAAGAAACTAGATTTTGAAAAAAACTACATATATCAGAGATGGGCTAGTTTTCGAAGAAAGATTCAGAAAAAACTAGGTCTCTGGGTTCAACTCACAAGACCACTCGGTATTGAAGTCATGAAGAGTTTGCGTAAGAATCGTCTCCGTAAGCCACTGACACACACCTCGTCTTGACAGACACAGAGCGCGATGGCCGACGAAGAACCTCCATCGAGCCCATGTCGAATATGGAGCGCGATGACCCTCCTGGTGCGCCTCAAGAACAAGATCCGGGAGAAGCTCTGGGTCTCGCGAATCTTCATCGTTCCAGATGACCACATGGAAACGGAAACCGCCGCTAGCACATCAAACCAACATCCCCAACAAGACTACTACGACGCGTCCTCTCAAGCATTCGAACCTCTACCTGCGACAAGCTCTGACAATCCCGGAGACCTCATGTCACAGATGTGGACTTTGGAGCAGGAAAACGCCCACACTGAACGGGAAGTCATCATCTCACTCGCTGATTTCGGTGAACCGCTGGTGCACCACAGCTCGATCTCGGAGGATTGCTCCTCTGATGCTGCCGACTGCGACACGCAGGATGATGATCAGTCGAGTTTGCAGCGTGGATGGAGCGCGCCTGTGGAGATGATAGACACGGGAGGCTCGTCTGATCGGCGCCAGTGTAGTAGCTCCGCCGTGGACTGGCAGAAGATCCTGTGGATCCGGCAGATTCTCGGGTTGGATGTCGAGGTGCTTCCCGGGCGCGAGTGGGCCGTCGTCCTGAGGGTCGTGTCGGCGTTCAAGCGCATGCCGGGGCTGATCCGGAGACGACGCCAAGAGAGACCCGTCGTCGTCGCTCAGCGACGCCAACAGAGAGCCGTCGTCGGTCAGCGACGCCTACAGAGAGCCGTCGTCGCCGCTCAGGTAAGAGACGTGACGTGACGTGACGCCGCCCTCCTCCTGTTCTCTAGATTCAATCCTGACTTTCTCTTTTGAACCTCAGAACCAAGCTGCTGTCGCGCCGCCGATGAGGAGGATCAGATCGGCGGAGGGGACGAGGTACACGGGCATCCGCCGCCGGAACGACAAGTGGGTGTGCGAGATCCGCGTCGGCGGCACCAAGGAGAAGGTGTGGCTGGGGTCGTTCAACACGGACAAGGAGGCGGCGCTTGCGTTCGACGCGGGCACGCACCACTGCAGCCTGAAGAGGGTCCGGTACAACTTCGCCAGCACGCCCGAACTGCTCGGCGCGCCCCAGCGATTCGAACACCTTACGCCCGAGGAGAGAAAGGAAAATGTCCAGAGATTGGCGGAGGCTCACGCGCAAGCTTACGCATCCGCCGACATCCAGTGAAAACCGCTCCTCTTCCTTCTTCTTCCTCACAAACCTTTCTAGCGATTCATTTCTGTGCTAGTGTAGACTACATTTGTGATTTTGCGCTGCCCACAGTTCTTCCTGTTCGGACTATTTTCTTCCTTGCTTTTCATTGTGATGCTGGATGTCATGTGAGATTATCAGCAGCTTGCTTGATTCCGACCTCTCATCTGTGGAGAGACAGACTAGGATCCAAGCTGAGGCTTTAGGTTTAGGTTTAGAGTTTAGGGTTTGCTTGAGGAGGCTTGGATTGCTTTTTCCCGAAGTGGAAGATTTCATTTCATTTTGTCCCTGTTTGGACTATTATTTTACCTGTAAATTTTTTTTATCCACCTGTAACAAAAAATATATTTCCTTTTTGTGCCTAAAGTATCAAATTGTATTCCGAAGTTTTTTTTTTGTGGACCAGCTTTAGCAGAGGATTTTTCTTTTTAACCCTTAAATGTCAGTCTTTACAGGCACGTATTTTACTTTGTAGAATTTGAAAATGTATCAAAGGTTTGCATGCACCTTACACCTTTGGATTGAAGATTCTTCAACTAACATCTATCAGTCGTTTCAATATCTGGACCTTATCGTGTTCAAATACGTAACCATACATGTAAAATGCTGTGGCCACCAGTGGCACCTTCTGACGTTTAAGGGTTAAGTAGGTTTTTCCTTTACAATTAGAAAAAAATCAGTTTGTTGTATGTGGTGAACTTTAATTTCGAAGGTGGTAGATTTGAGGTGCCATAACATTCATCAGCTGGCTGAATTATTATTGAGAGACGATAGACTCTGGCGCTTTGAGAGGGCTTCATGGAATAGAGACGTCAAGCACATGATGCACTGAGGAGTATAAATGCCATAAGAATGCGTGCACTGATCAGCAAACACATTGAGCTAGTCACAATCAAAACAATTGGGCCGTTTTTAATGGTCTGCCATAATAATTCACCTCAGATCGGAGTTGTGTCCTCACTTTAGGTGTCCTCACACCTTCTACATTCATATGCACACACCAGAAAAAAAAAAAACAGTAGGCTCAGATCTTCAAGACTTTTATAAAGGAAAGCCAAATCAGAAAATAATATGACTTATCAATTCTCGATTGTTATCACTGTTTCCGAATCTATATGAAGTTCAAAGGTTAAATCTATTTCCTGAGTTGTTTTACCTGAAGAGGAGATCTTCTGATCACCAGTCGAGCTTTCAAAATCTGCTGCTCCCACATTGATGCAGTTTGGTGCAGGTCGTCTTCACGCACATGTGACCTCAATAATGCAGCACCTTGAATCCCTACATATACACACCACCATAGCCCTCCCAAACCGCAACACTCTTCTTGTCTCTACTCCCTCATCTAGCTCACCAGGATGGGGAAGATGATGAATGGCCTCCTGTGCACGCTCCTGCTGTGCACCCTAGCTGCAGCAGAGGGCCGTTACCTGAGAGGTGAGAAGGTGGAGGTGGACAAGCTCAAGCTGCCTGAGAAGATGGAGGACAAGCCTAAGCCTGAGATGGTGGAGAGCAAGTTTTGTCAGCCTCCTCCAGTGGATTACCCTCCTCCGTACTACAATCCTTCTCCGGCCTACTCTCCTCCTTACTCTCCCACTCCAGACGTTTCTCCTCCTTACTCACCTGCTCCTGTTTACAAGCCCCCTCCTTATTCGCCCAAACCGGAGTACAAGTCCCCTCCTTACTCGCCTGCTCCTGTTTACAAGTCCCCTTCTTATTCGCCCAAACCGGATTACAAGTCCCCTCCATACTCGCCTGATTACAAGTCACCTCCTCCGCCTTACTGAGCGACCAGGTATGGAAACAGAAACCTCAGTGTTGTTGTTGATGACCTATTTTCCCAGGATGGTTATGAAACATGTCAATAAAAGATTGATTGATTTGAATGCAGGTGGCGATGGAGGACTTACTGTGTATTGAAGCAGCTGCTGCGGCGTTCAGCCTCAAGAACTGAACATTCTGTTTCTTGCTGTGATTCGCTCCGATTCCTCGTATTGTTGTTGGATCATCTACTCAGCTTATTGTGTCAATAAAATTCGAGGCAGCTTCATTCACTGTGTCGCAAAATCATGTGTGGTTTCTTCATTGTGAGTTTCCTGAAGTTGAATCTCTTCATCCGTCACATATTTTCACCTGATCAAGGTTAGAACTGGTTTTTAGATATCAGGGAAGTCACACATGTTGCCGTCGTATCATGAGCCAAAAAAGTTGGTAACCCAGAGTAAACAGGGGCTATGAATCTTGTTAGGAGCTTGTCAATTACAAACTGCACTAGAGAGGTGTCCCTAGGCAAATCGATGTACAAAGAGAGGGCGGTTATAAATGTAAAAAAAATGGAATGTAGAGCTACATAAGACTGGTACATTTACAACCTGGGAGGGAGGGAGAGGGGGTTATGTACAGACACGGCATTTAAGGTCACTTCTTGACATCTAGAATCATGGCCCGCGTCCAATGCTCCACATCCTCGGCGTCCGAAGGCGGGGGCAACTTTGGGTGCTCCACAAGGTCCCAGTCATCCGCTGCAACCTCGGAAGGGTTCGGCAGAAGCTCCGACTCGGATATGTCATAGAAATCGTTCCAGCTTGTCACCTTGCCTTTGGACGCTCTCTGGCTCTGCACAAATCCCAAAACGTTAAGGGAAACCCTCCCAAAACTACTCTACTTCACCGACATAATAGTTCAGTTCTTTCTAAAGTCACTACTCTTTCCTTGCTATGAATAGTTATCAGAGCAGTAGAAGGTCTCTTGATTCAAGTTAGAAGTACTTTTAACCGCCTTTAAGAAGGAAGAAGGAGAGGTCATGAATCTTAGCCGCCTTTTTCCTCTTAGAGCTGCTTGTAGACGGGATTTTGAGGTGGGAAAAGAGGTGTGAAGGATGGAGAGAAGAGATTACCGAGGAGGCTGGAGGGACCCGGGATCCGTCGTGGAGAGAGAGCTTTCGCAGGCCGCTTCCCAGGCGAGCTAACGGACCTTCTGAAAGACAAGATCTGCCGTTAGGCGGTTGTCGGTTGCTAGACCTGAACACAACACTCAACATTGTTCATCAGCTCCTTCATCAACTTTCAAGGCCAAGGGATTCTTTTCGAGAAGGACAGGATGCTACAACTGACCTTGATCGTGTCGTCTCTTTCAAGGAGAGAATGTTGAGGAGCTCAGCGAAGGCGTCCAGAATGGACATGTCCGAGGGAACGGAGAGAGAGAGCTGTCCGAAGCCGTAGGCGCACAAGCAGCCCACACTCCTGCGCAGAAGCTTGATGCCCTTCTGCACGTCCGGGTAAGACTCCCGGGTGCCGCTAGAAGATCCATAGTTCACCAGGCTGGCCGTGCTGCTCTCTACCACGTCAATGCGTGCGCTGCTCTCCATCGATGAAAAGCCCAACGTGGTGCCCACGCTCTTGCTCAGCTCGTCGCCTGAGGATCTGCGGCCTCCTTGACGTGGAAGAAAGAGAGGCAACTCCTCACTAAACACCAAAAAGCAACAGTGGAGCTCACTAATCAATATATGAAGCACAAGATCAGAGCAGAGAGTGAATAGAGACAATAGAGTTACCCGAAGTTTAACCCTCTTTTGATTCATTGTACTACACTCTAGAGAGTTATTAGAGCAATAAAAGAGCTTGGTGATCTTATCCTTGAATTGAGAGGTCTCAGAAGCATGCGTACCTTCGAGAAGCTGGCTTTGAGTCGAAGTAAGAAGCCCTCTGCCACACGCGTGACGACGAGGCCTGGATCACTACCTAAATTAGCTCCTCTCACAAGTAATTATAAGGAAAAAACACCTTCCCAAGCCGAAAAGAATAACCGTAATTCTCACTCACCGCAAAACCAGAGCTGTGCAAGAGAGGCCCAGACAAGTAACGTGCTGACATGTTGACTAGTTGGACCAGGTACCTGCTCAAGATAACAAAAAACAAGGTGTGAATCTCTTGCACTTTCATTAGATAACTTTAGAAAGAACTCCTCTCAAATCTTACCCCAGGGATGCAGCGAGTTCCGTGTGTGGTACAGACAAGGGATCATCTCCAAGAGGAAGACGAGCACCACAGATTCTCACAGATTGTGGACCATTTATACTTCCTCCAAACCTCTGTCGCTCCTCAAGTGTCATCTACACAACAATGAAAACTTCGTAAGATAACAATGGCTAGAAGAAACCTCACTACAAAAGCAAGACTCCAGATGACCTCCTAGAAAATACTAAATATCCGTCTTAGTCTTTGTTTAAAAATCTACATTCATAGGAATCAAATTACTCACAGAGCTTCGACGAAGAGGCAGAATTTTGCAGAGCTGCCTAATGACCGTCCTCCGCTTCTGATATAAATCAGATGCCACTTTTGTCTGCCAAATACAGCAAAGATATGTAGGTGTTACCTTCATCATAAAACCAGATTCTAGCCATTCAAATAAACACTGATCCTCAGATCAACGAAGGAGCAGCAACCATATAACTTCATCGTGTGACAGTGAAGGGGAAAAAAAAAGCATAACCTAAACATGTAAAGAGAGATCACAGACTATAACATTAAGTAAACACGAAACACAAAGCACCAATACATGCACAACTGCACATTCATAAGAGTAGTTCACTCACGTATACGAGAGACTGCGCACGAATTAAATCCGGATAGAAGTGCGACAATCTGTTTGTGGCAACCTACACACATTGAAGCCATAATCACTTAACTTATGTCAAAACCTCCCACTACCATCAATAAACCTATATGACTCTTATAATCACCTACAACTTCGCATTATCGTATGAAACCTCGTATTACTGTCATAATCATAAGAAGTTCTGAACACATATGTAGTACCTGAGCAGAAGCTGCCAAAAGGAAGCGCAATTGAGCGTCTAAATCACGTTGCAGACGATCCCGTTTCGTTTTCTCTGCCAAAACCATCATCAAAATCCTAAATTACATGTCACCACAAACCCTAATTCCCGCAAACAATCCAGTTCCATCAGCTTGATTCCAGTTCCAGAGACTGATTGATACCTTGAATGAGCTCCTCCTTGCAAAGTCGCAGACGCTCTTTGAGCCGCTGCCTTCGCTCCGCGTGCTCCACACGCCAGTGCTGCTGCAGCTCCGCCTCGCGCTGCACCAAACCCACCAAAATCTCGACTCAGAAAAACCAAAACCCACAAAAACTCAAGCGTTAGATGAGCTCCTCGTTCTTCACCTCCAAACCCAAAACCCACAGAGCACCATCATCGCACCTTGGCGATGAGCTCCTCGTCCAGCCTCCGTCGCAGCACGTCGCGGTCTTGCGCTAGGTTCCCCACCACCTTGTACCGCTCCAGCAACCTGTCAAACGAGAAACAACCCATCAAACATATGTCCTCCCCAAGACTCTCGCCACTCTTCCAACTCGCCCAATCGCGGTTACCTCTGGTTGATGCAGGTGGTGCACACGGAGGGCAAGTTGCCGGTGTCGCACACGTTACAGGCGCAACTCCGTCGTGCCATTCTCAATCCCGCTCTCTCGCTGATCTCTTCAGTGTTGGTTTTGATGAATCCTGCTCTCTCGCTCTCTCCAACGTTGGTTTTAGAGATTTGTTTGTTGTTTTGAATGTATTGAGGACTCGGTTTCGCCGTGAACCACGACGGAGTGGATTCCGGGAGATGGTTTTGCTTAATGATGCTCTGCTGGTGATGTTGCTTCACTCTTTCTTCTCGGGTGAAGTTGTTTTTGGAGCCTTTTCTTGTGCGTTTCGTACATTCTACCCTTTTGTTGCGGAAAAGCAGTCCTTGTGACGTGAGGATGGATGAGTTCATCCCTGGATGGGATGTTTTCGTGGATGATTCTTTTCACCTTTTTCTTCTTTCCTTTTCTTTCGTTGGAGTTATTTGTAAAGCGAGGCAGGTGTACCATGCACTTTCTCTTCTTCAGAAACTCACAATAATTTCTTTTTATTTTAGTTTTAAACTGTGATTTTTATGACATGTACAAGACATGTGATTTCATCTTTAAAACTGAATAAAAGATCACAGGCTCTGACGTTCCAGGGCGAGTAGTAGTATCAATACAAAGAAATGGAGCATTTGCCAAGTGGCAAACCAATTCCCTAGGTGATTGAAAACTTCAAAAAGCTCTTCAAAACTCTTCAGAACGACGGAGTATTTGACCGTTTAACATGTCACTTTTACGTCCGCCAGAAGTAGATTACAGAACTCACAAAAACTACCAATAAAATCAACAAAAAATTGTGGAATAGCAAAGATTTACCATCCTCACTTCGGGCATTTTTATTGTTATTACCGCCACCAAGGGCGTCCTGCTCTGAAGACCTGCTTTTCCCCTTCCCATGAGACAACAGAAGTAGATTACAGAAGTAACAAAAACTCAATGGAATCAACCGATAAAATCAACAAAAAAATTAAGGAATCGACAAAGATTCATCATCCTAAGTTATGGCATTTTTATTATTGTTACCGCCACCAAGGGCGTCCTGCTCTGAAGACCTGCTTTTCCCCTTCCCATGAGAGAACAGACGCTTGGAGCCCCAGAGCACACTCCGGCTCCAGCCCATGTTGCCCTCGCCAATTCTCTACAACAGCGTCAAAGGACTCATCACCATCTCCCAGGGTGCTTGCATTGAGAAACGGATCAATTTCAGAGACCTTCATTCTAGCGAGTACACCAGGCATGTAGACAGAGTCGCCCACCAACGGTGCATCCAAAGCAGCAAATTGTGCACGAATCTGCAGAAAATAAGGGGGTGAGATGTTATTTGTGAAGGTTCCCCTCTAATGGATTGAGGAGAAGGTAGGTACCTGATGTGTGCGTCCTGTGAGAAGACGCACAGAGCACTCATACACGTGTTCACCGTGCTCCCATCCACACCGTGCAACGCGGAACTTCGACTGCACTGCAGCGCTTGGCCACTTCACCTGCTTACAGTCCAAAACCTTCAACTCACAGTTGGACCAATCCGCATGTTCATCTGACACCAAAAAAACACGTCAGGGTCATTTCAAATCAATAGAAAAAGAATCTATTCTCATCCAGACTGCAAAACATCACAGAAAGTAGAACTCTTCAGGTTGCATGATGCTGTTTTTGCAAGTTCAGTTCAATTTTAAAGAGAAATGGTCGACAGGTTTGGGAAGAGGGTGATTACTGTTGCTAATGATTCGGGGAGCGTGACGGTCTTGTCGCATATAGTGAATGTGGTGACCGGGAACCACAGGTGCTGCTGCTAACGCCGTGTACTCCTTCTTCACTTTCCTTTCCTGATAAGCCATAAAGAGACTTTGCTTCAGATGAACAAAATCAAAAAATCAAAAAATCAAAAATAAATAAAATTCTGCATGGCCTAAGGAATTGTCAACCAGTAAAGAGCAGAGCGGCCCAGATTGTATCATACAAATGATATGTGTTTAGAAGTCTGAAAGATGCTCACGAGAAGTTTAGATGCTAACCCGTAGAAGCATGTGGAAGTGGGATGAAAATGCCTTGGTCTTCGCAAAAACAACGCTGCACCAGAAACCTCACAACATGTTTTAGGATGCAACGTCACAAAAACATGTTAAAAGATTGGTCTCAAGCAATGTCTTTGTAAGCAGGACGAGGAACACTAACCATCCTTCAGTGCACGTATCAATTTGATGGGTGAGAGTGAGTGGCTTCTTGAGCTTCAAGGCTCGGCTGACGTGGGTGGCACACATCTCTTCCAGATTGTCCACTGTGCCGCCGACCTGTAAACAAAACATGATAAACATCAGTGTCACCAACAAGAAGCAAATCACCTGCCACAATTATTAGTAGCTGAAGAGAGAGCACTTACCGAGACACCAGCAGGTTTGTCCACCACCACATAGGCATCTGTTTCAGCAATTATCCTCGACTTCCAGTCAACTTCATAGACCCTGAATCATCAACATACACAAAATCCAAGTGAACACTTGCCACTCTACAAGTATCTTTACAAATATTCACTTCGAAGACTGATGATCATACCTGGAAAAGCGTTTAGGATGGACGTGCACCCTCAAGTACGTCCCCGACTCGATACATTCACTGGGACTCGCAATTCTAAGTGTCTTCTGGGCCTCCCTCAACGTCTTCCCTTTCAAGGAAAGCCGCTCTTTCTTCCTGGAGGCTCGAAGCTTGAGCACTCTGTCGTAAAGCTCAAGCTGCTGTGGTGTGGCAGAAGGCGGCGGTGTCGGACATTCCAGGGCGTAAAAAACAGCTCCAAACCTTATAAGATCTGCCACATATCTACAATAAAATCTCATTAGAATAGGTGCTTCCTAAACCCTGCTTCATAAAGCTCAGTTGATGTAGTTCATACTTAATCAACATAGATCATACATTTGGCTATCCTCGGCACATTGGGAGTTCTTTGGAAGATCTCCAATTCACATGCTTATGCATAATGGCATTGGATTTTGAAACAGAGCTTACAGAGGTGGAAGGGAAAGCTCTTCACAGATGATGTCCACAATGTTTCCGTTCCTCTCTATCAGCAAGTGCTCCACACGAGGTGGTAGACTGTAATTTGGACATGGCAGCAACCGGTCGTACGTGAAAGGCCTGGCAACCACGCAAAAAATGTGATACAGAAATACACTCAAACCCTAAATTGCTGTCAAATTCAACATTTCCCCGAGGCTTCATCCAGAATTTAGAATCAGGGCTGTCGTTCTTAACTTGTAATAAATCCCATTGTAATCTAAATGCATAAACCATACCGTAGCTTAATGAAACCCGCCCTAATCCCCAAACCATAAACCCTGAAATTTGCAAATTGCAGCATGAAAGGACACAGCAGAAGAAATATTTCAATTTAATCCATAAACCCTAAATTTCTGTCAAATTGAACACTTCCTCACAAGAAAGATTTAAATAACACCATAAACCCTAAATTTCTGTCAAATTGAACACTTCCTTGAGGCTGCACGAACGAAAGTCCAGATTCCAGAATCAGGAATCTTATCTTATCATATCTATATTATTTCTCGAGACTGAATACTTTCATACTGAAATTGCATGCGCCATAAACCCTAAACCTGAGATATGAGGAGGGATTCTGCTTACCCTTCGTAGAGAGTTCCGGGCTGAGGAGGAGCGACCTCCAGCTTGGCCGTCACCCTGGCTCGGTTCGTCTGCGACACGAGCCCCCGCAGACTGCTGCAGCGCCCACTCCATCGCAGCACGTTCCGTGACCTGGACACGGTGGAGATGGCCAACGAGATGGACCTGGCGGCCACGGGAGCCGCCATCGCCGTCATCGCCATCGCCATCGCCGGGGAAACCTTCAAGATGTTTGCGGGTTTGCGCTTGATTTACATTGCATTGCTTTGCTTCTCGTTGTATAGAATTCAGGTCTTTCAAGCTCAATTGGCTGAAGAGAGTGTTGTGTGGGCGCATACCCTAATCCGGTATTGTGTCCGAAACCGTTACTGAAACTCAAAACCGTGATTGTATTTGAAACCGTTACAGCCGGCCCTCTTTATCTACTCTATATTATAAAAGAGCAAAGGCCAATAACCGGACCAAAATGGTATCCCAAATGTGCCATGTGGTGATGTCCTGGTCACTTTTACAGTACATACATAGGAAATTTGGATATTTAAATAATGGGCATATATTTACTTTCTTGAGGATTATCATTGGTCCGTTGGGGACAACAAGGGGTCCATTAATCTACAACATATAACACTAAGTGTTATAAGTGTTAAATCCTAAAACTAGCATGCCATAAGTGTTAAGTGTTATGACATGTTGCGCTCCCTCCTTTGTTAGTTTCTCTTCTACATGTGTTAACGTTGGTGAAATCGGAGAGATTTTAGGGGAGTATATTGGAGCATGGGCAGTAAAACGTAGTGCATGGTAGAGAAACTTGTTGGATAAAACGTAGTTTAGGGTGATTGAGTTTGGATAAGAAATGTTCTAATGGATGAAAATTTGGATGAAAATATTTGAATGGATGAAATTTTAGATGAAGATTGGTTGAAATATTGGTTGGAAAATTTGATAGGTGTTATTTTCAATATGTGTTTTGGTGTTTTCCGCTTCGAACCACAAACATCTAAAGAGGGCTCACTGTATTGTATTTAAAATGGTGATTGTATTCCAAACTTTTGAGAAGAGTCATTCCATCCACATGTAAGTCCATCCACTTGCTCATATGCCCACTTTCACATTACGGTAGTACATACTACACTAAAATGATTCTTTAGTGTAGCGACATTATATGATTTATCAATGCTCTAAGTTTTTACTCTTGGTGAAAATTATTATTAATTATGTCTACAATGATCTACCTCTTTGAGTGATATAGATAGGTGTGCTCTTCATAAAAATCTTCATTAGAGGTAAAAAAACTATAGCACTTCCAAATCATGTAGTGTGGTACACTGAGAATGATGTTTAATGTATATGCACCATATGATTTGGAAGTGCTGTAGTTTTTCATTTTTGATTAAAGAAGATTACAAAAAGACATTGTTGACATTGTTGGTGGAAATATCCATCAAGACTATAAACTTATAGCAAAATTTTATAATCCAATTAGTGCAGATACACTAGATGTCATTTTTAATGTAGTGGATACTTGATGATGGACGGTAAACTCAGCTCTCATGGCATTATCCTATGTAGTGGTCAGTTTTGTACACAATGAATTCAAAATGGAGAGTGTCCAAAATTTTTGGAAAATTGAAGAGATTTGTTAGCCCCTAAGGTACCGTGACAATTTACACCAAAAACACTTCAAAATTGTTGGATTCTAGTGTAATGAACAAAGAAGGAAACAAAAACTTTGGTTTCTAGTTCTTGCCGTAGGTTATCAATTGAGACTTGTTAAGTAATATACTCACAAAATTTCAAAAACTTTGACCGCACGGATTGAAAGATTATAGTGTTTGAAGTCAAGCAAATGGTTCATTTTCTTCCGTACATTCAGTGGATAAGGAGACTTTGACTTCACTTGGTGTCAAATTTTTGCACTACACAAGGTCTAAATCCATTACCATCTTGTTAAGCATGATGTTATTTCCATATACACCAATTTTTAAAAGTTTAGGATGGGTGTAGCATGTTCAAAACAACTGTGCAAGGAGTGGAGGTTTGAAATTTGCCGATTCACATTTGGAGGTGCACGAGGTGCCCACTCTCCCCATTTAAATTTCAAAACCTTGTAACTTTTTCATCAAATGCCCAATTTAGGAAAAAAATTATTTTTCCACTAAGGTCTTCATAATACCTTTCCTATAGTAAGAATTTCAAAGGGGAATGTTGAAAATTGACAGGATAGGAACGTGACCAAACCTTCAAAAAGCCCATTTTTGACACTTGGTCCTTTAGGGGTTAAGGTGATACCCGTCGAATGCCTAGGTGTTACCCATGAAATACACTACACTAAATATCACATTTAGTGTATGTCACACTAAGGTATTTATAAATCCAATAACTTTTTACTCTTGATGAATATTTTTACTATGAGCACAACTATCTACACTACTCAAAGAGGTGGATCATTATAGACATAGTTGGTAAAAATATTCATCAAGAGTAAAAAGTTATAGCATTTATAAATCAATTAGTGTGACATACACTAAATGTGATCTTTAGTGTACTGACAATCATTGATACCCATTATGTCTTGACCACGACAATCTTGAAAAACAAAATTTAGTTTGACATGGAGTGTCCGAAAGTGACCACTATGTACAATATTAAAACATTCAACTTAAAACATTCAACATAAAACATTCAACATAGGACCAAGAGTCCATTGGCCCTGACCCTACTCTCAAAACCTCCGCTGTTGAAGAGTAGCCACCAAGTTTAATGCAGCGCCATTAAATGCAGCCACTCCTTTCCCCTCCTCCAGGAAAAACCCCCCTCTCTTTTCAGCCTCACCTTCCATAAAACAATGAAAAAAACACCTCATAGAACAATTATATACTATAAAAAACAAAGACCAAAAACCCAGGCAAAACTGATACACATCTACCCCCTTCCATACAAACAACTCCCAAACTCCACAACATTCATCCTTCACTCACCAACATCTACCTCACCCTTACATACCACCACTAAACTCTACAATCTCTGAAGCATGCACATCCATGAACATCTACCTCATTTGTACATACCACCCCTTTGAATCTACAAACACCAAAGTGTACACTCATCCCTCCCACAAGTCATAGCCAAATTTGGTGCCGGTGGATGGAGGTGGTAAAAACTTAGTACAAGTCAAATGTTAGCAGAGGCTTGGTAAGTTCAAACCGACTTCACCTCAACCACCCACACCATTTAGAAATGATGGAAGAGTGTTGGAGAGCACAGGCTATAACCTAGCAGAGGTTTATACATCAACAATTGTTCTCAATTAGTTAAAGTTATAGCTGAGGTTGTAAGTTAGCGATAGTGTATGTAGGTACTATAATTGGAGCTATGGGAGGGATGAATGTGGTTTTACAATAGTTGAGTTTATAGTTAGATGAGGTTATAAGTGGAATTCCTTAAATCAAAGTGGCATGAGAAGGGGGCTGTGAACAAAACTTGCCCCCTATTTTTATGTTAGAGGGGGGGCCTATTTAAACCAAGGTGGGGTCTTGTCGAGTAACTTTAGGCCGAGGCTCCAAATTTGGCCCAAAAATTCTTTAAAAAGCTTATGGACCCCCATTTTAACCCCTAAAAGACAATTGTCCCAAAATGGGTTTTTTTGAGAATTTAGGCAGGTTCCTATGATGTCAATTTTAGATATATTTTATTGAAACTTTTTTTGAAGGTGTGGTAATGTTAGAGCTTCATGGGGATCTAATTTATTCATCATTTGGACATTGGAAAAAAAAATATGATGCCCAAAGTAAAAATTCCTACTCGTCGGGCACCTCGGGCAACATAGCAAAAACACTCCATTATTTATGAATTTTTTTTAACAAGAAGCTAATATTATACTATTCGGTGATTTTGAAAAAAAAACTACTTTTGGAATTGATGTCTTTTTTTAAAAGAGAATCAAAGTTCTCACACCTTTTCGGGCAAGGTGCCAAAAAAAATTCTTCTTTGCCATATAAAAGATAGAGATTTTGTTTTTTTGTGCTTCTAATTTTTTCTACTTTGAAAAGGAGTATGAAACTTTGATTTCACCGTTAGGATTTTGAATTTTCAAGATCCACAATTTACAAAAAAAATAAAATGCAAATAAGCAAGTTTTAAATCCCTTCTACTTGCAATACTAATTTGAGAATGCTATACACTATTATTTCATTTGAAATTTGGGGAAAGTATAGCTTATATGGTCTATTTTTATTTGGTAAAATCTCCTCAAAAGAAAAGATGCAAGAGATATTTTTTCATGAGGAAACAAAGTGTGCTGATCTTGTTTTGAATGGTCCCAAAATGACTATGTTTTTCACTTCAAATACTATAATCTTCTTATTCATATGGTGAAAAAATTTGAGAAAATTACCACTTGTTTTTGTCATACTCTAAATTAATATATCAAGGTTAAAAATAGTAATGGAAGATTTTTTTTACTCTTACCTTCTTTTTTACTAGAATATGTAGTTTTGAAGTGTTTTTGACAAGAAAATCGTGAAGAATTTTAGGGGTTAAAAAAAAACCCGTGAAATGAGGCCTAACCCAGCCCACCCTCCGTCATCATGAAATAACGAGGTCCGTTAGAAGTTGGCGTCAATGTATGAGTATTATTTGAGCTATGAGAGGGATGAATGTGGTTAGAAGTTAGTGAAGGTTATATTTTGCTGAGGATAGAAGTTGGCGGCAATGTATGTAGGTACGATTGGAGCCATGGGAGGGATGAATGTACGTAGCGTGGAGCTCATGTGCATGGAATCATGGATGCTAATTGGCAGGTTTTTAAAGGATTCTTTACTGCAAATTCAAGGGATAAGACTTTTCGGATGAAGTATGAAACTGAAGGTACTTTACGCATGGTTCGTCGGGATCCTTGTTGCGACGCCGGAAATGGAAACCAGGGCTGCGCTGGAGCCGCACCAGACTCCTGTTCGCATGATGGAGTGATGCACAGTAAGTTAATAACTTGTGAACTGTCAGTTGTTTTCCAACGGGCTACAGTTAACGTTACTCCAACGACTCGGAGAGAAAGTCTAGTCCGAACTTTGTCACTTGTTTTGCTGCTAGGACGCCGACTTGTAGTGTGTTCTTCGGCGCCAGACACGTCCTGTTCGCATGATAGCGTGCTGTACAGTAATGACTTGTGAACTGTCAGTTGTTTTCCAACGGGCTACAGTTACTCCGACAAGTTGAAGAGATAGTCTAATCCGAACTTTGTCACTTGTTTTGTTGCTTGGACGTCGACTTGTAGTGTGTTCTTCGGCGACTAGTAGTGCTGGTTGCGGTACTGGTTGCGGTACTTGGAGCTTGCACCAGATTATCGTCATCGACGAGGAATTGGTTGATGTTAGTAGCGCTGCGGGCTGGCCAACTTTAGATCTAGATTTAGAGGTGGCTAGATCTAGATTTTCGACAATGTGGGGCGTCAGTGGTGACGTCGATGCCGTGTCTAGATGTTCCCCGACTGGTGGTGCGCCTTTTGGTGGCGAATCTCGAGGTTCTGATTGGTGGTGGAGTGCACTGGTTGAGTCTGAGCAGGTTTTCGGAGCTCCGTGT
Organism: Bryoerythrophyllum caledonicum; assembly: GCA_963971425.1. Taxonomy (NCBI): domain Eukaryota; kingdom Viridiplantae; phylum Streptophyta; class Bryopsida; order Pottiales; family Pottiaceae; genus Bryoerythrophyllum; species Bryoerythrophyllum caledonicum. The sequence goes on from OZ020514.1 coordinate 12,219,826, forward strand.
GCCCAGTGAAGCGATTCGGTGCCGTAATTTGGCGTTCGAGGTTGAGATCCACCATCCCAGTGGTGACGTCGATGCCGTGTCTAGATGTTCCGCGACTGAGACTGTGAGGGACGCTTTCGGTGGCGAATCTCGAGGTTTTGATTGGTGGTGGAGTGCACTGGTTGAATCTCACGTTTGAAGCGATTCGGTGCCGGAATTTGGCGTTTGAGGTTGAGATCCACCATCCAAGCGGTTTGCAGCTTGCAGATGTGGTAAGTGAGGGATTCACGTCGTCTCTATGCGGGTGATTCTGAAATGGCGGCTCCGAAGAAGGAGAACACGAGGGGGACTTGAATTTTGAGCGGCCTGGTTTCCGAAATTAGGTTTAGACCTGCAGCTTCAAGCCTGAACCATACTCACAAGCGCCATGACGATGCCGCGGCCGGCGAATTTGGGATCACACTGCGTGTGGAGGAAGTCGTTTAGGGTAGGCATAAGGTCATGTGAACTAGGGTGAGCGAAGATTCCATTCTGAATTCTGAGCGGCCTGCAACCAGTTTAGAAGCATGCAGTCGTCGAGCGAGGACCGGTTGTCGGGAAGCTACGGCGAGATGGAGGAGCTCCATGAGCGGCTAGAGTGCGCGGTGTCCAACATCCCGGACCCGTCCGTAAAGGGCCGCCTCAACGTGCTGCTCTTCCAGGGGCCCTCCGTCTACGACGCCTGGTTCAGCGCCACCTCTAACCAGGTAATTGTCATCAGTCTCCAGCCCTGAGGCAACTAGCGTTAACGCTGGAGACCCTGATCGTGTATTTTTGCAGATAGCGCAAGTGCTCTTGACGCTGCCCACGTCGTTCGCGCAGCTCGGGTACGCTTCCGGAGTGGCGCTCCAGCTGTTCTACGGCATCGTGGGATGCTGGGCGTGTTACATGATCTCGTGGCTTTACATGGAGTATCGCACGCGCATGGAACGCGAGGGCCACACCTTCAAAACTCATGTCATCCAGGTTCGGTATCTCGATGTCCACCCTCGTAGGTTTCTTTTTCTTCTTCTTCTTCTTCATCACTAGCATGTCGGTGGACATTCTACTTCTTCATCACTAGCATGTCGGTAGACATTCTTCTTCTTCATCACTAACTTGTCGGTGGACATTGATAGCTCCTTTAGGGTTAATGTGTCAGTTTAGGGTTTGGAGATGCACAGCCAAATACTCCCGTATTCTTCATGCACATCGCACGTCTACCAAATCCATTGATTGATCTCGATGGACACTCATTCCATGATGTTTGCAGTGGTTCGAGGTTCTGGACGGAATGCTTGGAAAGAAATGGAAGTACGTGGGCCTGGCGTTTAATTGCGTGTACCTGCTCTTTGCAGCCATCACGCAGCTCATCGCTTGTGGAAGGTAACAATGTTACATACCCTGTCGAATCATGTACTCGCACTTGGTCTTGATCATGGTAATTAATACTCTTCCATTGGCAGCAACATATATTTGGTGAACGATGGGCTTAATAAGAGAGAATGGACATACATCTTCGGCGCCTGTTGCTTGGTGACCATCGGCATCCCCTCATTCCGAAACTACCGCCTGTGGTCGTTCTTCGGCGTCATCACCATCACCTACACGTCATGGTACATGACTGTCTCGGCCCTCGTTTACGGTCAGGTATGTACAACTCTCTCTCTCTCTCTCCCTCTCTCTCTCTCTCTCTCTCTCTCTCTCTCTCTCTCTCTCTCTCTCTCTCTCTCTCTCTCTCTCTCTCTCTCTCTCTCTCTCTCTCTCTCTCTCTCTCTCTCTCTCTCTCTCTCTCTCTCTCTCTCTCTGGTAGTTAGAACTCACGACGATCAACATGAATGCAGGCGCCAGGCGCAACGCACGACGGCCCCTTCTTCTTGGTCCCTTACTTCACCGGCGCCACCAACATCCTCTACACGTTCGGGGGCAACGCCGCCACTGTGTAAGACGAATAATGAATACATTTGGATTAGGGTGAAGGGAGTTCAACGCATCAACCAGTGGACATGGATCATGTTTGCAGGGAGATCATGCATGCGATGTACAGACCTGTGAAGTTCAAGTACGTCTACTTGTTCGCCACGCTCTACATCTTCACGCTGACGATTCCGTCGTCGATGGCAATCTACTGGTCGTTCGGGGACGCTTTGCTGGAGAACGCGAACGCGCTGTCGCTGCTGCCCAAGTCGCCGGCACGCGACGTCGCGGTCCTCCTCATGATCGTCCATCAGGTAAGAGATGAACTAGCTTCCCTTTCGATCATCTGCCAGACACGGACTTACCTGATGCGTGCATGATGGCAGTTCATCACGGTGGGGTTCGCGGTGACGCCGCTCTACTTTGTGTGGGAGAAGATTCTGGGCGTGCACCAGGAGAACAACATGCTGCTGCGCGCGTCGTGCCGCGTGCCCGTCATCCTGCCCATTTGGTTCCTGGCCATCGCGTTCCCCTTCTTCGGCTCCATCAACTCGCTCGTTGGCTGCCTGCTCGTCACCTTCACCGTGTATATCCTTCCCTGCCTCGCGCACATGGTCTACTTCCGCAACGCCTCCGTCCGCGCGGTAACATCCACATGCATCACCATCCCCGAATCCCATTCCCATGCAGTCATGTACTTCCTTTCTGATTGTTTTTGTAATTGGTTGGCAGCCGTCCGTGGAGAAGCCGCCCTTCTTCCTGCCCACATGGACGGCCGTGTACCTGGTGAACACCGTGGTGATCGTGTGGACGGTGGCGGTGGGAATCGGCTTCGGCGGATGGGCCAGCATCACCACTTTCATCAAACAGATCCGCGCTTTCGGCGTCTTCACCGCGTGCTATCAATGTCCACCGACAAGCTAGTGATGAAGAAGGAGAGCCACATTCACAACGCTTTTTTAAGGGATGTGTGGTTTTCCCTTTCACCTTCTGCATTGCATTTTTTTGCACCTTTAGGGGGAAATCTTTTTCCATGAATTTGAGACAGTAGAGGTGATGCCCATTCTTAATATTCCAGACCTTCCTGTTGAATCTTCACATAATCTTCCTCTTTAGAATGGTGTTGACACCCCTTAGTATATTCATGCCATTAGAGAAATTCAACTACTTTGTAAAAATACCATGTTACAAAGTTATCAAGTTCATGTTTGCATGTGTAAAAATGGGTGATCTGTTTTTAATTGAAGAAAGAAATGATAAAGAAAGTAAGTTGTACAAGGCCTTGTACAAGATTAGTTAGAAGTTTTAGACAGCAAGACGTCACTCATCAAACAAAACTATATTATTGATTGGAAAATAACTATCAATCAATCAAAAAGGAAATCCATTAAGATTCAATCTCTCTTTAAAAAACGAAAAGAAAACACATGATTTTGGCTTCACTCGAACAGGAGCTCATGGCGCCCATTGTTGCTGAAAATTGTGCTGATACCATACCCCATGTAATTGACCCCCTCACTCGTCCTTACCCGAGGTGGTCACGAGGTGGTGGGGCCAAACCTGGCCACTATTTTGTTTTTGGATGGGGACCTATTTATAGCAAGTGAGGGTTCTATGGAGTAAACAAAGGTTGTAGCCCCCAAGTTTGTAAAAAAAAATTCCAAAAAAAAGCCTCTGGACCCCTCAAAATAAGAGGGCCAAAAAAATGACCCCGAGCAACTAAGACGGGGTCCACCTTGGGTAAGGACGAGCGAGGGGGTCAATTCTCCCTGGCCACAACTACACCAAACACTGCATATAGTGTGGATGAGAGTTGTTTGAGTTCCTACACTAATTGGAAATTTACATCCAATCGGTGACTACCACGCACTTGCTTGAAAACAAATAGCCAATCGGATTTTGACATGCATGTGCTTGATGCAAATTAGTGTGGGTGATCCACATCAATTATGAATTCACACTATATTCAGTGTTTGGTGTAGCTTCGGGGCTCCATCAAATCAGACTACACTTGTCCATCATACAGAGCCATGTAAGACAATTCTATCCATCACATCTGTTCGTTAGACAAAATTACACTTTAACAGTAGAGTTCTTTCTAAGGTCATCCAAAGTTTCAACCAGATATTTCCCTCTTCTTATTTGTTGTATTGTTGCTTCTCCACTGGAATAGCTGTCAGATCAATAGAAGAGCAAGTCAAAATAGTTTCAGCACTCTTGAGAGTGAGAAACGGTTTGAATGAGATCATATACGTGCCTTTATCTCGTTTGAGATGATTTTAGACTGATTGCAAACTATTTAGAGGTGATGTTACGAGAGGCATGTTATTGAAATTGTAGGTGACTCTATAAATATCTATAATGTTTAGAAATGATGATTCTAATTGTGAAAATAAGAGATGTTTTGGGTTGTGTTGAACGAGTGCGACCCCGAAGCGTTTGTTCAAGCTACCGTAGGTGAACCTCTAGTTCGGCACCTCCATGCCGAATAATTAATTAAAGTGAGCAAAGGCCATTCGGCATCCAATATAAAAATAAATTAATTTTCGGCAAGAAATCACATATTATTGTATTTAGCACATTTGACGGCCTTAGGGTTTGAACCCAAGACCTTGGGATTCTAAATTAAAGCCTCCATGCATGCACAACCTTGAGGGGAGGCTTTTCCAAGCCCCACTCCCCTTTGATGTCTCCGAATGTGACAAAATTTGCAAATATATAGTTTCTCTAATTTCGGCAATTTCATTAAATATTTTTCCACTTAATTGGGCAAGCATTTTTCTAATTAATAAACGCTGAACTAGAGGTTCACCTACGGTAGTAGGCACATAGACTCCGACTCAGTTTCTCCAAGTTCTAGGAAGAAACTCTATCATTCCTTTGCACATAATTTGTACCATTAGGTTGATTTGGAATTTCAAACGGTGTGGTTAGACTTGTATTGCAATGTTCTCTGGACGAGGGTGGACGAGGGGAATTAGTCGCATAGATCGGATGAGGCGTTGAACCATGAAGATCCTTGCACTCAATTCTCAAGCTGTGACAAATACTTTCAAACAACGTAGAATGCATGTACTACTCATCCTAAAAATTGCACCTAAAGTCCTCTACATATCTTCATGTCTATTCAAACTCCAAAATTATGAGAAATAAGTTGCTCAGAACAATAGTGAGTTGGTCGCTTGTCCATTGATGCCGCATATAGACAAGTCATTGTGTTTCCGAATTGTTGGAGCCAACGATTGTGGACTGTCTCAGCAAGGTTGTAGGAAGGCATGTCGGCCTTTGGTCAAGCGTAAGATCTTGAGTACACACACCAATTCTCATTAAATATTTCAGATTATCCTTGAAGGATCAGTTGAAATGCAAAATATAGAAGGCAGGAAGAATCCTTACAAGCTACATTGCACCGACCCATTGTCGATAACGGAAGTGCCAAAACTACATCCCATCCACCAAAGCACGACGCTTGATTTTAGTTGTGGCACCAAAGGACACCCTTGATGGTTCAGTCAAAGAGCTTGGATAAGGCGACGACAAACAAATAATTTGGAGGAGATGGATCATGCAACTAAATTTCGGCGATGTTTACTTCAGCAGGGCCTAGAGCTTGATCAATAGGGTCTGGAGCTTGATCACTTGGGGCAAGGTCGGAAACTAGTGGCGCCGGATCATTGTGCTTGTTGTTCGCATTCATACAATCGTCAGCATTCAAAACTTATGATTTTAGGATAGGTTTAGAGTTTCTTGAGTTTATCCAAAGGTAGAGGTTGCTTCAACAGATGCACACACGCCATTGAGGATGGCAATTTGTGACAACTTTGTTCATGCGAAGACGTGCAAGCTTAGGAACAAAATTTGGCTTCTTGGTCATTTATATCCATATTTACTAAAATATGTGTGCATATTTTATGTTTCTATAAAACTATAGTTGTATATGTATGGTAAAAGTTAAGGGAAAACATCATGTTACATTGTAAAGAACTTTTGATAAAAACGTCTCCCCGGGGGAACATAGGGGCAAATTTAAAAATACTAAAAATAGATCAAATTTCATAAAATTCCTAAAGGAAAAATACAATTTCATACACTTTAAAGAAGACAACAAAAGGAAATTATTTAAAAGAAACACAGTACTAACACATATTGTAACAAATATCAATATTCATTTCATATTCAAATGAGACACTATAATTTTAAATTTCATGGCATCAAAGTTCATGAATTTTTTTGAGCATGTGATTTTATGAATATACATTAAAATCTTATGGTTCCCAATCAAAACAAAACTTTTATTTTTTAGTCTTCATAATAGTCTAATGGGCAATGAACAATTTATAAACAATGAACAATCTATAAACAATGACTTCAAAAATTAAAATTTATAAGTAATGTATCAAAATAAAAATAAATATAGTACTAAATAAAAAATAGGTTTCATTGTCGCAAGGAGGGCGACCCAAACATTTGTTCGGCGTTCCCCATGTACTGGAATTTTTGCTCTTTGTTGTCCCTCTTGCCGAGGACGCACTCAAGCTAAGTGAGTCGCCTCCCCTTCACATCAACATCTTCATTTTAAAGGAATGCAATTCCTAATGTCTGGATTCTTAGTAGGTTGCTCCATTAGTCATTTCGGATGCCAAACGGTTGATTGTTTGGTGTATAAATATTGAATCTTTTAAATTGCAAACAGTGACACGTCGTTATGGTTTTTGAATTTGAAAATTGGACGTGGTTGCATTACGTTAGCATCTTGCGTAGAAGGATCGTTAGATTGCTCAATCCGTCATTTCAGATCTCTCGTTATATTATTTGAATTGTGAATTTTTGAAATTTTTGCAGGTATCAATGGTGGGCCACAAGGGTATAGCGGGGTGTTTAGCCCACCATAGATACCTGGTTATAGAGTTTTGATTCATGAGTGGCAATCGTATGAATGTGGACAAGCTAGCGTCCAAAACTTATGACTTTCTGTGTCAAATTCTTAAAAGCCTTAAGTTGAGCGCCTTGTGGAGCCTTTCCGAACTGCCCGTGGGCCCTCGCACTTCTCTGCAAAAGTAGTAAATGAAAAAAAACCTAAGATACTTAAAAAATGATATACTAAAAAAACAAAAATAAAACATGATAACAAGATAGTTACAAAATTTCAGTAGAACATGCAGTTTGGAAAATGTTACTTTGTGAATTTTTGTCTTCATAATTTTAGCGTTAAATGAAGTGTAGGCATATTAGTTCCATTTTGCATGTAAAGATGCAAGTGTTCGTTCCTTGCATTACTTATCATTGTCGCATTGCGAGTTTCTTGTAAATTGATCCTTAAATTTTTGAAGCCAATGATTTGTGAGTCAAGTCTTTGGTTTGCTTTGAACTTTATAGCATTTGTTATCTTTGATGGAGATAATTTCACACAACATTGAAATTTGTATGGATCACGTAAAAGAAAAAAGAAAAACTAAGACTCTATCGTAGACAAAGGGCACCGTCGGCTTTAAATAATTCAAGAATCTCATGTCAAATATTTCTAGAAAATACTCATCTCAGAAGTCAAAATATGAAGAAAACTAATATATGTACAGTCGAAATTCATTAAAATATCACCTAAATTGAAATCAAGTGCCGAAATCACGCAAAAGAAAGACTAACAATACTATCACGCACCATACATCATGCAAAATGATGGTAGTCTACCATTTAAAAAGATGCAAAAAAGACATAAGCACCATGATCTCTCACGTTTTCACTCTCAACCAACCACAATCCATGAAAATCAATGAAGCCCCACCTAAACAAAAAATTTAAACTCAACAAGAAGTGAACCAACAATGCAACTGATATGCTTACATCTCTCACAACTATTTCTCCCAAAAAAAGCTTATGACCTCGCAATCTACCAACTTCACTTCAATTATTGGTGCCAATGAACTTATATAAATCAGGGTGGAGCTCGGCTCTCACATTCATCTTATCTCCACCTAACTCATCTGCCTGACACATATCTCCTTTTCCGTCGGCTCTATTAGGCTGGTCTTTGTAGATGTCTTTCCTTCCTCTACATGCGAGTTTCAACAAGAGGTGAATTCTTTATGCTGGTTGTCTTTGTTTTCTTTCTTGTCACCTTTGCAACTGTTGGTCATCTTTCATTGTCATCTTTGTTGTTCGTCCTTGTACATGTAGTCTCCACGGCTCGTCTTTATATTTGTAGTATCTTCTTGTCTTACATGCGCTTTCCAACCTCAGCTTGCAAACTAGCTACCGTGTTGTTCTCGGAGGATTAATGAAGATGCATGCCAGTAGTACATAAAGAAGCAGACAGATTTCGATAAAATCAGAAGCCGGAATCAACTTTGGCGACATGTATTGGAGACATCTTTGAGGATCATATGTGTTTCTTTCTTCCTTGTCTTTGCAGACTCCTTGCCAAACATTTGCTATTATTTTTATATCGCTTCTTCGTTTCTTGTTGACATGTTCAGCTGATATGTTTTTTTCTTTCTACTAGGAACATCTTGGATTCAGCAGTACGTCAATCTGCACCCAAGAGACTTAGTAAACTTTAGTTGAGGTGGACTCCACCATTAACCGAAAATAACTTGTGTAACATGTGCTTATTAAAAAAAAATAGTTGTGATAACAACCCACCAAGATCGCAACGCAGGTGCATTGCGTACAAAAACTTCAAGATGAGTTGCTTTATTGCTGCAGTGGCAGAGTCGTTTGGTCAATGTACGTATTGTCCTCTAGCTTGTCGTTAATGTCCGTCATTGTTGTCTGTCTTGTTCTATTTCACTATAATTTTCTTTTTCGTTTGTCCCTGCTGAGAGGTCCAAGACCTGCAAGAGCAAAGCACTCCCCCTAGCCGCATTTCTATCATCAACATGTTTTGCGAGAGAAGAGACCATACGAGATTCTTTAGCAATTATCGTGGACGTTAAAGGACTTCACATGTACATCCTCTGGTAGGCATTGGTGGAAAGCAAAGACTATTGATTCAGGTTATCCCTTACAACATCCTAATTCGATGTTGCTCTTTGTTGCAAGTTAGATTCTTGAAACTTGCCTCGTTGCTGCAAGTTTCTATAGAACAATTGCTGCAAATAATTTTTTGACTAGATCGTTCTTGACATTATGAGCTTTTCTGCATACTAACACTTCAATTACGGTACTGTAGATCCAAGCTTTAAATACGCACCGTGATCAAAGACTGAAATACAATGTCAAGGACAACCATTGAAAAGAAACCATTATAGCAATAAGTCCTACAAACAAACAGATTTTGAATGCAAATTCCTCAATTGAAAATGAATGAAGTGAAATAAAATTATATTTGTCTGATGGTTGAAAGCGATGGTAGCAACAACCATTGTCATAACAGATACATGTCTTGATACTTTGTTTGCATGTTTGCACAAAACTTACACCTTCCTTTCCATATGTCTTTGAATATTAATGATTTTGTTGCATTTTTTAGGTGATTCAACTTTGGCCCTTCTGGTCTTTACAACGAGCGATTTAAAGCGGGTTTGAGTAAAAAGGTAAGAACTTCAGCCAAAATCAACATGTTTGTCGTCCATTTGTACACGAGAGCATACAGATCTCAAAATTATATAGTCAACTCTCATTTCTCTATGGGATTTAGAGCTCTAATGAATTTGTCTTATAATGTTAAATACTTGGAAAGGAGGGAAGAAAGTTTGGATCCTCCACTAAAATGAGAAGAACCTTCATGTACATATTTTTGTATTCATCATTTCCTTCCCATGTCAACGTATTAAACCATTCATACATTAAAACTTTAGGAAGACGATGATAGTGACCATGTAGCCCTTTAACTTCTTATGAGCATTCTTTAGATAGTTGAAAGCCACTGTAATAAACTTATAGTTTTCAACTGCATTATTAATTGTGTCCAAAAGTGATGATTGAAACCAGTTGTTACACCAACCTCATATCTTTTTGTTTGATAATGTCTTCTTTTCTTCAATTGAGCTTAACAACATTGCCTCAATTCCTCGCTTGGCCTTGCCTTCTAGTTGCTTCACCATCTCCACCTCCACCTTTATCTCCATCTGCATTGTTTTCTTTGATTGTAATTTTCCCTTTGAATTTGGAATTTTTTTGGACATTCTGCTCTCTCTTCTTTGCTATTGGCCTTAAGCATACTCGCTAGTGTTTTTACTTTTGTAATAATGCCCACAACTAACCAAAATCATATACATAAACATTAAAATACATTGAAAACATACACCGGTTTTTTGCAACCCTCTAAGTCTGATGAAGAGAAAATGTCACTTATGATGGATGCCAAATGGTTTGAAAAATTGCCATCATGAGTTCAAAAAGAAATCTTCCGGTATCCAAAGCTCAGCTCGTGACATTCATCCAAATAGTTTAATTTTTTTTCTTTTTAGAGGTAAAAATCGAAACTATATTAACTGTTAAATTTGGACAAGATCTAGAGAGGATAGGAGGATGGAGAAAACCTAAAAGAAAGACTTGCCATAAGGCTAAGACAATAGAAAACAAATTATATGACACCAACGTAGATTCTCATGTATAAAATGCCACAATCTATGACATATATGGTCTAGATAGAGTCCATTGGGGGACTTTTTCTCTAGACCGGAGAGGATGTTACCGGAGGTCACCTCGGTAGTAAAAGAGAGAAAAAAACTTGCAAAAAAAGAAGCTTGCACAAATAAGAGAAACCCAACATGGGCAAGAATGATCTTTGTTTTTCAACCCCTTGTTGAACCCGCAACCTCCATCAACTCTTATCTCTTAAATTTTTTCGCCACAACCACAAACCTCCTTGCACCACGAAACCCCAGGAATCTCCACCAACTTGTCGAAAATGCTCATTTACTACCAAACCCTAGGAATCTCCACCAACTTGTCAAAAAGACTTCTTCACCACCTAAACCTAGGTGCCTCTAATCACCTCCAAATCCTACCTTGAGTGCACCTCTTCCACCACCTTCAAGACACTTGAAGAAGCCTCCAAAAAGTCTCCCCAACCACCTTCAAATCTTCAAAAATCTCCTTCAAAACCTTCTTCTTCCTCCAAAACTTCCTTTTCCACACTTTTTTCTTCAAAATTTCAACTCCAAAAAAGATCCAAATAGAGAGGGAGGGAGAAACTATGAAAGTTAGAGAGCTAGAGAGGGAGATAGAAGATTTTTTTTGAGGGGGGGGATGAATTTAGAGAAGGAGGGAAAGAAGAGAGTTGCTGGATGTCGTGTAAAGAAAGATCGATAACCACAACATATCGAGAGTCCTAACCAACATCAAATAAACGAAAAACATACACTAAAACAAGTATACATAACACACCCTCAAGGAAAGAGATGCAAATCACACATAGTCAAGCGTCTCGCACTCCACGAAGGGAGAATCAACGAGTGCGAGCGGAACTAGAGAGTGTGGAGACTTTACTAATGATTAACCATCACTTACAAGCAAACACTCACTAATCACTCTCTAAACACACTCACAAAGCTTGACTTGACAAAGACGTCAAGTCAAGGACGTGTGCGGCGCTATACTCATACGCATACAACCCTAAGTTGATGAAGATCATGCACGGATGAAAGCGGTGTACCACCGTTGGTCCCTAAACACACGTAGATTAGTAACAAACTAATCTACGCTAAAAACTACGATATGGAGAGGCCCTCGACGCCACGTCCCGTGACAGCTATCGTATAAAGAAATATCGATAACCATCGCAGATAAAGAGTCCGAACCAACATCAAATAAACGAAAAACATATACTAAAACAGGTATACGTAATACACCCTCAAGTGCCCCCCGAATAGATAAAGAGACCTTCTATCCAGCTAAGACCAAATAGCACTAATAAGACTAAACACTACGGTGATTTCGCTCCAACAACTATACGCATCCAGCCAAAGATGCTGCCCGTCCTTGAATCAATAAGCATATGAAAAAGTAACGAAGAGAGGGTAGGCCGGGTGCAATGTGAGCCCCATCTTTAATAGCCTTAGCCAAATTTGTTGCCAATCCCTTAGTCAATCTCCACGTTGCCTATCCCTGAATCGAAACCAGAAATTCCAACTGGATGGCAACGCAGTACACAGTGACAAGTCCACGAGGAATTCAAGCCGTTTCATCAGGTGAAACGTGGCTCAAAGACCTCCGACAACAAGGGCAAGTTCAATCCCCGGACGGTAGAGTAGAAAGAGGCGGTGTCAAGCAAGCCATATGCCAACCACGCTGGCAATGGTAACAAAGCAACATGGTAGCCGCACCCTCCTTTTCACCACACACAAAACACGGAAGACCATGTGGCACAACGACCAACTGAGGATGTACGGAGCCATCAATGGGCAAATGACAGGGCGCACAGTTTTTGGAGTGCTCCAGACACTCCCGGTCATCGCTGCCTTCTAGCAACAAGATGCCACCGGGCAACACATTCTTCACACAAAGAAATGGTGCGCCCGACCTTGACGTCCAACGTCGTAGGCGCCTTACGCTGCAAATAAACGTAATCTCCAGTAGAGAAACGCCGCAATTGAGATCGGTAAGCGCCGCTACGAATGCGAGTGACCGTAACGTGTCGCGATGCTGAGCGGTGGATAAATTCTCCATAGCCATTGGCATGGCCCGCTTGAAGAACTCCGTCCGATTACGCAGACACTAGATCCAGACCTCTGGATCATCCAAGTCCACAACTGGGGCCAACTTCTCCCGTACAGAACTAGGTAGAATTGGCTCATGTCTGTACAACAATTGATACGGACTGAAAGCGGCCAAAGAGGCCTGCCAGCTATCCCATGGCGATCCATGGTATCATCAGATCCCAATCACGGTGGCCACCCTAATTTAATCCATACTTCCATACTCCACGCTTGATGGTCTGAATCATATGCTCCGCTAAACCGTCCGCTTCCGGATGATCCCGAGAAGTGGTATTGTGGTCAATCAAAGCTTTGGTGCACAAAGCCTCGGAAGCACCAAGAAACTCACGCCCTAGGTTAGTCAACACCTCAGCTAGGGCTCCAAAACGAGCCAGCACCCGGTCAAGAAATGCCATAGCTACCAACTCCGAGGAGTTCTGTGGTAGTACCACAAGCTCAATCCACTTGCTAAAGTGCTCCACCATCACCAACACGTATTTGGCTCCACGTGGGATGACAACAAGCGATACGGCAAAATCCAGAGACCAACGGTAGCCCAAACCCATGATGGGCAAGGGCTGAAACTGTGGTGATAAGATGTTGAAGCTGGATCTGACCCGATCACAGACTTCACACCGTCAAACATACGTGGCGACCTGCTAATACATGTCGATCCACCAATATTCGCTGCGTAGCATCGAATGAGTCCGCCGCATACCAAAATGTCCCAGGTATTTTTGTATTTGACGTACCGACGAAGCCCTCTGATTTGGCCTTGGAACTATGCGCCTATTCCCATAAATAGAAGGCCGTCACTATAAGAAACCCGTGTTTTTTGTGACAGGGCAACTAACGTGCAATTATGTTTTGTGCAGCATCCGGCCCGTCAACATTAACGTCCAAAAAAATCCGTTATAATTGACATGCGAAAAACATGCCAAAATCTCAAAAAACAGGCCCATGTTTTTTAAAACGTCACAAAAACTTGGGGGTTGAAGGTGTTAAAAATCTGCCATGTGGTTGCCACGTCGCGTCCACGTCATCGCCACATGGACGGGCAGTGCCACATCCCCAACTTTTTCATCCGGGCCCTTGGTAATGTGGCCCATGATGTGGCGCATGACGTGGCATACGATTGTGACTAGGCTTGCATACGTGGACCCGCCATTTTATGACGTGGCACCTTTAAAATATGACGTGTCACTTTTTAAAATATGACGTGGCATGTCCAATCAGCATAGTTTAATGCAATAATTGATTGTGGACAGTGTAAATTGGGACGTCATTTCTAACACGGTATGTTTTCTGTGACGTTCGTTATGACGTTTTCTGTGACGTTCGTTGAGATGGAGGTCACCAAAAGCAAACACCAAGTCAGCAAAAGCAAGTGCCATGTCACCAAAAAGAAGCGCCATGTCATCAAAAAGTACCGTATCACTTTAAGTTTCAAGGGTAATTCAAATTCATCCAAATAGATGGATGAAAGTGAATCACTCTTGATTCAAGTGATGAAATAGGAGAGAAGGCCTTACATATATATACAATGGGATGCACAAGTGGTGACAATCCATATGGGATTATTGGATTTGTCATGGTGTTAGCCTCGTGTTAGCATAAACATTAAAATGTCACAGTAGACGTCCATCCAGACGTCTGTTCCAACATCCTCTTTGCCTACGTGGCAGCTGATTTCAACCTTGTCTACGTGGCACAAACATTTTAAAAAGAATCCAATTTCTACCTTGCCTACGTGGCTCAAACATGTTTTTTGTGATGTCAGTAACGACATCCACGTTTTTATTTTTGTAGGGGTCAGCCCATCTCCATTGTGTTTTAACCGTTGGGCAGTGTTTTACGGGAGGTTGTAGTAACAATCTCGAAGTTACTCACACTGAAGCTGAAATCCCCCTGCCGACGTGGCATTGTCACCTTTCTGAGGACGTTGTCTGAAACATGACTATATTCACTAGGACGTCCCGCAAAACAAATACGTTTATGCTGACATCTCTGGGTTTTTTCGCCAATTTTTCCATGTTTGGTGCAACATCCACCAGAATCCGAGAGCCCAAGGCTCGGTCCGTTTGCAAAAACATGTTTTGAAAAACACACTTGATCACAGCTAACGTCACAAAAATCACGGGTTTCTTATAGTGCGTTCTCCTAATGGAACCTTGCTATTCGGTGCCGAACTCTATCACGCTCCATAGGAGTAAGAGTTGGGGGAAGTGTCCCGTGTTGTAGCTTGTACAAGACTAGACCGTCTTCCCACACATTGCTAACAACTTGGGCCCTATCCGATTCCTCATCCGTTGCCAAATCAGGCAACGTTGATGTGGAGCCAAACATCAACGTAAGGTAAGCTGCTGCATGCCACCCCGGGGCTGACTCCCTGTCTTAGTCCTCATGCCACCTGGCACCAGTCAAATCCTCCTCCAATCGACTAGGATTACGAAATAGTCCATCCGCATCCAAATTAGTGATGCCCTCCCGGTGCACAACCTCAAAATCATACTCCTGAAGCAACAAAGCCCACCTAGCAAGCTTGCCAGTAAACTTGTCAGACTCCATAAGCCACTTCAAAGGCTCGTGGTCGGTCACCAAGGTAAAACGCTGCCCATACAAGTAGGGCCTAAAATAAGCTATGGCCCTAACCGCGGCTAACGCTTCTCCCTCATAGGACAAATAGTTGGACTCCGCGTTGTTGTTGCTCCTAGAAGCAAACGCCACAACGTACTTCTGTCCCTTATCATCCTTTTGAGTCAATACGGCTCCCAATCCTACCGCACTTCAATCTGTGTGCAAGTGGAAAGGCCGTGTAGCATCTGGATGCCGCAGTACATGCGCTAAACCGAGCTTAAGCTTCAAAGTAGCAAATGCCTGTTGCTGCTCCTGTCCCCAAATCCATGGCTGATCCTTTCCCGTGAGGATAGTCAACGGCTTAGCAATCAAGCTAAAGTTTTTGACAAACCGGCGATTGTAATTTGCTAGACCAAGAAAAGCTCTGAGCCGTGACACATCGATTAGGACCGGGATCTTCTGCAGCGCGTCAACCTCCGCCTGCTGCATGCCAAGACCTCCTGGAACAATCATATGTCCCAATTAGGGCAACCGGTCATGGAAGAATTTGCATTTGCCATGGTGTAAGCGCAATCCCCATTGCCGTAGCCTCTCAAACACCGTCTGAAGATGCCTCACATACTCATGTGGGCTACTACTAAAAATGATAACATCATCAATGTAGCATCGGGCAAACGGTAAACCGGTCAACACCCAGTCCATCGCCCTCTGAAACTCAACGGGTGCGATCATGAGGCCAAATGGAATAAACTTTCAATGGTAGAGCTAATCTCTCCCATCCAGATCAACTTCCCAAAACGCGGTCTTCACCCGATCGTCCACCATCAATGGTAACTGGTGGTAACCGGACCGCAAATCTAGAGTACTTTATACTCTGACGTGTCCCACCGCATCAAACAACTCTTCTAGCGTAGGCATGGGATACTGATCCGACTTGGTCTTGCGATTGGCCAGCCTATAATCCCCATACATGCGCATCTCCGTCCAGTTGCCAAAGATGTCCTTATTTGATGGCACAAGCGTACTCGCCGTTGGAGAGCTCAATCAAGTTGGCGTCCAACTACTCCTACCAACGAGTCTGAACACTAACTTTCTCATAAATACTGAGCTGGTACGGTCGTCGGAAGATTCGGTGGTCGTCCTCCAAGTGAATGTGAATTAGTTTGCCTTTGTAGCCCTCCAAATCATAGAGACTCAAGGCAAAACAACTACGATACGAACGTATAAACGCTCGTACCTTTTGTGCCTCGGCACTGGTAAGGTGTGGCTCCAAATCCAAAGGCCAATCATCAAATTCCGTGGTCTCTTTCTCCATCGTAAAGATTCACCACGAACCGGCACGGCCGGTGATTGCTACTTAGTAGCAGAGAGGGCATTTATGCCCCCAGACCCCTCACTCATGAGATCGTGATGATAAAACTAAGAAAAGATATCTCGAGCATCCTCACGGCAAAAGTCCTCTGCCCAGGCTGCAAAGACACACTCTGCACGAAGCTCCTCAACTGCATGCCTCTTCAAACAAAAAAACAACTCCGCTTCCTCGATCTCTGTAAGATGTAGCACCGCTGCTTCCTGACCATCAAAGTCTGTTCCCAGCAAGCGTGGATGGTAACTCAAACGGCTTGAGCAACGAAACACAGGCCACATACCCAAACGAGGGTATTGAGGTCAATGGCTTGACCTAACAAGTAACCGCGTTGGCCCTCAGAAAGATCCAATGCGGCGGTGGTGTCTGTCAAAAAGCCCATCGTCCGCTCTCTCTCATTGGCAGAAGGCTCCTCGTAAGTTTGGGAAGAAGAATCCCAAATCATGCCTGGACCACGTGTCCTGAAGGCAATAGAGCTTGGATTGCACATCAATGATCAAGGTGGGAAATTTCTCCCAAGTGAAACCAACGCGAGTGGTGTGTCATCATCCTTGGTAACCTCCGTGGATACACGGTGGTCGTCTAAGACGTCACGGCGCCCGGGCCGTTGCACTTGAGCAAATGCAGAAGTGAGCGTCGTGGATGATGCCATGTTGGTCCAAATCCAACGTGGCCGATGGGCGTAAGATCCCAACGCCGTCGCATCAACAAACGTGGGGGACCAAGAAGGTGATGGATGTACGGTTCATCCTCACGCACCTTTGTCCGTGTATCCCCCAATGGGGATACATTCTCAAAAATGTACCCTAATGGTGTCGATTGGTGAGTAGTCTACCACTAGATGAACTTGAGCAAATCCGCAAAGAGACCCGACCGTAGATCATCCAAGCCACGTCCACTGCCCGCCCGTGAATGGCCTTGGCAAGACCATCCGGCAATCACCAAGTCCACTTGACCTATCTGGCGAAGATCATCCTTACTGATCAACGTCACATCACGTGGCAACTTGCCAAAACACCCTCGAATCGCAGAAGGTGGTAACTGCTTCGGATACAACGCCAGAAGATGTTGAATGTGATGGTGAGCGGCACGGTTGGCTGCAAAGCCACTATCCACGTGGATATACCGTCGTACCTTGAGCCCGGCCTCTAACACAGCCGCCAGCCCCGTACCGATACCAGCAAATAGCTTCACAAGGGTAATACCTTCATCAGGTGGTCGTCATTAAATAGTATGAGTCAACAACGGAGTAGAAGGGTCCACTGAAAGCTGTAGAGCATCAACAACGTCTACAATCTCCCCACTCCATGGAGTGATCTCTAACGGCGTCCCCCACAGCGAAAGCAAATCCTTGCAAAGATGTGTAGGGATTGCCAATAGTGGGTGTTGGCGTGAATCCTCCATCTGGACATAAATGCATATGTCTCCTCCAAAAGTGAAGAACCACACGGCAAGTCTGATGCCAGAGCACTGCACCCAAATATAGCGTCCGTTGTTGAAGTCACCGCGCTAGCTGCGAAGACCCCGGGGATGGAGCTCCTTCTTGCCATCACCGGCAGACCACCCAAGCCTAATCCAAGCCTCATCCATCCAATTATCCATTCCGAAACCAAGGGGATAAAGCGCCTACTGGCCCACCAAAATGTCATAGATGGTGGCGCCAGCCACAACGCATTGGAGGGATAAGTGAGAGAACAGAGGACCAGATTCCACACCGAACCTCAACTGCAACGGATGTCGGGTGTAGCCCATGACATTATCCTGTGCAAAATATTTTTTTGTGCAAATTAGAATATAATTTCTACGACTACTATTTGAATTTTTTCGCGAATTCAAATCCGCAATCGGAATTAAAATCCGCACACGGAATTCCAAAATCAAGGAAATTACAAAAGTTGGGAAATTATACATCCATGCTTTGAAAATTATTTTTAAACTTCACAAAAAAACTAGCAAATTTTTTTTTTGTACAAAATACAATTTATTTTCAACCACTACTCTTAGAATTTCAAATCCACAAACGGAATTAAAATCCTCAAATGGAATTCCAAAATCAATGAAATTGAAGAAGTTGGAAAATTAGGCATCTATGCCTGGAAAATTATTTTACGGACCTCACGAAAAAAGTAGCAAAATATTTTTTTGTGCAAAATACAATTTATTTTCCACCACTACTCTTAAAATTTCGCCGCGAATTCAAATCTGCAACCGGAATTCAAATCCGCAAACAAAATTCCAAAATCACAAAAGTTGTAAAATTAAGCATCCATACCTAGAAAATTGTTTACGAACCTCACGAAAAAACTAGCAAAATATTTTATTGTGCAAAATAGAATTTATTTTCTACCACTACTCTTAAAATTTCACCGCAAATACACATCCGCAAACGGAATTCAAATCCGCGAACGGTATTTCAAAATCATCAAAATTGCAATAATTGGAAAATTAAGCTTTGATGCCTGGGAAATTGCTTTCGAACCTCACGAGAAAACTAGCAAAATATTTTTTTGAGCAATGTACAGTATATTTTGTACCACTGCTCGCAGAGTTTCACCGCAAATTCGAATCCACAAACGGAATTCCAAAATCAATGAAATTGTAAAAGTTGGAAAATTAAGCATCCATGCTTGGAAAATTATTTTCGGACCTCACGAAAAAACTAGCAAAATATTTTCTGGGTATGAAGTACAATTTATTTTACATCACTAACAGTAGAATTTCACCGCGAATTCAAATCCGCAAACGGAATTGTAAAATCAATGAAACTGCAAAAGTTGGAAAATTAAGCTTCAATGCCTGGAAAATTGTTCTCGGACCTAACGAAAAATCTATCAAAATATTTTTTGTCCAAAATAGAATTTTTTTTCTACCACTACTCTTTAAACTTCACCGCAAATGTAAATCCGCAAACGGAATTCTAAAATCACTAAAATTGCAAAAATTGAAAAATTAAGCTTTCATGTCTGGAAAAATTGCTATCGAACTTCACGAAAAAACTAGCAAAATATTTTTTTTGTGCATAATAGAATTTTTTTCTACAACTATTCTTAGAATTTCACCGCAAATTCAAATCCGCAAACGGAATTCCAAAATCACTAAGATTCAGAAGTTGGAAAATTAAGCTTCTATGTCTGGAAAATTGTTTTCGGACCTCTCGAAAAAACTAGCAAAATATTTTTATGTGCAAAGTAGAATTTATTTTCTACTACTGCTCTTAGAATTTCACCGCGAATTCAAATCCGCAAACGGATTTCAAAATCACCGAAATTGCAAAAGTTGGAAAATTAAACTTCCATGCCTGGAAAAATGTTTTTGAGACTTCACGAAAAAATAGTGTCTTCTTGGATTTTATTCCCATTAATTTTAAATAGTCTGGACTTTTGATTCAATCTTTCTACAAGTTCGTTGCAATGCCAACTTTTAGTGACACTATTTTATATTCTAAATGGAGTTGAGTTCACGAGAAATCAAAATATGTATTGGTAGTATTGTAAATTACTTGTATTTTATATTGGTTATTTGACATTGTGATTGCCTTACATTTCTAGGGTTGGCTAAGGCTGTGATAGCTTTCCGTAATGACACTACTTAAGTGTCCACCTCTCGTGGACCAGTGGTGCCCTACTAGCTTTGTCTTCTGGTAAAAGACATGTGCTCCACCTTTTAAAGCAAGCAGAAGTTGAAGCGTCACCTTTTGTTGACGGACAATTTTGGTACTGTAGAAGAGACGACTAAAATGCCCTTTATCCCAACCATTGCGGCCGCCGCGGACGAAGCAAGAGCAGAACAAGCGTTACAATGTTGCCTCGCGGAAAACTCCATTTTCTGCTAAAGCGATTCGACTTACCAAGACTTGCAGACGATTGGAGGTTAGAATTGTTGCCGTCTTGGTGGAGAAGGGCGATGAATTGAAGAAATTCAAGTTATTAAAGACCTCCTCATCTTTGTCCAGGTTGTTTAATTTCTATACTCTAGAGTTTTTGGCATTGAGAGTTGGTTTCACGCTCCTATTTCACGGGATGTATTTGGATGGTTTAAAACAAATCGTGAAGCACACGATATGAATGTGAGCTCGCGGAAGAAGTTCATAGCACCTTTGAGGAAGGGTAGGATTGGGGCGTCAATTGCACAAAGCCCTCTAACGTAAAGAAGAGGAACTCAGCCTACCTTGCTTTAGCATATTATGCTATGGCTCGTTGGAAGCATTCTGAGTAAGTCTCTAACTCATTAAAATTTGTACTTGTTAAATATGTATACTTATATTCATTACTATCATCAGTTCTTGAATATACTATGTTTTGCGTATTTTTTTCCAGACATGGAAGCCTTAATCCGGAAACGGAATTCCAAAATCTTTAAAATTGCAAAAGCTGAAAAATTAAGCTTTCATGCCTGGAAAATTATTTTCAGACCTCACGAGAAAACTAGTAAAATATTTTTTTGTATAAGATAGAAATTTTTTATACGACAACTCTTAGAATTTTATCGCAATTTCAAATCCGCGAACGGAATTCCAAAATCACTAAAATTGCAAAAGTTGGAAATCTAAACTTTGATTCAGAAACTCTCTAAAACTTCAGCTCAAAATGCACGATTTTGGGCACTATGGCACGCATGTAGGGTTTCCACGGAATTAAAATTGCACGCATTTAGGTACTCATTGATGGACGGATGAAGAAATGCGGATGGAGTCCGCAAGATAGATGAAAATCGACTTACGAATGTAAAACGAGTTGCGGATGAAATACATGCTGTGGATGAATACCGAGGGGATGAAAAATTGGACGAACTATCTAGCAACTCCACCGACGACGCTCTTACCTTTAGGCGCTTCCTACTTTCTCAAAAATTGTTGCAATTAAATGCGGGTAATTGCGTTTTCTTCGTTTATCCGCGCTTTACAACATGGATCCATGTACTTACAAAAAAAATTTAGTTCATCTTAATTCAAATTTGAGAACTAAAGATAAGAAATCAGAAGGGGTTCTTTAATACGCGAAAGAGATGCAAATCGTACGTAGTCAAGCGTCTTGCACTCCACGAAGGGAGAAACAACGAGTGCGAGCGGATATAGAGAGTGTAGAGCCTTTACTAATGATTAACCATCACTTACAAGTAAGCACTAACTAATCACTCTCTAAACATACTCACAAAGCTTGACTTTTTAAAGACGTCAAGTCAAGGACGTGTGCGGCGCTATACACACATGCATACAACCCTACGTGGATGAAAATCATCCACGCATGAAAGCGGTGCGCCACCGTGGTCCCTAAAGACTCGATGATTAGTAAGAAACTAATCTACGCTAAAAACTACAATATGAAGAGGTCTTCAACGCCACGTCCTGTGACATAGAGGAAAAGGAAGAGGTTCTGGAAGGGGATTTCTAATAAAATTTATTTTTTGAACGTATTTTTTTGTTTTTTTATTAATTATTCGGCATACTAAAGTCAAAGGTGCTATTAACCTATAGTAGTATACTTGCTTTGTTAATTTTTATTGATTGATATTTGAAATCATCATTTTGATTTTGAGTTGTTTATGTTTGATACTTATCTTTCACCACGAAAATACAAATTTCATATTAAGATATTAATTCATTTGTAAATGAATATTAGTGGCTATGAATATATTAATTTTTATAAAAAATTATGTTGATATTTTTAACTTAAGTAAAATAATAAATTATCATTAAATAGCTGTTTATATAGAGATATAGATAACTTATCCATTCAAATTTTTTAATATAAATTTAAATATCTATAAATATTAAAAATTAAATCATTGATATTTTTACATGATATACAAGTAGATATTTTGTATATCATAAGATTTTAAAAACTTAACATTAATCTAAAGCGAATATTATCAAATAACTATAGATTCTTTTTAATTTTATTAAAATTGCACTGGATGTTTATATTTTTTAAGGATTTCAACATCATTACAGTGAATGAAAAGTTACATGTATATCTGTTCATGTTATATTTATTGATAATTTATGATTTATTAATATAATTTTAATTTTAATTTATATTGAGGTAAATTTGGTTAAAGGAGTGCAATAATTAATGATCCATTGTTCATTGTTATAAGTTTAAAAAATACACGAATAATGTTCTTTTTTTGCACTGCTTTATGTTTTATAATCATAGGATCTTGTGATTCCACAAACTTTCATCTTGTGGTTCTTTAAGCATGTGCATGTCAAATTTTGATTGGATATTGACTTTCAAGCAAGTATGTGACCGTCGGCAACTGCATGTGAGTTTCTAATTAGAGTAGAAACTCAAAATACTATTTTCCGAGTGTAATAGATTATGTAGATTACCATGGACACAATGGATACATTTCATAGCGATCCCACTTTACATGAATAACTGTAGTTTGTCAATGTCTCCTTTTATTTTGGTGGCGCCAGTCTTAATAGATGCTCTTTTTGCATTATGATTAAGTTGCAATTCAAATGTCTCACGGAGGTGGCTTGAAGCACCTCCTACAGAGGTTAATGTGCCCAAACGACCAATATATGGTCATTAGGTTTTAAAAGGTTAAAAATGTGCAAAACTCCAAAATAACATATATTAAACAAAATGTGGACATGACAATTACAGAAAAACAAGAAAATTAGATTTCTAATTCATGTGATAGATAATACAAAAATTAATAAGAGACCAAATTTCTAAATGACATATGATCAAAATGAATGGAATTTGTTGGCTACACTTCAATGAAGAAGTAGAGAATCATAAGATTTTTGGTAAATTGCATCAACTTACTTCAAAACCTAAAAAATACCTTGACAAAGTCTGCTTAAATCCTAAACATTTTCTAAAGACTAAAGGTTTTCTTAGAATCATAATAATTCTCCTAGGAACTATAATGACCATCTTTAGAACTCTAAATTTTCTTAGAAACCCTAATGATTCTTCTAAAACCATCAAGATGTATTGTTAGATCCATGAGAATGTACCAAAGTGTAAGAATAAAAACCTTATAGTTGTTTCTTGTTTTTATCAATAGCCTCCGATTAAGTTGATGACAACAATTCTATAGCAAGAACTAAGTCCAGTGCCCTCATCATGGTGCTTACATAGATTAAGAAAAATTAAAGATGCAAAGTAGAAGAGTTGAAATCTAAATAATAGAAACCAAACATTAGCAGCCAACCAAGTTGGAGAACTCACCAACAAATTCATCCAAGCTGATGAAGTCAAACACAAAGGTAAAGCAAGAAGAAGAAAAATTTGTGAAAAGATCTAAGAAAATGAAGAGAAATAGTAAAAACTTGTAGTCATAGGAGACAAGTCCAAATGCAATTTTGGTGGTGTTTATTCCAAATTCGGAGATACTAAAACAATGTCTAAATTGGCGGCAATACACTAATCTTTTTAATTTTTTTTCTAACCTAGTCCATGAAATAAACCCCAATAAAATTTGCTAAAATAACCTCAGTGGCTTAAATAAACAAAAAATCATTAAAACGAATTTATTCCATTTAAATTTTTTATTTGAGACCTCCTTAAAATTTCCAATTTTTTTCTTCTTTTTTAAGATTATTTTTTGACAACCGTCCTCGACAAAAGAGCCTGGATTGCTCCTCAAGCCAAAACCACTCCCCACCCAAACCCCGTTACTCCACCCAACCCCGTCGAAATCTACGAAACCCCCTCAAACTCTACCAACATCCTGATCCCTTCCCCGTCACACAGAACTGCCCGCTTTACGCACCCTCCACTTAGGTCACAAAGACACACTCGCGCTCGTCATCGTCGTTGTTGTCTTGTCCACCTCGCTTCGCCATCGCTGCTGCTCCCAATCGCTCGGCCCCTTCGCTCACTCACCGGAAGGTTGTTGTCCTCGCCGACGCCGTTCCAGGGAACCCGATCGCACTCGATTTGGTGGAGTTTGGAGTGCGATCGCAGCCATGACGAAGAGCAGCGTGATCGAGGTGCCGCCCAAGGGCGGGTTCAGCTTCGACCTGTGCCGCCGCAACGCCATGCTGGAGCAGCAGGGCGCCAAGCTGCCGAAGTTCCGCAAGACGGGAACCACCATCGTCGGGTTGATTTACAAGGTGAGGTGGTGCTAGGGTTTGTTTTGGTTTGGTAGGGTTTCGGGGTGTTTTCTGACCGGGGAGAGGGAGAGTGTGTGTAGGACGGGGTTATTTTAGGAGCCGATACCAGGGCGACGGAGGGCGAGATTGTGTGCGACAAGAATTGCGAGAAGATCCACTACCTCGCGCCGAATATCTCCTGCTGCGGTGCCGGAACCGCAGCTGACACCGAGAATGTCACAGGTTCGTGAGGCCATTTGTTGTCGTCCTCTTAGGGTTTCTGTAGTGAATCTGTAGATGAGATGCATGCTGTTAGAGATTTATCCGATTATCGAGAATGTCACAGGTTTGAACTCTTAGAGTTCTGATTCTTGATCTTATACTTTAAACGTCAGTCGGGAACCGTACATACAGGCACGTATTTTGCTCTGTAGAACACAGATAATGTATTTAAGTTTAGCAAGGCTTACACCTTTGGATTGGAGGTTCTTCAACTAAACATTTGGAGGTCATTTCAATCAATCCGAACCTTATCATGTTCAAATACGACACTATACATGTAGAATACTGTGGCCACCAGTGGCACCTTCTGACGTTTATGGTTGACCTTGTGGCAATTCATTTGCGAATTTCGAGTCCTTTCCTTTCCTCATTTTTGGCTTTTGTTTTGCACGATTAGGTTTTCTGTGGAGAATGCTGGGATTTTTTTTGTTGGTCATCTGAGTACCGTCGTGGACTTGGTTGTGCAGACATGGTTGGTTCTCAGCTGGCACTCCACCGGTATGCTACTGGCCGAGACTCTCGCGTTGTGACGGCATTGACAATGCTCAAGTCTCACTTATTCGGGTACGCTTTCGCTGTGTTGTGGCCTCCTAATAGAAAGTCTCATGACGTTTGTGTTCCTTTGCACGTCTGTGTTAGTACCTGAGCTTTGAAATGACATGCTGTAGGTATCAAGGGAGAGTTAGCGCGGCCCTTGTTCTTGGAGGAGTGGACGTTACTGGACCTCACCTGCATGCGGTGAGTGTTTGATTTTGTTGCCCTTAATTGGATTTGTAGTTTGTTATCTTTCAGGTTCTGGAGTGTCCGTTGTGATCAGTATTGACATTGAGAGGCATGATCTTTCAGGTTTACCCTCATGGATCAACAGACACACTCCCATTTGCCACCATGGGTTCAGGTTCATTGGCTGCCATGTCTGTCTTTGAATCCAGATACAAGGAAAATTTGACGGTAAGTGTCTGTTCAGTCTTATCTTTTGTCCATGTTTTTGAGTTTCTCAACAGAAGTCCATCACTTGGGGTCTATGGTAGGGAACATTTCGGAGCTGAATTATCCTACTGCGTCTGGTGTCGGTTAATAGCATTATTAAAACGCTTGTTCATCTATATTAAAAAGATCCGGTCTTAGCCTAACACCTGTCCCTGTTGTTGCCTCCTGTTGTCTACTGTGGGCTTACAGAAAGAAGAGGGAATGGAAATTGTTTCTGCTGCCATATGCGCTGGTATTTTCAACGATCTCGGAAGTGGTAGCAATGTGGACCTTTGCATAATCACCAAGGCAAGTTCTGCTTTTCAAATGCGACACACTGAATATTGCTAAAAGTGCCACCTACACCAACTGTTTTTGAATGCTATAATATTTTGTGCAGGTTGAGGTTTTTTAATGTTCAACTGTTTACGATAAGTGTTGCTGATAGAAACGTTGACTTCGCAGGAAGGGAAGGAATATTTGCGCAATTATCAACAGCCCAACCCTCGTAGCTACACTAGTTCCAGGGGTTATGATTTCAAGAACGGACACACTGGTACGTGACCTCACCCTTGGTAAACTCTTGGTATAAACTATTGGTTGATAGTCATTTGTAAAGTCTCTCAAACTTTCAATAAGACACCTCTTTTGATTTATCATTCCACTCTTTTCTCGCTCTTAATAGTTTTTGGATCAACAGAAGAGCTTGGTGGTCTCTAATTTCAAGTCAAAGTAGGTTTAGCTATTTTTAAAGAGTTTGCACGAGATGCCTAGAACATCAGCCGTCTAACATTGATTCATATACCTGTATCTTTTATTGTGTGGCAGCTGTTTTATCGACCAAAATTACGCAGCTACGACAACACGTACAAGTTTTGGAAGGTGATGCAATGGAAGAGGAATAGATGTCCCTACTATCTCAGACTTTCTAGAGTCGGCATGTTACATTTGTTGGACTCCTAATTTGCATCTACATGGTTCTGCTGAGAAGCTTTTTCTACGTGTTCCATGTTTTAGGGTGCCAGGATCTCTTTTGTATATTGAGTTACCAGGCAACTAACTGTTGCAGAGCCTTTTAACTCGATCATTTCTCTAATATTGTATAATTCTGGTATATTCCTCGTCTCATTTTGTACTCTTTGTTTGGAACACTGGCTAGGAAGTTGAATGTCTTGAACCATAAATGTCACATCAACTGTTGCAGGTCCACTTTTGAGAGTAGATTATCATGAGATAGTAAAAATATATCCCAAAACTCAATCTCACATATAATACTGTAACTACCAGTATTCTATATTAGCAATACCACATAGGAAAGCGCACTAAAGACCATATTTACTGTAGTGTATGTACATTGCATCAATGCAATCAAAATCTTGCAGCAAAATCCTCACCATTTCTGCTGGTTAAAGCCCTGCAAACCCCGTATTTTCCTGTAGGATATCTAGCAGCGTTTGCTTATCAGGCTTCTTCTCAGGGAGTTGTTCCTCATCACCTACTTTAGAAAGATCAACTACTCCTACTTCATCAGAGGTTTGGTTTTCATCGCTGGGAACCGGCTCCCAGGATCCGTCCTGAGATATTATCACCTCATGGATATTCACGTCAGTTGTTTTCAGTATCTGCACATGGGTAGAAAAAAAAGTTATCAAAGAGAGAGAGAGAGAGACCACCATTCCAATGGGGTTTATGGAGTTACCCACCTTCTCCATTTTTCGGTCGATGCGCAGATCAGGCCAGCTTGTGAAACGGTTGCAGCAGGGGCAACGCCATGACGGCCGCTTCTCGTTGATCTCCAGGAAGCTGTCATACTCAAAACACTGATGCAAACACTGTCATAAGCCTTGCAAACATAGATTGGAGCAGTACTAGTAGGAGCTAGAACACAGAGTTTTGATGTCACCTGCAAATGCCTACACGTCGTTGCTTTCACTGGCATCACCAGCCGCTGATGACTGTTTTGCAAACAAAGACAATCAGATGATCTTATAGAAACATTTTCTATTGAAAGGTGAAGTAGACGTTGAGTTCTATTGAGGATAGCAGCACCTGATTGGACACCGCAAAGATAGCCTTGAGGCTCCTTCCATCACCTCATCATCATCAGCAGCCTCAAAAGCAGGGCTTGCTTCAGTGTTGGTAGGAAGAGTATAATCCTCTAGATGTGTGGAGCGTTCAATGGTTGTAGATAAGGCCACGGCTATGATGTATGGGCCTGCAGATGGACAAAGAGTTGAGGTAATATATGGAAAATTCCGAACTCACTTTATCTGTGTAAAAGAAAACATCAAATTAGTGACAATTAAGTTACCAGAAAATTCGCCTATCACTTGCAGAACATTAGCTCCCACTTTCACCAGATGATTCACGTCTGAAGGCATCTGTGGACCAGCATCCTGCATTAGACAGCAACGTGTGTGAGAGTTTTTACTCATAAAAGTAGCAACAAAATGTTCATCCTCACCGAATAGCTTGTGATGACCCTCTTCTCCACTTGCCGTCCATTCACCAAAATGCTGCAGGTTCACCAAATATTCAGTTCAATTAGCGATCTATACCCAAGCCATGATGACATGAAAAGATGTTCCGGAGAGAAAGCTTAGAGAGTCATGTGTTTACTTGACTTGAGGTGGAGTGATTAGGCAGGTTGAAGTCTCAGTGGAATCGGTTTTAGTGACGTAAAGACGCTGCAACAACAATAAAAAAACAACCCCACGAACTAGTTCAATTGCTGAATCCATGGACAAGTTTTTCACAAAAAAGGAAGCATCAAGGAATGTTTCTAATAATGCACCAACAACGTATAAAATAATACTCCTTACCACTCGATCCTCTTTACTCATGTGAGGCACATGGAAGTCGCACATTAAAACCTCATAACCAACCTGCAAACAAGGAACTCAAAACAGGCGAGTGATAAGCACCAAGCAGTGGTCTTTAGCTCACAAAATTACCAAAAAAGAGTGCAATGATGAACCAGCTTTTATCACATGATAGCAGTCGAAGGAAATATACCTTTGCTGGGACAGCAACAAAAACAGCATTCAAGTGTAAACGGGGGTAAAACCTGCACATTGACCATAACATCATCTCCTGTACTTTCAGCCCTCATAATGCACATATGATATTCAGTGTTGCACTCTTTTCACCCAGGTTTACAATTACCCTGGCCACATCAACTTGCTCACCTGTCGCTGATAGAAACCAGAAGATTCATAGCTTCTAGAGGTTGTGTCACAGCGGATCCTCCACTCTGCCATGAGCCTTGTGCTACGTCCTCATGACTCGTTGTAAAAGACTCAAAGAGCTGCAACAAAATACGGTGTAACCTGAATCCACAAACTTGAATAATCCTACATACTTTCGTACTCAACAGTTCCATCACAAAGTAACAGCATCATAAAAATGATTCAATGTTGTGAAATTTTGTACTAAGCTTTTAATGGCATCCTCTATTCAACCAGAACGTAAACCACTATTCTAACTCTTCATACGATTTCTAGGCGTTGCCATTGTTTATAAGATACTAAATTGCTTCCTGTTCATCTCTTGTGCATAAGTTCTTTCCTTGAACTAAAACCCTAACAGTTCGAATGTGGAAACCATACCAGATTCAAAGTGGAAAAGATCTCGTCGTTTCTGGGAACCTCGAGTGTTGACAGCCAACCTGCTCGGAATGCACTCTGCACAGGAAAAGTGGGATCAGAACTATTTAGAGTGAGGAAATAGTAGGGTAATGAGAGGGTATCTTGTTGAAACTTTTAAGGGGATAAGGAAGTACTAACCTTGATTGATAAGAGCAACACCATCAGCGCAGGTCGCAGCTGCAGCTGACCTTTAAACTTGCAAACCTGCCTCAGATGTCATATTCATGAGATGACAATGTACCTGCAAGGTTGAGGTTTACAAATGACAACCTAAAAACCCTACCTGCTGAACTAACGGCAGCAGCTCATGCCTGTAACTCGGCTTCCGATCGAACTCCACAAGAGAATCCAGAACCCTGTTTCACAGGAACCCACTTCCTTTAGGAAACCTCAAGGAATCTAAGTATCCAAGAGCTGATGATCAAAAGCTTACTTGGACAGGAGCAGACACTGGTTGCTGAGGGATTTCGCGTCTGAGAGATCACCTCTGTCCAGCGCCGCCTTCAGTCTCGCCATCTGCTGCGCCAGCTGATCCGACGCCTGCTTCTTCTTCTTCGTCATGGTCGGCATCCTCACATGTCGATGGTGAAGCTGATGAGGGGGAAGATGTGGAGAGGAGACAATGTGCTTAAACCCTAGTAGCTCAGGTTTAGTGTCTAGTGCTGTGGAGAGAAAGAGAGGGAGTGAGATGGATGATTGTGTGGAGAAGGAGCAGATGTCCGGGATCTGGAGAATGAGCAGATGAGAGTCGAGAAGGATTTAAATGTGAGTCGGTAACGGATCAGACGGTGCTTAAACCCTAGCTAGGGTTCAGTGCCTGTACCTAGTTGTGGAGAGCAGAGAGGAGTCGATGTGTCTTGTAAACTAGAACCACGGCGGAGAATTAGCAGATGTGAGTCGGTAACTGGTCAGATTCGGATGAAGCGGTGCTTAAACCCTGGCTAGGGTTTAGTGTCTGTAAGGACACGAGGTAAGTTAGTCGTGGAGGGAAGAGAAGAGCGCAGGTGGAGCGGGAGAATGAGCAGATCATGTGAGTTGGCGAGGATTTGTGTGTCGGTAACGGACCAGATTCGGATCCTAAACCCTATCTCGGGTTTAGTGTCTATGGACGTTGAGGGTATAGTATATCTGTAATTCTGGAGAGGAGGGAGAACTCGATGTGTCTTGTTAGAGGAACTAGAACCACGGCAAAGAACGAGCAGATCTAGATGTCTGGGAAGTGTTTTTGTGAGTCGGGATCGGTCAAGCGGTGCTTAAACCCTAGCTAGGGTATAGTATCTGTATGGACACGAGGGTAAGTGTGTGCAAGTTAGCCATGGAGAGAAGAGAAGAGCGCAGTTGGGATGACGGTGGAGTGGGAGAATGGACAGTTCATGTGAGTTGGCGAGGGTTTATGTGTGGTAACGGATCAGATTCGGATCCTGCGTTGCTTAAACCCTATCTCGGGTTTAGTGTCTATGAACGTTGAGGATATAGTATATTCTGTAGAAGGGAGGACTTGATGTGACTTGTGAAAGGAACTAGAACCACGGCAAAGAACGAGCAGATCTAGATGTTTGGGAAGTATTTATGTGAGTCGGGATCGATCAACCCTAGCTAGGGTTCAGTGTCTGGAATGGGACGTCGTTGATTCACCGTTCCAGCTCTCGACACAAAAGTGTCGAAGAGAGTGTCGAAAACAGCCCCAATTGTAGTAGTGGTGTTTTCACCACGACACGAAGTTGGGGTGCACTCGGGAATCTTGTTGAGCGTTCAACATGAGCTTCAATTCTGAAAGTACGAGCTCATCAAGTGTGATGAACAGTGGATTGATTGCCAACCTAGGCACGTTGTTTTTCTCTACAAAACTTTGAGGAGAATCAGGAATCTAGTTCTCTGGACTGTTTGGTGAGAATTTTGAGATTGGTTTCTTGCCTGGGAAGGTGGGATTCTCGGCGACAACCTGAGGCAGGTGGAAGTTGATGCCGCGGATGTGAGGATACTTCTTCACGATGTGTGCCAGGATCATCCCGGTGTTGCCGCCCACGTCCACCATTGTGCGCACGCCCGCGAATCCATAGTACTTGGACAACATGGTTTCGGCAATCCACGGTGTAAAGGCCCGGAACGCGTTCTGGAACACCGTCAGAAACTCCGGGTGCACTCGCATGTACTCAAATTGGTTCATTCCATGCGCCTTGGCAAACGGCTGCTCTGAGTTCACAACAGATGCGCTGCATGCAAGGCCAAGCAATGAGTCCAAATCGCAACAACACTGCTACCAATCCAAGTATTGTAATTGTGATTGTCATTGCGATTGGGAGAGGAAGAACGTGATTAGTCATACCCGAGGTGCTGCAATGCGTGGGCGTGCTCGGGGCCGAGGGTCAGGAGCAGGACCACGTCTTGGAAGGTGCCGCGGGGGTGGTCGGGGAGGAGCACTCTCGACATGAGCGTCAGCGCAAACCGCCTGATAGCGCCATTGTCCAGCTCCTCCTTGCAGCTGACATGAGCCTTGCAGGTGAGAAGGCGCAGGAGGCGCTCCAGGTTGAGGGCGGAGCTGCTTCGACATGGCGCAGAATCTCCTCCGCGCTCATACACCAGTGGGGCGCGGCGGCGCGCGTGCGTTGCGAGGATGCCCGGGACGCCGAGCTCCACGATGACGCGCAACGCAGCAGGCAGTTGCCAGCCCAGGCTGAGCTCCAGAATCGCCTGCCGCGCCGCCCCATCCACCATCGCCTGAACCGTCTCGTGATCTCCCCCACTCGCCATGATGTCTCACCTGAAAACCAATCTGCCAGTGGTCCTCTCCAACTGCAGCTCATGTACCCATGTGCATGGGGAAGAATCCAGGCCTGATGAAGAACTGCCAGAAACACGTAACGGCACTAGCACTTTCACAGCTGATCACATGCGGACTTTGGCAACGTGTATCTCCGCGGCAACCTCTGATCTAGCTTTAGTATGTCCATTCCGGAAAAGCACTAGATAGATGTCAGGAGGTGCGACTAGTGTCGTATTTGAACATGGTAAGGTGCAGATTGATTGACATGACCTCCAAATGAAAGATGTTAGTTGAAGAATCTTCAATCCAAAGGTGTAAGGTGCTTGCTAAACATTGTTATGCATTCTCCAAAAGCTTCCACAAGAGTTCAAAAAACCGAATATAGTAACCTTCTTTACGTGTGAATTCACACCGATAGCATGCAACCTCGGAGAGGTCAATCCACGTAGCTGATTCAATGAGTCTTTCCAAGGGAAAAGGTTGGCTTTGCAGTACTGATACTCGGAGGCAGAAGCCAGAGACACGGATGGCGGTTGCCGAACACTCGCCGGAGGTTCCCCCAGCTCCTGACCTTCTCCTTCTCCCGATCCCTGGCGTGACTGATCAACGAGTGGATGTACGTTTCCCCGGCGCACACGAGCTTCACCTGCTGGTAGAGCAACACGCCACATCCACCGGCGAGCCCCGCGGACGTCACGATCAGATAGAACAGCACGAACGCACGAACTGACGCCAAGTCCACCACCACGCCGGAGCTGGCCAGGGGCATCGCGGCCATGACGAACCTCGTGAGAGCTGCTGGCCACACTCGGGACGCGGCGGAGAGCGTCATGGCGAATAAGTAGACGCCGCTCGCCATGGCGTACACCAGGAAGAGAAGAAAGTGGCGCAGGTTGTTGGATCCCACACAGTTCCCAATCTGTTCAAGAGGAAACAAGAAAAACAAAAAACAGTTATTTGTAGCAAGCGTTGCCTCAAGTTTGTTTTTCACACACGAGTTGCTATATTAGCAACTTGCGGCAATCCCGTCAGGTAGAGAGAAGATTTTACAGCCATGAATCAAACCCGTAACCACTCCATTTGGAGATGCATCGGGTATCTCCCACCATCACCCAGGTAGTTCAGGGTCATCTTGGACCATGTTGCTTGAAGTTGAATGAGAGTTGATAAACTCTAAATAGTTTTCAATTTATCTAAAATTAGCTAGTAGCCAAAAAGAAGAAGACGAAGAAGAACTTTGGTCTCCTGTGAAGGCCGGCGTGATTTGTTCCACCACTAAGTTGATGCCCACCGGACAAGTATTAGTTGTAGGAACTACTTCACCCTCTCAAGGGTAGACACTGTAAGTTTTTATAAAAATAAAAGATATTCATTTGTGATTAATATATTAATATAAATATCTATAATATATTTAACACTTGATAGTCATGGTTAATCTCACGCCAACTCTTTCTCTCTCAAAGACAATTGAAACCACTTTGGCTTGAGTCTTGAGACCACCATGCTCCTCCAGTGCTGGAAGTGGAAGATTCTAATTGCAAGATCATCAAGCTCTTCTATTAATTTGAGAATTAATTAGAGTGAGGGAAGAGTAGTATTATTGAAAGAGCTTGATGATCTTGCAATTAGAATCCTTCACAAAAATCACAAGAAGAGCTTGGTGGTCTCGAAACAAATGCCAAAGGGGTTTTAGTCGTCTTTGAGAATGAAGAAGTTCGCATGAGAACAACCATGAATATTATACAGTCAGCTCCCTTTACAACAATCTTGTTTGTTCTACCCGCTATATATAGAGGCTATTATTTCGAGTAGCAACTACAATGGAAAGGATGGGTTCTGACATACAAATTGTCACATACTATTGTAGAGAGCAGATATTTGTTTTGGACCCAAGCCGCCTCTTATAATGAAATTGTTGTTGTATCATATGCTTTTCTAAAGAGAGCTGAGTGTATGCCTTTGAGGTAACTTGAGAGGCTAATTGACCACAGAAGGTTAGGGTTAGGATCCCTCACAAAGGGGCAGTGATGGTCCATCTCCACCACGCACAAGTGGCAGTTGCGGCAATGGTGCGAGTTGGGGGGCTTCGGTTTCCGGCAGTAACCACAAAACTTGTATCCATCCAGAGATTGCCTCCCAATGATCATCTTGGCATCGTCATGGTGCTCCGGAGTTGATGGCCCGGCGGCTTGGAACGCCGCCATGCAGAAGTTGAACAGGGTGTTGAAGGAAAGCCAAGCTGTGATAGCCGAATGGAGATAGAACCCCATAGATGCTGTTGCCGGAAAAGTAGCCCAAATTCCTGCACCTGAATCGAAACGTCATGTCAGGTTTGGTGACTAAATTCCATGTAATTAGAGTGAGAAGTGCTTACAAATGATGACAGTGATCGCCATCAAGACCATGCTCACAACCACAACCTGCTGTGCTTTGCAGCATCCTCGGCTACATGATGGCTGCGGTGGATCTGTTCTCTCGCTGGTTATGGCGCCACACCATCCGCATCTGAACATTGGTGCGTGTCTGGGCAGCACCACACGCAGTCCGCAGCCCCAGCATGTTGTTTCCCAGCTCACACAATCCTGGATATGAAAATAATAATAAGAAATCTGTAACAATATTCACATGGACCAGCTTGCATGCCAAATTGATCACAAAGACTACAAATAGGGCCTGGTTGTGAGCACTGGTCTCATCACGTCAGCACCGATGCACCCATCTGGAAAGTAACGCAACTCACGAAAGTATATTATCCTCAACGCAAAGAGACATGCCTTACCTCTATGTCATTCCTGTCCGCATCTGATACCATTGGATCATTGACAGAAGCCCCCATTTGCAGAAATCACTGCAAACTGGCTCCAGGTACAGTAATATGAACAATGTACAGATATTCCAGGGACGACTCACATTGTACCCTAAAATGGACCCGACTGAAATCACATCTCATCACATCAGCACACACGATTATCTCGTCACATAGGCACACATTGTCTCATCACATTGGCACACATTGACGTCTCGTCACATTGGCACACATCGATGTCTCATCTCATTGGCACACATTGACGTCTCATCACATCGGCACACATCATCTCATCACATCGGTACACATGCACAAATCACTCAATATGGCGATGATGAAGCCCCCATTTTGGAATTTCATCACTTACACATGGAATTTCACCAACAAGCAGACTCACATGATTCAGCACTTTGACCTCCCCTGAACAGGGGGCAACTGTGCAACACAGCTACTTCCTCTGTTCTTTCTTCATGAAAGCGCACAACGTTTTGCACACACAATAAGGTAGCCCCCTCCATAACCAACAAAGTTAAGCAATGTGAATTTATGGAGAGTGTTTTGAAAATTTTTTTGGTTGTGATAGCCAATAGAATAACAATTTCAGCCCCAAGTGATTACATATTTTTGTGATGAAATGTGAATTAGTTATGAATTTTCAAAGTATGCAGTTGTGTTTAGTTGGTGGCTGCCAATAGGTACCCCCAATAAGCACCAGCCAAAAGTAAGGGATTGTGACCAAAATTAACCTTCATTTGGATGGGTAAATGGGTGGGCATGGGATGGAAGTGGGATGGATACATCCTAATTTTCTAGGTGTTGATTATGGGTTTTGGTAGGTTATAGGGGGTTACCGTATTTGCAATTCAACCATTACATATAGAAGATTTGGCTCTAAAAACTTCCATTTATGATAGAATATATACATATTGGTCCAGGAAGAACAATGACATTATTTGGTCACCAACTTGGTCTTACCGGGTATCTTAGTTGATATTGGATGAGAACTTCTATATGAATGTCATATATAGTAACATTCATCATATACAGTATGGACTAGAGTAGTTCCTATTTCAACTCAATTGGAAATCTACATGCAAGTATTGATTGGTAGACAATTGTATGAAAAGAGGTACGCAATGAGAACTTGACATGCATAATGTCGTTGATGTGAATTAGTGTAAGTGATTCACATCAATAATGAATCCATAATATGTACAATCAATGGCGTACCAGTAAGATCTCCTCTATGAGACCTCATACTATACATGTTATTTTGTCCCTTACACCAATCTTAAATAATGATCATTTAAGACTTTTGTTCTGAGATCTTCTTCAACAACCAAAAAAAAAACCTTAAAATTATTTTGTAACTTTGTATATATATAACCTCTAAATTCTAAGTTCAAAAATGTGGAAAGAAGAATGTTTTTGGGTACAATGCCAAAGAACTTTGACTCCTCTTGGAATAAAATTTTATAGATTAAAAAAGTTTTTTTCATAGAAACTTGAAGAAGCTTATATTTATTATTTACATATAATAATTCAAAATTAGTTAAAGAACTTATCAAATGATCTTCCACCCTCACAAGAGAATTGCTATCAATAGCATAACATTTACAAACAAATTTATAACAAATATATAAATATATTTATTTATTTACGACGTGGAAAAAATGTATAAATTTAACATGGTAATAATAACATATTGTAATGATATGGATTAAAAAAACAACATGGTAGTCATCCAAGTTTTATTTTTCATATAAGTGTAATCTCTTATAATATGTATATAGTTTAGTTGGTATACCAAAACTATATAAAAACAACATAATATTTGTATGAAAATAAAATATTCATATATTATTATAGTGACTCTTACTAGAAATACATCACATTGTGTCATATTATTGTTTTAAGACTTTTCTATTAACACAATTCCTCTATTTTTTTTCTCCACCACCCTATGTGTAAAACTAACTTCCTTCACCTCTCTATATATAAATGTAACGGAACATAAAATAAAATCATACTACTAAAATTATAAGTCCCATCAAAAGTCAATCGTGCGTTGATTGCATGGTTTACTTTTACTTTTTACTTATTACCTTTTATTTCTAATATTTACTTTTTAATTATTATTTTAAACCTTTTTACTTATTATTTCTACCTTTTTATTGTTTTATTGTTTTACTATTTTACTTTCTTCACTTTTTTATTTTACATTTACTTTGGCTTTAACTTTAACTTTTATATTTCTATATATTTTTTGGGCTACCACTATTTTATCTAACCATTGCAAAGTCTAGGTAATATGATTTCAAAGTTTATGATTTCTAGGGTTAGATACTAGCATAAACTTAGAAATTTAGAATTGCAAGTTTTGATGAAATCATTGAGTAAGTTTAGTTTTGAAATTTGGTTAGTGAAATTTCAAACTAAGTTTTCAAACATGTAAGTTTCAAATGAAGATTCCATGTTAGAATACTATAAATTTATAACCTATAAATTCATGTAAAAATTATACACATGAATAAGGTTGATGGAAAAATTAAGAATTGGTTTGAACCTCTCCATATTTGGGGTTCATG
This sequence comes from Bryoerythrophyllum caledonicum, assembly GCA_963971425.1. NCBI lineage: Eukaryota > Viridiplantae > Streptophyta > Bryopsida > Pottiales > Pottiaceae > Bryoerythrophyllum > Bryoerythrophyllum caledonicum. The sequence continues at coordinate 12,257,432 of OZ020514.1, forward strand.
TACGCTTTGGCAATGTTCCCTACCATTTGCCTCCATTTGTTTGGTGTTCAATTATTTTGTCTCAATTGAGACAACTTACCATATCACTAAATATAGAAGAAGGTTACACTTTCTATTATACTATTCAATAAATGAATATTTCTTAATGCATGCATCTTTAGATGCATTTTATTTCTAAAATTTATTTATTTTTCCTTAATTTATTAATTTATTCTATTTTTACAACATTAAATTTCATGCATATGTCTTAAAGACAGATTCATGTATATAGATTGTTGTGACCTTTCTTTGTTTATATATTTTTTATATAAAAACTACATTGAAATAGTTGGACCACTATGTTGCAAAGTAGGCGCCAACAACTAGTCTTATAATAAATTTTTATCGTATTGTAATTATGGTATATTGATGTGAATCGTTCATACAAATTGTTTATATCTATTACATTTGAATAATAGTTGGTTGATTTTAATTTGCAAACAACATTGTCCCTTGGCCAAAGATTTAAGGTAGTTCTTTTGAACCAACTATTTGAAACATGGAATTTGCTAAATATGCACTTGGTCAATTTTACTTCACTCCTTTGCTGCATATGGTTCACTCATCCAAATCAATGTAACACTGGTTTTTTTTTTGGAGTGCGGAAATATAGGACATTGTTAACCACATACATAAAAGCTATTGCTTAATTTAAGGTAAGACACAACATCACATTTTTCAACTGTTCTCCATACATCTGGCAACTTATGCAACCACTATCATGTCATTTTTTACATTATATCATTGCATACAAAAAAAATTACAACTTTGATCTACTCTTCCTAAAACTAAAATAAATCCACAAACAGGAACTAAACATCACTAGATTTTGTCTTATATAAGATACGTAGATTTCTACTTCCTTATATACATATGTATATATCTAATAATATACATAAATTCTCGTCTACATACCATTTTCTATATCCTTCTAAACACTATTTTCCATTCTATTTTTCTATGTCTCACCCTCCAATATCACACATGGCTATATTTCTGCCATTATAATGCCACAACACACATGCTCCTTGGTCTCCCCAAATAGCATCATCCGATGCTCCGCATCCACATCAGACGATAATTACGCTTAGAACCGTTAAGTTGATGGAGCCCTTCCAGCACAAACAACACACTCAGCGCATAAGAAGGAATGGCCTTCTCCCAAAGTCCTACCTTGCACACAACTTGGTAAATTTGTTGAGGGACTACCCTTGACCCCTAAATTACCAAGATTAACCTTGAAGGACCGGGCAGGTTCCTCTTGTGTCAATCTTTAGCATTCTTTTTCAAAAAATTATCGTAGATGGACATTACTAAAAGCTTTGTGTGAGTCCAAGTTTTTCCCCAATCCGACATGTAATGAAAAAGTTATACGGTTTTGAAGTTCATATGGTGAGAGCGGGCCCGTCGGGCAACTCCAAAAACTTTTGCTAAGACACTCTATTGAAGGTGATATTTTCAACAACGACAAGTAATATTATTTCCTTTCATGTTGTCAAGAAAAATCTCTTGTCTTTAGTGAGAAATAGCATATGAATCCAAGTCATACATTTTCACACATTGTCGCACATTGTCGGGCTAAGTACCAAAAAATCTTCTTCCTTTCCACATAAAACTTAGTGATCTTCATGTTTTTACTTTTTTATTTTCCCCACGGCATTGTGTGGTGTAAACCTTTCCATTGACCATTCGGATTCTCATTCTAGAACATATTAGGTTCACAAAAAAATAAAACGAGAATTGATAGTTCTTGAACCTCCACTCCTTGCACAATTTTTTTGAAAATGCTACAACTCTCTCCAACCTCTAAAATTTTGTGAACAAGGAGTTGATTGCATGTTCAACATGATTGTAATAGATTAACATATTGTGTAGTGCAAAAAATTCACAACAAGTGATGTCAAAGTCAGCTGATCCTCTCAAAGCATTAAAGAAAATGACATCTTCCTACATTTCAAACGCTATAATCTTCCGATCCGTACGGTCAAAAAATGTGAAATTTTGCAGCCATGTTAATGACTCAGTCGTGTTCAAGATCCTACGGTCAAAACTTGAAAAAAAACCCGGAATTTCTCCTTTACACCCTACAACAGAATCTACATTTTTAAGGCGGGTTTTGTCAAGAAACTCTAGGTGTTAAGAAAAATCAATGCAACAAAGGGAGGGGTCGAGGCCCTCGACCTCTCTTGCCATGCAACAAAGAGGAGGGGTCGAGGCCTCGACCCCTCATGCCATACAACACAAGGCCATACAACACAAGGCCATACAACACAAGGGAGGGGTCGAGGCCTCGACCCCTCTTCCTCTACGCAAAGGAATTACGCAACAACTTTGAAAGCTCACATACCTTGCACATGTCTTGATAGAAAAAACCCAAAGATCACGGGACGCCAATCAACCACCGCATCGTTTCGTCCACCGCTTCAAAAAAAAAAACAAAACGACCTTCAAGTCTATGCGGAAATCCTATGAAGCAAAACACTCTTCTACCAAATGAATCCTCGAGGTTAGCTTGGATCCTTATATACTTCCAAATTGAATCTATATTTAGCAATATTTTTCAACAAACACTTAAAAAAATCCTATAATCCATCATTTGAACATTGTACTTGTTTGAGTCACTATTAGAAGGTCAAAAATAGATAATGAAATTAGAATCAAGATATTTCATCACGACAACATGTGGGGCCCACACGAAGTTCATATTAACTACTTTTTCCCATAACTTCGTATCATCATAACTTATACCCGAATGGAATATTGGATGACTTTGGAGCAAAGGTGAAGTATGGTACGGTGGGTCCCACCACATGGATGCTTTGCGGATCGAAATTCCAACAATGCAAATATGATCATTGGTGTGAAGATCTACCGGATATAAATAGTATGTGGGGCCCACGTGGGACCCACCGTACACATTTTTTACAATATCTTGAGTTATTTTTCTTATTGAATATATGAGTCCATGGTTGTAGTTACGATTTGGTGGATCCCACCTTGGCCTCTGTATCCATATGACTCAAGATGTCATTATCTAATCTTTTTTTTATTTCCTTAAAATGTTAGTTTTAATTTTCAAGTCTGATCCTATCTCATACCTCTTTTTTATCTGGAAATTCTTCTTTTCAATCTTTTGTTACAGTATAGTAGTTAAGTATCTGTTTGTCATGAAAATATTCCATGTTTTAATGACAATTAGTTTATATATAAGAAATGGCTGAAAAAAGTGAATTTCAAGTTGAACTGACGTCAAAATGGCATCACCATAACATGTGACAAAACACATATTCTAATGATGTAACATTCACGTTGCAATGGCATAAAATTTCATCGAAATGACATAAATCGACATGAGTTAGATTGACATTAACATAAAACAAATATGACATGACATAGATAGTAGTGAGAATGACATGAAAATTATATTAGAATTACATCAACATAACATGCTCCAAATAATAACAAAGTATCAAGATAGCATCAAATCAATGTTGACTAGACATTTTGTCCACCTAATATCATAATAATAAGTGCACAAATAACATTAACTTATTGCTAGTTAAATGTATGAATAATGCATGCGTTATGAGATTGTTGGTCTTTTTGATATCAAGTCGATAACAAAATGATTGAATTTAATTTTACTAATGTGAGAGCACATAGAAAATTTGATTTTCTTTGGGGCAAACTTCATGGTCCTCCATCCCTAAATGAAAAAAGTCTTAAGGTGGGTTTCTGCAAATCTCGGGCACGTTCCCATAGTTGCAGCTTATATAAAAGATTCTTGAATTTTTTTACAAAGATGCAAGAAGACAAGAGGTGCATGGGAATCTAATTTTTATTCTCATTGGAGCTATGAAAAAAAAGTCGTGCCATCTCAAATTAAAACTTCCCAAGTGCGGGCAAGTCGGGCAACTCCAAAAACTTTCACTAGGACATTGTGTTCAATGTGAGGTTTTCAATACTAGAAAGTGATATAATTTCCTTTCATATTGTCAAAAAAATTCTTGTCTGTGGTGAAAAATAGCATATCAACCCAAGTCAAACATTTTCACACATCGTCACATTTTGTTGGGCAAGGGACCAAAGAAACTTCTTCTTGTCCACATTAAACTTAGAGATCTTCATTTTTCAACTTCTCATTTTTTCCAAAACAACTTATGGTGGCTACCTTCTTATTAACCATTTGGATTATCATTCTAACACATATTAGATTCACAAGAAAATAAAACGTGAATTGGCACTTTTTGAACCTCCTCTCCTTGTACAATTTTTACAAAATATGCTACATCCTTTTTCTATCTCTAAAAATTGGTGTACAAGGAACTAATATCATGATTAACATGATGGTAATGAATTTAGGCCATGAGTAGTGCAAAAACATGACACCAAGTGAAGTCAAAGTTTGCCAATCCACTCAATGCAAGGATGAAAATAGACCACTTTCTCAACTTCAAACACTATAATCTTTCAATTAGTACGGTCAAAGTTGATGGAATCTTGTGAGTATGTTACTCAATGGGTCTTAATTGAGAACCTACAGTTTTGAACTAGAGATAAACGTTTTTCTTTCCTTAGTTACTCATTGCAATAGAGTCAACAGTTTTGAAGTGCTTTTGGTGTGAAATTTGCAAGGGTATTTGGGGCTTAGTCAAACCTGTCTTTATATTTGCGCTAGGGATATGTCACTATAGTCTTAAAATATTGATTTTCAAAGCCTCTAATAGTGGTGCTGGTTCCTTTTCTTAAGCTGTGATTGACTGTTGAAGATGGCACTTTGCTGGACTTTGACCACTGTTTGGTCGTTACCGTACCACTTTATTGAATGAAATCTGCTCAAACTCCAATGCAAATATCAAAGTGCAGCTGTCCCTTTGGTGTTTGTGTTTGTAGTGCCTGATACATGTTTTTGTACAACCAAGAGTTGTGATAATTTTTTCCTTTTAATTGAATGTGATAAATGTATGATGGCACAATTTGACCTAATCCCTATGGGACTATTTGTACCCACAAGGTACACTTCGAGTTTAGGCAAGTTCTCAAAATTGATATTTTGCAGGACTCTTTTTGGGTATATAATTTAATATAGATATATGAGTTCTCATTGTAGAGATGTTTTCTTTTTCTTTTTCATTGGATTTATTGAAAATAAGTTGTTGTAGTTTGAACACCAAATGCTTGACTCTAAGGTTGTTGTGCAAGATACCATATACCTCAATTGTACTACATTGGAGTTGAATAGTTCATTTATTTGAGGCATGGAACAATGATTAAAGTTTTGTTGCAATCTTCTCGTATGTTCCCCTTTCTCTAGAGGATCCTTAGGTCCAACTACAAAACAATTCTTAATCCCTAAAGGACCACGGCCAATTTTGCTCTAAAATTGCCACTGTTAAAAAGAGGCTTGAAATTTACATTTTAAAGTAGAACTTTGGACTTTTAACCGTAATATCTTAAAACATACTTCTATATAAAATGCCATATTCTTTTGATTGCATCCACCATACGGATATGTAGATTATAAGATTTGAAGTGTAAATCTCCCCCTCTTTGCCTAACAATGTGAAAATATTTGACTTGGGTTAAAATGTTATTTTACACTAAAGACAAGGATTTTTTTCGACATTTTTGAAGAAGGTAATATTCTCTATGTGTATGAAAAATCTCAATGTCAATTGAAACTTCAAGCAATAAATTTCGAGCTGCCCGGCGTCCTCATTTTTTACTTTGAAGAGTATTAACTTTTACACAATGAATTGAAAAAATAAAAATAAAAATTCTCCACAACCTCTTATCGGGGACAATCTAGTATAAAAACTTCAGTTGAAAAAGGATATTTTTTTGAGTTTTAGGAACTTGTTCAAAATTCAAAAACGCCTCCCCAAGGAGAAATGGTCCTTTAGGGGTTAATGTATGAGCACATCTCCCAAGGTAGTCAAGTGACATTCATAGTCATGGAATTGAAGAGGGACTAAAAAGTACTTTCCTTCTAACTAGCTCCATCCATATGAAGTCGATCAGAGGCATGCCGTACCCCAGGGTCAGATTCGGCTTTAAATAATTCTAGAAATAGCTGCTGGATTTTTTGGAAAATTTACTTTACATACATCAAAATTTGAACACGGTGAAAAAAGTATTTTGAAGAATATACTATTTTAGAACTTTATCCAACCTCTATTTTTAGAAGTAAATAATTATTCGACACAAGAGTGCAGAATTTGACCCTAGGGTACAATATGTGTTGTCAGTGATATCATACTCCAAGGTAAGAGGCCCTTAATGAGCGGATTGCACCACACATAGGTGGTGAAAAGAGAAGCTCTTAAGAATCAAATGAAAACAAATTCCGATCAAATTTTGCACTCAAACAATATGTGAGAAGAATCTACCTCCCAGAGTCTGACATCTAAGGTGGAAGTACCCAATTCTGATCACTTAAGCTAGTTGGGGTCTCAAATGACATGGTATGTAAAAAAAATTATGTAGAAAGATGCGGAATTAGGAATGAAACTCAACAAACATTTTTTCAAATTTAATCTGGAAGGTGGCAAATTGATATGGAATTTAGAAGCTCAAAATCCACTAGAGCCCATAATTGTATTGTTAAGTAGGTGAGATATGGTGCCCTCCTTTGCCCAATGCCAGTAGTGGCAGCGAGTACAAGAGAGAAGACATGCCATGGATAATCAACACATGCATGACCCAAAACCAACCGGCCCTTGTTTGACTTTGAGGCAAGACCACCAATGAGAAATTGACACCAAAGTAATCTGACCAAACCTTCAATTTGCCATTTTGTGACACTTGGTCCTTTAGGGATTAAGCCCAAATTCTCCCCGAACTATTTTTCCCACTCTTTATAAAAGAAACGCTCTCTTGTCCAGTAGGAACATGGGTCATAACAATTTTTGGCCTCCCATCATACCATGAGTTGTGTTGTGATGACTCTCGGATGGTTCTCGGCTGACTCACATTCTTTGCAAACCAGGCAACTTCCCAACATGTTCCTTTATCATTTCTATTTGCCCTTTACCTTGCCACGAAAAGAAAATGATTCCATTTCACACACCCACATACACATTATGTTGCAATAAATTGCCTCCCTGTTGGAATGGATGGAGTATGGCAACAAGTTTGAGATAGTGCTGTTTGTTTTGTTTACACATTCTGTTACAATAAATTGCCTCCCTGTTCCAATGGGAAACAAAACTTGGATTTTCTCGCCTTGAGGATCTTCAGGTTGACTGCTACAAGATGACATTGAAAACATAAAAATACAGTTTTTTTCTTCCGTGCAAAGACAAGGTCAGAATACTTTGTCTCAAGATAATGGCATATTTTATGACACATTGCATGAGTTTTAAGGATCTAGGTTTAAACTTGTATTAGGTCATTACATGCCATAATTTACAAGAAATGGAAGTGTTTGGTAAAAGAGAAATGGACTTTGCAAAGACTAGGAATATAGATAGAAGTCATTAACTTCGAAACCTATTTCAATTTCTAAAATAAAAAATGATCATTAGATATTAAATTCGAATGGTGGATGACATCGATATGCCCTCGACTATTAGAAAAACAATAAATTAATGAAGTAAAGACATTATTTTCTACACGTTTTCCAATAAGACCATGAGGCTTGCTACTTACTTAAAATTACTAATGCCCACCTTAAAATAATGCTTTGTTGAACTTCAAAGTAGAAATATTCACCACTTTATAGAACCACAACTGTCGTAATTACCCTTTCCAAAAACTGCTCTGGATGGCGAAATATTTTTCTTCAAAGCCAAATTTGAAAGAAAAACAACGTACTTCCACCAAGCATCTACAAATACAAATCTACATCGAAAAACCCAAAGGGAACTCTTATATTTTGACACCATCCAAACCTGAATAAACCCTTATAGAGCCCACAGCACGACACATCATTGTGTCAAAATAAACCCCCCAAACCCTTGCAAATTTCACACCAAAAGCACTTCAAAACTGTTGACTCTATTGCAATGAGTAACTAAGGAAAGAAAAACGTTTATCTCTAGTTCAAAACTGTAGGTTCTCAATTAAGACCCATTGAGTAACATACTCACAAGATTCCATCAACTTTGACCGTACTAATTGAAAGATTATAGTGTTTGAAGTTGAGAAAGTGGTCTATTTTCATCCTTGCATTGAGTGGATTGGCAAACTTTGACTTCACTTGGTGTCATGTTTTTGCACTACTCATGGCCTAAATTCATTACCATCATGTTAATCATGATATTAGTTCCTTGTACACCAATTTTTAGAGATAGAAAAAGGATGTAGCATATTTTGTAAAAATTGTACAAGGAGAGGAGGTTCAAAAAGTGCCAATTCACGTTTTATTTTCTTGTGAATCTAATATGTGTTAGAATGATAATCCAAATGGTTAATAAGAAGGTAGCCACCATAAGTTGTTTTGGAAAAAATGAGAAGTTGAAAAATGAAGATCTCTAAGTTTAATGTGGACAAGAAGAAGTTTCTTTGGTCCCTTGCCCAACAAAATGTGACGATGTGTGAAAATGTTTGACTTGGGTTGATATGCTATTTTTCACCACAGACAAGAATTTTTTTGACAATATGAAAGGAAATTATATCACTTTCTAGTATTGAAAACCTCACATTGAACACAATGTCCTAGTGAAAGTTTTTGGAGTTGCCCGACTTGCCCGCACTTGGGAAGTTTTAATTTGAGATGGCACGACTTTTTTTTCATAGCTCCAATGAGAATAAAAATTAGATTCCCATGCACCTCTTGTCTTCTTGCATCTTTGTAAAAAAATTCAAGAATCTTTTATATAAGCTGCAACTATGGGAACGTGCCCGAGATTTGCAGAAACCCACCTTAAGACTTTTTTCATTTAGGGATGGAGGACCATGAAGTTTGCCCCAAAGAAAATCAAATTTTCTATGTGCTCTCACATTAGTAAAATTAAATTCAATCATTTTGTTATCGACTTGATATCAAAAAGACCAACAATCTCATAACGCATGCATTATTCATACATTTAACTAGCAATAAGTTAATGTTATTTGTGCACTTATTATTATGATATTAGGTGGACAAAATGTCTAGTCAACATTGATTTGATGCTATCTTGATACTTTGTTATTATTTGGAGCATGTTATGTTGATGTAATTCTAATATAATTTTCATGTCATTCTCACTACTATCTATGTCATGTCATATTTGTTTTATGTTAATGTCAATCTAACTCATGTCGATTTATGTCATTTCGATGAAATTTTATGCCATTGCAACGTGAATGTTACATCATTAGAATATGTGTTTTGTCACATGTTATGGTGATGCCATTTTGACGTCAGTTCAACTTGAAATTCACTTTTTTCAGCCATTTCTTATATATAAACTAATTGTCATTAAAACATGGAATATTTTCATGACAAACAGATACTTAACTACTATACTGTAACAAAAGATTGAAAAGAAGAATTTCCAGATAAAAAAGAGGTATGAGATAGGATCAGACTTGAAAATTAAAACTAACATTTTAAGGAAATAAAAAAAAGATTAGATAATGACATCTTGAGTCATATGGATACAGAGGCCAAGGTGGGATCCACCAAATCGTAACTACAACCATGGACTCATATATTCAATAAGAAAAATAACTCAAGATATTGTAAAAAATGTGTACGGTGGGTCCCACGTGGGCCCCACATACTATTTATATCCGGTAGATCTTCACACCAATGATCATATTTGCATTGTTGGAATTTCGATCCGCAAAGCATCCATGTGGTGGGACCCACCGTACCATACTTCACCTTTGCTCCAAAGTCATCCAATATTCCATTCGGGTATAAGTTATGATGATACGAAGTTATGGGAAAAAGTAGTTAATATGAACTTCGTGTGGGCCCCACATGTTGTCGTGATGAAATATCTTGATTCTAATTTCATTATCTATTTTTGACCTTCTAATAGTGACTCAAACAAGTACAATGTTCAAATGATGGATTATAGGATTTTTTTAAGTGTTTGTTGAAAAATATTGCTAAATATAGATTCAATTTGGAAGTATATAAGGATCCAAGCTAACCTCGAGGATTCATTTGGTAGAAGAGTGTTTTGCTTCATAGGATTTCCGCATAGACTTGAAGGTCGTTTTGTTTTTTTTTTTGAAGCGGTGGACGAAACGATGCGGTGGTTGATTGGCGTCCCGTGATCTTTGGGTTTTTTCTATCAAGACATGTGCAAGGTATGTGAGCTTTCAAAGTTGTTGCGTAATTCCTTTGCGTAGAGGAAGAGGGGTCGAGGCCTCGACCCCTCCCTTGTGTTGTATGGCCTTGTGTTGTATGGCCTTGTGTTGTATGGCATGAGGGGTCGAGGCCTCGACCCCTCCTCTTTGTTGCATGGCAAGAGAGGTCGAGGGCCTCGACCCCTCCCTTTGTTGCATTGATTTTTCTTAACACCTAGAGTTTCTTGACAAAACCCGCCTTAAAAATGTAGATTCTGTTGTAGGGTGTAAAGGAGAAATTCCGGGTTTTTTTTCAAGTTTTGACCGTAGGATCTTGAACACGACTGAGTCATTAACATGGCTGCAAAATTTCACATTTTTTGACCGTACGGATCGGAAGATTATAGCGTTTGAAATGTAGGAAGATGTCATTTTCTTTAATGCTTTGAGAGGATCAGCTGACTTTGACATCACTTGTTGTGAATTTTTTGCACTACACAATATGTTAATCTATTACAATCATGTTGAACATGCAATCAACTCCTTGTTCACAAAATTTTAGAGGTTGGAGAGAGTTGTAGCATTTTCAAAAAAATTGTGCAAGGAGTGGAGGTTCAAGAACTATCAATTCTCGTTTTATTTTTTTGTGAACCTAATATGTTCTAGAATGAGAATCCGAATGGTCAATGGAAAGGTTTACACCACACAATGCCGTGGGGAAAATAAAAAAGTAAAAACATGAAGATCACTAAGTTTTATGTGGAAAGGAAGAAGATTTTTTGGTACTTAGCCCGACAATGTGCGACAATGTGTGAAAATGTATGACTTGGATTCATATGCTATTTCTCACTAAAGACAAGAGATTTTTCTTGACAACATGAAAGGAAATAATATTACTTGTCGTTGTTGAAAATATCACCTTCAATAGAGTGTCTTAGCAAAAGTTTTTGGAGTTGCCCGACGGGCCCGCTCTCACCATATGAACTTCAAAACCGTATAACTTTTTCATTACATGTCGGATTGGGGAAAAACTTGGACTCACACAAAGCTTTTAGTAATGTCCATCTACGATAATTTTTTGAAAAAGAATGCTAAAGATTGACACAAGAGGAACCTGCCCGGTCCTTCAAGGTTAATCTTGGTAATTTAGGGGTCAAGGGTAGTCCCTCAACAAATTTACCAAGTTGTGTGCAAGGTAGGACTTTGGGAGAAGGCCATTCCTTCTTATGCGCTGAGTGTGTTGTTTGTGCTGGAAGGGCTCCATCAACTTAACGGTTCTAAGCGTAATTATCGTCTGATGTGGATGCGGAGCATCGGATGATGCTATTTGGGGAGACCAAGGAGCATGTGTGTTGTGGCATTATAATGGCAGAAATATAGCCATGTGTGATATTGGAGGGTGAGACATAGAAAAATAGAGTAGAAAATAGTATTTAGAAGGATATAGAAAATGGTAGGTAGACGAGAATTTATGCATATTATTAGATATATATATATATATATATATATATATATATATATATAAGGAAATAGAAATCTACGTATCTTATATAAGACCGAATCTAGTGATGTTTAGTTCTTGATTGTGGATTTATTTTAGTTTTAGGAAGAGTAGATCAAAGTTGTAATATTTTTAGTATGCAATGATATTATATAAAAATGACATGAAAGTGGTTGCATAAGTTGCAAAATGTATGGAGAACAATTGAAAAAAGTGATGTTGTGTCTTACCTTAAATTAAACAATAGCTTTTATGTATGTGGTTACCAATCTCCTATATCTCCGCACACCCAAAAAAATTCATGGTTGCATTGATTTGGATGAGTGAACTATTTGCAGCGAAGGAGTGAAGTAAAATTGACCAAGTGCATATTTAGCGAATTCCATGTTTTGATTAGATTTGAGACAATTAGATGCATCTTTTGTACCTAGTGTGGATACATCCGGATGTGACTAATACTCATTTCAATACTTGCCAGTAATACTCATTTGATCATACATTAATTACAATGAAGTTCACCTGTGTAAATTCAAAATTTTCTCATGATTAATTGTAAAAATAAGATACTGTGAATTTCCAAGTAAGATGAGTGTGCGATGTGGATTGCTATCTTGTGAGCGGTGAGCAATGAGCAATCAAATTTAGGGTTTAGGGTGAAGGGCGTAGGGTTTAGAATTTATATTTAAGGTATTATGGTTTAGTAATAGGTAACACTTTCATTTTATTTCAAAAAGGCACAAAATAATTATTTTTCTCCTATTTTTTTTTAACTCACCACTCACCGCTCACAAGATAGCATCGCTCAGTGTGCGATGACCCTCAGCGACAAGGTTTTTCTGAGCACAGACATACTCAAATTTTCAGAAATGGGATCAAATGTCATCCTAAAAATTTAATCCCATCCCATCTCTAAAAATAACTGGTCAACCTGAACGATCCCCTCCGACGGATGAATGTCCGCGAGGCCAACGACTTCGTCCGTCGTCGGGAAGTTACGTCCGTCCGCCCGCTGCTCGTGCGGTTGCCAAAATAAAACTACCACTCGACGACGTCCTAACTCCCCGAAAGCAGCTGAATCCTAGATTCGTGTAGACTTCAATCTACGCCCCGAGCAGTTTCCCTGATGACGGCGTTGGGGTCTAGTCACGGGATTCGGCTATCTTTCTCGGGGGAAAGACGAGTATTAATCCGAGCCTTAAGTAAACGCGGTGCTTTCGCTCGCAGTGTTGTGGTTTTCGTTGCAGAAGTTTGTGGTGCTCGCAAAGCTTGAAGCAAGCACGCAAACCCCACGCGTAACGTGAGTTGCAGTTGTTGCAGTTGTTCGACCCGCACAGTAAGTTTGGCCAAATCAGTTGAGAGTTGCGTCGGGGGAGTGGCGAGGTTGAGTGCGTCGGGGAGCGACCGCAGCGTCGACCGCGTGCTTCGTTTTTGCCTACATATACCACATATGTACCCTTTTATTTCCACGAACCAGCAGCTGAGTGCGTCGTCACAACTTGCCTGTTGTTGCTTTCGAGAGAGAGAGAGGGTTTGGTGGAGGCTTAGGGTTTGCGGGCGTATTTTTTCGTAGGGGATGGAGTAGCTTAGGAGAGGAATTTTGAGGAGTGTTTTTTTTTTTTTTTTGTTCCGGTAGCGTGTTGTTTGCGGAGGATTTTGGTTCGCGCGATTTGTGAGAGAGGTTAACAAGGATAGGGAAGGGATTTTTTGAACGCCGAACGGGTTTGTGGAGGGCAGGGCTAGACGGTCCAGCGATGGGGGATTACGGGGGCAATTGGCGCTATGGCGCAGCAACGGACGGTCGTCGGGCGGGATCTACTCCCACGAAGCGCTCGCGGCGAGATTACGGTTAGTTAATTTTCATGTCGTTATGGTAACCGTTTCTTCGCTCTGGTGTCGGCACTTCGTCTTCTTTGGATGTGTTCCTTCGTGTTTGGTAAGGGTGAGGCATAAGTTCGGGAGGAGATAAAGGTTCGTCGGAAGTTAGGCTATAGTACTACTGTTTGTTTACGCTAGCAATTACCTTGTTAGGTGCGGCCTCGGGTGTGGGTGTGGATAGTTTATGACAACCTATAACGACGCACGATTTGCTGTGATTGTCAAAGTGTTAGAACGTACTTCAGTTGGAAAGTTACCGACTTGTATGTGCCATGTGTCGGTGCGTGTTATTAGTATTCTGGAATGTTTGTGTTTGGAATTATGCTAATGAAAGCTCTGTCGTTTTCTCTTCGCACAGAAGACGGACTTCCAAGAGCAGGCTATGGTGCAGCGAGAGATCGTGATGTCGGTTACCCTCGGGACAGAGTTTATGAGGAGCAACTCGGCCGTGCCGGTTGGAGAGATGGCGATGCTCTAGGTGGTGGAGACTTGGTAAGACTTTTGTTGTTAGGAAACCGCGCTTGTTGTTACAATGAAGATCGTCTAGGACTTTGTTGTAAACTTTTTATGAAGGAGCTACACTGTAAGACTATAAACATGGAGTCTACATCTAACTTATGTTTGGCGGTTAGATACAGATGGGCTACGGAGGGGGAGGTCTCGGTGCCAACGACCTTGGACTAGGTCCTGGTCTTGGCCCGGGACTTGGCGGAGGTGGTCTTGGACCACTCGGACTTGGCATGCCTGACGAAAATCAGTTGATGGGAGCGCGCATGGGACCCTTGGATGTCGGCATGGGTGGCCGACCAGGCGGGCTTGGTCTCAACGGTGGCGCCCCGGAGCCTGATGTTTTACGCGCAGGCCTTGATGTGCTTCCACCTGATGCATCGTCGACGCTGTTCGTCGATGGTCTTCCTCAAGATTGCTCCCGCAGAGAAGCTGCACGTATCCTCTTGGCCACCCGCAGTTTCCTTTTTATCATCTGCAGTGACTCCTTCATGTCATCCTCGCCTGTTGTAAGAAGATTATGATCTTACTCTGTCCGTCAATATTGTTTGACCATATCTGCCGTTTCTTAACCCTAGATCGCAGACATTTTTCGTCCATTCATTGGATTCAAGGAAGTTCGACTTGTTCACAAAGATGCAAAGCGAGTAAGAGTCAAATATATACATTCCTTGTTCTCTCGTATACCAGTACGAATCTTTCGTTGCTGTTGTTTCTCATTTTAACCGCATAACCGTTTCCTGCCGTGACAGGCTGACGGTGGAAAGGTGGTGTTATGCTTCGTGGAGTTCGCAGATGCAAGATGCGCAGCAACAGCTCTAGAAGCACTGCAAGGTTAGTGCAAGTTTTTGTGTCTCTGCATTCTGGTGTGACAGCTTCTTTATTGTTACATTGCTAGCAGGTGGTGGAATTTTGTGTCAGCTATCTACAATCTCTTAAATGAATATTTTTTCGTTCTTCAGTCTTAACCGAAGGCCTTTCTCTACGACTCGTGCAGGATACAAGTTTGATGAAACCGACCATGAGTCCTACGTTCTCCGGCTCACCTTTGCTCGACATCCAGGGCCTCGTGGCCCTGCTCGGGACGACCCCTACAGAGGTGGACGTGATCGTGGGGACGACTACAACAATCGGTCACGAGGTGGTGGTGGCGGTCGTCGATGAAACGGAAACGACACCGTTTGTCAGGTAAACACTGTTATTCTTTTTCTGTGTCCGTCCTTGTTAGTGTGGGTCACTGTCCTTGGTAGTCATCGTGAGTCAACGAACCATTTGCCTCGTTCGGGGTATCTCTCCAGGATTCACCACTCAGAACTGTCTAGTGCCCACTTTGTCGACACTGTCCCCACATTCGCTCGATAGGTAGACTACCAGGAGTGCACAAATTTGTTAACGTATCACTCCCACTTGCACTTACAGTCACGGCACTATTGGCAGGGAGTCTGCTAAAGTGTACCTATGAACTGCGGATGTTTCTCCCTAGGAAGTCAGGTTGCGACATGTACTTGTTACAGGCTTTTAGGGTGGTCATGAAGAAGACCAACCGAAGAGCCCATTTTTTTCTTTTGGGGTGTTACAAATCAGGCCAAAGGATTGTTGGCTTTTAGGTTTTCAGCTCGGTTCGATGTTGGCACTATTAAAGAGGTTAGGCAGAGATGGTGACTGTTTGGACCCTCGTACGTGCAGTGTGTGAGACAATTCCCGTTTTGAGATGATGGGCCCGAAGTGAAATTACCGGCGTACTTATTGGGATCGTACATACACAACCGACAATTACGTTTCCTTGGCGCGACGGCCAAAATGATGATGATTGTTCGATAGTTCAAAAGAGACGAATGGCGTTTATGGCTGGTTCACGTTGTAGACACCTGATGGTGTGAGACCGGTGCGGAAGAGGACGAATCTGTATTTGCGATTTCGGACGTGTTCGGTTAATATTTATTTCGCCGGATGGAGGTGGTCTCACGGGGCTTGGCGAGTTTTGATCCGATCAGAATAGAGTGATCTCTCAGGCTCTCTTATGACCCGGCACCTCCTAGTTCTGTCTTGACTCTCTCTGCGCTAATGAGTAGGCTAGAATTTTGTTTCATTATCATCGTGTCCGTTGGATAGTCTGTTTCTTCGAGATGTAATTGCAACAGTGTGAATCAGTTTTTGGACAGTTTCGAAGGTAGAATAATCCATTTTCTCGTCTTTTTTTTCTCAGCCCTAGTTTGTTATGTTCGTTCTTTCGGTAGGTGCTTCACTCACGATCAGTCATGTAATCTTGCAAATGAGTAACTCTTACTGAAATGTTTTCCAATCCCAATCGATGGAGTTTTATGAACGTCTACATATCAGCTCAGGCCCTTTTTCTGGAGTTCTTTGCAACAGTGAGAGGTTCGCCGTGTAAACTGCAGGATCACATTCTCATTCCTCACACTTTCCTACACGAAACAAGGTAATTTACGCGGTTGTTCACGGTAGTTGGCATCTTTATAAACACGTCTAAAACCGTTGTTGTGGGTCAAGTTCTCAACTAACCTGTCTCATGGTTTCTCTTTGAATTATTGTTTTGCTTTTGCTGTATTGATGTTGTTTGAAGTTTCTGAGTAGTTCAGAGTAGAATAGGTTAGTTTGAAACCATGGAACATTGGTGTAAAATATATATTCCATTATTCTAGACACCTAAATTGGAACAATATAGGATGAACAGTTGGTACTATTGATCCACAGAATGTGTGGATGACCCTTTTGTAACAAACTTATAATACGATCAAACCCTGCCAGTAGATGCAAATTAGCTTGGTGCACTCTCATTGATGAATCTTTGTAATCACTTCATCACTCACACTAATCTACACAATTTGCAATATAACTCAGAGGACTTATTTCATTAAGTCCTTGACACAAAGTTTTCAAACCATCACAGCCTGAAAATGTTTTCAGAGGTCTCTAAAATGACCTGGGAAACATATCATTTACTAATCACACTACTTTTTCACATTGTTACATTCAAGTTACTTAAGTTACAAACTGGAATTTATCTTACAACTAAGCTTTCATTGACTTGAGTTTTTCACATTAACCCCTAAAGTCGAAATCGACCAGAATGTGGTCGATCTGACTCTGGTCAGGCTCTCAGTTACTAAATTTAGATCGTATGAAGTTCAACTTTTGGAAGGTTGTAGAGTTTTCCCATACCTTTAAAATGACACCATTCATGCTTCAAAATTCCTCATACTTTAGGAGATATTCACGGAAAAAGTTTGAAAACACTGTTAGGGCATGCTGAAATCTGCCCAAAACTGCGGTATATGCTCATTTATTCTCAAAATCTGCCCAAAATCAATTAGATCGCAGTAACTTCAAAAATTCACCAAAAATTGAGATTTTACTTTTTTTCGAATTTTGTTTTTCGTACATGTAAAAGAGGTAGTAAAGCATGATCTCACCGTTTGGATTTTCAATCCAATAATTTTTTACATGCCTTTTTAATTGTTGAAAATGGGCATTTGTGTTTGTATTTCAGCATACCTCCATGTGAAAAATTAAGCATTTCTTTAGGTTTTATAGGTCCTATGAGGGTAAAAATTATATGGACATATTCCTTACTCACATAGGAACAAGAATTTGAAGAGCCTCATGTCAAATTTCCTTTCAAAAATGGTTTTTTTGGCCCCCATAACATTAGTTTTCCATTCTACAACAAGGAAAAAATCTTTTTTTTCAACTTTGAACATTACGATCTCACAAATGGTGAGGAATTTGAATCTAAGATTCGGTATGCATGTACATGTACAAGTTAGGTACTAGATCTTACGGTTACTTACTCGAAAATTTGTCAAAAGTTAAAAATTTTCACCTTGCATTGAAAGAGGGCAGTTTTGAGGGTTTTTGGCAGTTTTGAGGGCTTTCGACTTTAGGCGTTAACCCATTGGTGCCGAGGTGGTCGTTTTAGGGTCAAATTTGGTGGTTTCCAGGATACAACTCCTTTTGTGTTAGTTAGATGCACTTTTTTCAATGAGAACGTGCTTGAAACTAGTTTCATATAGAACAATTCCTGGGTGCATTGGCGCAAGCATTGGAGAGCTACGATGATTTCTATGAAGTGGGGTTAGCGTGAATGTATCCCATGTGTAGATATTGTTGTGCATTATCTAGTACGCTCGTGGATTCCCCGTGCCTTGTGAAGACCTCCATTGTTAAAGGAATAATTTATGTGAAGAATTGAAATAGGAATATTGAATTTGAGTCTTCTTCTTTTGCACCGCTTCGGAGCAAAGAGTGACCAACTCCGCCGAGCTCCCAACACGATCAGCCCAACATCGGTCACAAGTATGTCACGATAAGTTCGGATACAGTCTTCTTGAGCTACAATGAGCTCCCGCTACACGAAGAAATCATTCAAAAGAGTATAAGTAAGATTGCCATAAAACATACAATAACTTATCAAACACATACTGAGGGCTACACATAATAGGATATAGCAAACAAACTCAGTCCGAAATGTATCCTAACATACCTCATAGAGTAACTTCAAGAATGAATCGAAGGTCATATGGTACCACTTTTTGGTCCCTTTCCTAGCCCACTCCGCCACACTAGCATCGTGATCCTCCTCACTAATCAGATCCTTGAGCTGATCGAAGTCCAACAACCCAAAATGTTGAACTCTCTTCACATCTTGTGACACTTATTGTGTCACATGGTCGGAGTCTTTCTGCCTAAGCGACAATATATATAAACATCAAAGACAATAGGAATAAATCATGAAAATACAAACAAATAAAATGAAAACAAACAAACAAAAGAACTCACTTGTTCCAGTCTATCATGGCGTTTAGTAGTATATGGCGGTTTCCCAATGTGGGCTCTAATAAAACTGCCCGAACTGGAGTATGAAAAGCACAATCGTTTCGATGCATTGTAGATATGACATCCATCCATGCAAAGTGGCAGTGGTTGCCATCCCACACAAAAAAATAGCGATTAGAAAGGCTCTGTAACTCTGGCCTACTCGCAATCAAAGCTTCGAACTTCTGGTCCTCCGCCCTCCAAAGGTTTGACCACCTCGCACGTTCGTGAGGCAGAACTTCCCGTTCTACCATGGAAAAGTTCTTCAATGCAACATAGAAACATACAGATCCTGGGCGGTAGCCTTTGACAAACTCGCTCTTTAGCTTCTGTATGTCCGGCTTGACTGGAATATGCACCTCCGTCATTGGCAACATTCGGCAGAGTGGGATGTGCAACTCCCCAATAGATGGAAAATGTGACTTTTGCAGCACATCATAGGAAGTCCCACGAATGGACTTCCTCAAAGAAAGCTCTGTAGTGTCCAAACCTGGATCAACCCCAATTGCCGGTACTACTTGATGCACCACTTGCAGGACTAAATTTGAAGCCTCATTCGGGGAGCCCAAAGCTTCAGAAACCGTCTCCACGTCCACAATCGACATCTCCAAATCCACAGTTCGAGTTACCTTGTCTCCTTGCACTGACGCCATCTATAAACATCCATTGAAAACTATAATGAATTACTAGAATATATAACAATTTCAAAACACTTGAATAAGAAATTAGAATCAGCATGAGTATTCATGACATAGAAACATCATTCCTTATGAAAAAGATACGAGCATGGAACTTGCATGATACCAGCTGCAATCAGCTTGAATCTAGATAGGAAATTGAGCAGATTCACCAAGACAATAAACAATGATAAATTTTAAATAACAAGTGAACTAAACAATTTTAAATCACAAGCATGAAAATTTATGGATCTTGATGAGAAAGAAGTGACACAGAACCAACAATCCAAATGGAAGTGCTCAAACTGAAATTGAAAAAAAAAACCACAAAGGCAAGAGCTCCAGCTGGCCCTCAGATCCGAGGGACCCTTGTTCAATACTGAATCAGCATTTCAGAAAGAGCCTATGCATTCAACTAGCATGCATACAACATTCAATAAGCATGCATACAACATTCAATAAGCATGCATACAAACAAAACATAAGAAAACACAAACAATGAATGAAGCTGAAATTGAAAAAAAAAACCATAAACTCTAGGGCTCTAGCTGGCCATCGGATCCAAGGGACCCATGTTCAATACATAATCAACATTTTTTGTCGAGCCTAGGCATTCAACAAGCAAGCATACAGACTCAACAAACGAGAACATTAACAAAGCATGAAACTCAAATTGAAAAAAAAACCACGAAAGAAAGGGCTTCAGCAAGTCCTCGGATCCGAGCGACCCTCATTCAATACAAAATCAGCATTTCAGGAAGAGCCTAGGCAATCAACAAGCATGCATACAGACGCAACAAACGAGATCATTAACAAAGCATGAAATTGAAATTGAAAAAAAAAAAACCACGAAGGCAAGGGCTCGAGCAGGCCCTCGGATCCGAGGGACCCTCATTCAATACAGAATCAACATTTCAGGAAGAGCCTAGGTATTCAACAAAGCATGCATACAGACGCAACAAACGAGAACATTAACAAAGCATGAAAGTGAAATTGATAAATAAAACCACGTAGGCAAAGGCTCCAGCTGGCCCTCAGACGCCCTCGGATCTGAGGGACCCTGTTCAATACAGAATCAACATTTCAAGAAGAGCCTAGGCATTCAACAAGCATGCATACAGACGCAACAAATGACATCATTAACAAAGTATGAAACAGAAATTGAAAAAAAAAACCACGAAGGCAAGGGCTCGAGGAGGCCCTCGGATCTGAGGGACTCTCGTTCAATACAGAATTAGCATTTCAGGAAGAGCCTAGGCATTCAACAACCATGCATACAGACGCAACAAACGAGGACATTATCAAAGTATGAAACTGAAATTGAAAAAAAAACCATGAAGGCAAGGGCTCCAGCTGACCCTCGGATCCGAGGGATCCTCGTTCAATAGAGAATTAGCATTTTTTGTGGAGCCCAGGCATTCAACAAGCATGCATACAAACTCGACAAAGGAGAACATTAACACAACATGAAATTGAAATTGAAAAAAAAACCATGAAGGCAAGGGCTTGAGCTAGCCGTCGGATCCGAGGGACCCTCGTTCAATACAGAATTAGCATTTCAGGAAGAGCCTAGGCATTCAACAAGAATGCATATAGACTGAACATACAAAAACACGAACAACGAAAGAAACTGAAATTGGAAAAAAAAAAACCACGAAGGCAAGGGCTCTAGCTGGCCCTCGGATCCGAGGGACCCTTGCTCAATACAAAATCAGCATTTCAGGAAGAGCCTAAACACTTAACAAGCATGCATACACATTCAACAAACAAAAACAAGAACAAAGCATGAAATTGAAATTGAAAAAACAAGTACAAGAAGTCGCGATGGCAACAATACTGGCACCTTGCATGTCAACTTTCATGTTCAAAGTGAACGAAAACTTACCATGTGTGCAGGTCGGTCCTGGTCCTCCTCAATTCCGACTGATAAAATGCTCGTGAACCCGACTTCGATGTGCCCCTTTGCACCGCCAACATGTCCCACCTGCAACCTTAATTCAGGGTTTCCTCTATGAAAAAAGAAGGCACCCAGAATTCAGAGTTTACTCTATTCACGGACTTAGGGTTTAGAGGCGCTCGGATATCAGGGTTTACGCTAGGGCTTTAGAATTCAGGGACTACTCAAGGGCACAAATATTTCAGGGTTTTTTCTAGGATTCAAACGATTCTGGGTTTACTCTATTTGAACGCAGACTAGGGTTTAGCATACGCGGTAAAGAAGTAATACGAGTCAGTTGATTAGTTCACGTACTTACCTGTCTAAATCGCGTCTGCATCACCTCGTCGTCGTGTGTCTGTCCACTCCCCTCTCCGTTCACGCCACCTGCTATCTGAAATTGGAATCTCCACTCATAAATCCAACCGATTGTTGGAGGACAACTCGTAACTGAAATGAAATTGCAGAATCAGAAGCTCAAGTAATATCTTTATCAGAACTGAACTTCGGCAGCCACTAGAAAGAAATGACGAACTAGAATATGACGAACTATATGATGAGCAAGTGGGTATAGTGACCCTTCAAAGAAAGAAAGGCTCAAACACGAGTAAGTAAAGTGGAAGATGTTCTTACTCATCTTTGTCAGTTGAGCTCTAGGTTATTTACGAAGATGATCCATATGCCCTTAGCCAAGCGCAAATTGAATCGGTAATTCTCCAGTAAGATAAAATTTTAGCTTTTAAATACCAATTTCAAAAATACCATGACATATACAGTTGGAGTTACATAATGATTTATATGAAACCATGGTTACGCTGCATACTTTTTAACATTTTGAAGATATCGTATCTGTGTCGTTTGGGCCTATTCCGCACCCAACGGAATCAGCCCACTATCCCCCGCGCTTCCTCGGTCGGGCCTTATTGCAGTTTGTAGAGACAATATCCCTCCAGAATGCACCCAATCGTCACTAAGTGCTTTCCAAAGTAACCACTCTGGTTTCGTTCCCACAGAGACCTAATGTTCTTTTCCAAATACTCCGGATTACTAAACTTATCACAGCAAGTCGTTTATTAGTTAGCTACAGTCTTTACTTTCATAGGGTAGATCCGGATCCTTCCGGAGTCCGGATTATGTACAATGGTTTCCGGAAAGTATTTTCCGGAAGTCTGGAGGGTAGTTTGATTTGTCTCTGTTCCTCCTCAGAGAGGCTCCTGGAGTTTTTAAGCAAGTGGCCGGAGTCCACTGATCCGATTTTGTGTAAGTGGCTGGATTTCCCACTGCCTTGTGACTTAAAGTGGCTAGGCACCCACTGTCCGGAACTTATAGTGACCGAACACCACTCTCTCTACGCTGCTAACTGAAGATTTGATTGCTGCTTCTAAACTTAGACTCTCACAACACCCGGAAGGCCTTCCGGATGCGGTCACACAGAGACAAGTCCGGACTACAACGACATTCCGGTGGATACGGTTGCAATTCTCCAGAACAGAGGCTCACCGTTCACTATGGGTATTCCGTCTAGACCTTGGTATCAGACTTTTTCCTATCTTAGGGGAGAACTCTGGCAAAGACCGAAATCCAGTTTAACACGGATTCTTCTGTGAACTAGAGATTACCAGGAACACCTCTGCAGTTCATCACTTCCCCTCCTGGCTACTTCCGGACCCTGGAGACTACTAGGAACACCTCTGCAATAGCTCTCTCCAGCTCTCCTAGGCGATCTCCTGACACTGACCTAGATAGTTTCCTCCTCCGACAAAACAATTGAGTTACCCTATTCCGGAAGAACCACTCATACAACCACACCCACAAGAATGGATCCGTCACTCACAAGTTCCACACGTCACACCAAAAACACAAGATAGCAAGTCTAGTGCAAAAAAGTAACGTATATTTCCAGGTGAGAAGAACAAGATGAAAAGGTTTTTCCCAAAACCTCTCTACTAAGTACTAACTAAGCTCCTTCTAAACTTAGCTTTCCTCCTAGCTATCCTTCGGGAAGTCCGCTAGATCTTATCTAAAAGATCCGAGAAATCCAAAAAAACTCCAGATCGGATCTCAGATCCAAAAATCACGGAACAGTTCCGTCTCCGGAATTCCTACTTTAACTACAAAACTGGCAGTCGATTCCGTCAGCATCCGGGTGCACTTGGGGCCCCATTGTTAATCGCTGTTGATCCGGAATCTAAATCCCAAAAAGAATTACAAAACCTAACTAAACTAAGTCGGAGCACCTAGGCCCCGATTTCTCCCACTCCTACAGGAAGGGGAGATCTCCACCGGAGCGCGTTGCTTGCCCTTTGCCTTCTTCGACGTTGCAGGCGAAAGGTTGGTCCTCCGGGTCGATGGTCCGGTCGCTGGGGTAACACCAGCCACCGGAGTCCTGGCATCCGGCGGTGGAGGGGGCTGTTCCGGTGATCCTTCCGGAACTGGAGGTACTGGCAGTTCCGTCGCGGAAGCTGACCTAGTCCCGTGGACCAAGTCTCTGTAGCTTCCGGACGGACTCCTTGGTCCGGGCGCCAATCTCCGAGACACGGACTTTGGTGGAGCCGGAAGGTCGCCTTCCACCGGAGGATCTGGCAAACGCATGTTGGGTGGCGACAGAAGATCCGGAAGTGTCTTCAGGATCTCACTCATACTCGGATTGGGAGGTAAGATTCCCTTCACCGGTGTCCGAGGTGACGGAGTGTCAAGAGACTCCGAATTCGCTGAGGTGGCCGGAGCTGGAGTGGTCTTGGT
Source organism: Bryoerythrophyllum caledonicum (assembly GCA_963971425.1). Classification (NCBI taxonomy): domain Eukaryota; kingdom Viridiplantae; phylum Streptophyta; class Bryopsida; order Pottiales; family Pottiaceae; genus Bryoerythrophyllum; species Bryoerythrophyllum caledonicum. Next base: position 12,281,769 of record OZ020514.1, read on the forward strand.
CGGTGGTTCCGGAGGGGCTGTAGTTCGTGTTGGGGTCGTGGTGCCTTCTGGTCTAGGTGCTGCCGGGTCTTCCGGAAGCTCCTCGGTGATGTTGTCGACCAATAGCTTCATCTGCTCCCAGGTCCGCCCCATCTTCTCCGCTTGATCTTGGAGGAACCGAATGATGTTGGCCCTGGTGACCTTCTCCTTCATCTCCACCAGTTCGGTGAAGAGCCGGCTCCGGTTGATGACGTCAACCGGAAATTCGAGGGCCTTCCGGACGTCTATCAAGGCAGCTGCGGAAGCGTTGGCCTTTGCCTCAGCCAGCTTCCGGGCCGTCACCGCTAGAGATGCCTTTGCGAGGTATTGCTTCATCTTCTTCTCCATCTCCGTACTGGCCTTGTACATGGAAGAGATCTGGGTGTGCAGCGCCTTCGTGCTCATCTCCCAGCTCCGAAGTTCCTCCACCCTGTTGATGGCGTCCTCCAGCCGATCGACGTTCAGACTCCGGAAGATTTGCTCTACGTTGGTGGTGATGATGTAGTTGGTCTCCTTAAGGAGTCCAATTCTCCAGCCAATATCGCATGTGAGCTCATCCATCAGTTTGAGCTGACCCTTACAGTCGTCCCGGTCAACCTTCCACTTCTTCTGGCTGGTCCCTCCTGAGGGTCTGGACTCATCTTCTCCGGACGACCCGATGGAGTTGCGGATGCCCGGACTCTTTGGCTCGGGTTCCTTCTCCCGAGGTCTCTTTGGAGCCTTCCGGCTTTCCAGAGTGCCTGTGGTTGCTGCTTCCGGTATAGGCTCCTTCCCTCCGGACTCTTCCTCCTTCGATTCGTCCCCTCCATACCTCTGGAAGTTAAAGACTTCGTCGTACTTCTTGATTTCCGCCGGAGTTAGCTGATGGTGGTGGGCATAGAGGTGCACCACATACAAGGCCAGAGGTGTTGCCGATTTCTTCACCTTCTGGAGATTGGCCACGAGACGGTTGATCATCTCGGTCATCAACGTTCCCCAGTTGACGACGATCTTCCCCCGGAGTGCTCCGAGGAAAGTGCAGGCCTACTTTACCACTACCCGTCTCGGCTTTTCCGGACGGAAGATAGGGTTTAAAAACCCTAGCACGAGCTGGGCATCCAGGTGCCGAAGGTCTTGGAGGTTGTAGCCATCCTTCGGGTCCGTTGGTCCCCTGAATTCTTCAGCCAGAAACTTGTCCCGCCTTTCCACCACCTTGGTGCGGCCGACCTAGAAGTCGTACGCCTGAAACCATTCCGAGACTCCCCAGACTTCCGGATGGGCTCTCATCAATCCCTTGTTCTTCTCGTCCAGGGTGCCTACAAGTTCCCGGACGTAGACCTCTTCCCGGATGCCCCAGGGGACTTTGAGCAAACCCTCACAACCCATAAACTTCAGGCTCTCCTTCAGCATGCTAAGTTCGTCCGACTCTTCTAGGATTTCCGGAAGAACGCGGGTTAAGGGAGGGAGTGCAACTGCCGGCTCTTCGTCTCTCCGGCGGCGCCCATCTCTATCCGTCCTCTTCTTCTTTGCTATCGGCACAGACTTCATGAGACTTGCCTATCACCTCACAATCTCTCAAGGTCGTCCCTGCACGCACCAACCTCACAAAAACTCTCCCTAACGGATGCACGTCCGTTCTAACCGTCTAAGTTTCAAACCCTAACGGCAAGCGGTTCGAAAAACCGTAAGAGTGAGAGAGGAAGAGAGAGAGAAAGAAAGGGAGAGAGAATTGGAGCGAAAACCTCGACATGCGAAGACGAAGTGAAAAGAAAGAGTCTCCCACCGAACCCCAGCCTTAAGTAGTCTGGCCGTTACTACGGCATCATGATGACAGTTGACGGTGACAGTTCCGGCTCCGCTTATAGCCACTTTTGGCTTAATTAGGGTTTACAGTCTGGTCTATCTAACTTTATTCTTACATGAAGACTATAGGTTGTATCCTAGCACAAACTATTGTAACTAATTAACTAATTTTTTTGTTTTGGCCCGAATTTAAGGTTAACTTCCGGCACCATGTGAGAATGAAGTCCTACAGTGTTAGTTAATTATTTTTGTTTTTTTCCTAACTTACAACGGAAGTGTTCTGTTAGCAACTTCCGATAGTTCTCCTAGATAGAGCCAACATTCCACGACGGGGATTTGAACCCTAAACCTTTCCATCTGGAGAAGTTGGATAACTCTCACCATCACCTGGTAGTTTAAGGTTTTCACAGACCGTTGGTATATCTATAGAAATCTCTTATGTTATTGCTTCAAGAAATAAATTATCTTACTCCACATCTAATACTCTAGCATTTCATCAGAAGCTTCTGTTTTATAAATTGCCATCCTAAATAAAAGCACAAATGTAATCCTCGGAAGAAAAAAAAACTCAAAGATTAAAACTCCATGACATGTGTAAAACATGGAAAAAAAACATTCAATTGTCAATGTATCCACGGCTATAGGGTACTTTCTTAATTTAGAAAATTTGGCAACATTTAAGGCCAAACTTCACAGTTGTACCACTAATTTCCCAAAAAAATTGTTTTTTTGCCTAAAAAACAACGATTTTTTTGGTGTTCTCAAACTATTTTCTGCTCACTGCTCACTGCTCACCGCTCACCGCTCACCGCTCTCAAGATAGCGTCGCTGGGGCTTAAGTCAACTTCCTACTTTTAAACTTTATATTTTGAGGTAGACAATTTATTGTAAGATTGTCAACTTTTGTATTGTATACAACCAAAATCTCATATTATGAATCCATTTCAAACATCCAAATTTTTCACAATGTTAGAACATTGACAAAAAATTCCATTGAGAATTTGAAAACCCTATTTCTAAACCATGACTTCTATGATAAAAATTGCATGGTCTCTAATATTCAAAGTACTCAAATTAGGATTTAAAGTGTATATGTGATTAGTATATACAATTCTAATAGAATAAAGTGTATATGTGATTAGCATATACAATTCTAATATAATTCTAATTTTAGAGGGTAGAGATGGGGTGTAACATACTCTGGTCTCAAATGATTGACCATCATTGGCTTTAGGATCCTTGGGCGCGCCGAACTATTGTACAGAAAATAAGATGTGTTAGTCATCCATCTAGCACTTTTATGCCTGCGGGAATAAGGTTTTGAGTCTTGATGTAATTTACATATTCACGTTGAGCCATAGTTATTAGAACACAATCATCATGATGAATCACTCAATTCAAAGACCTTCCATTCTCATTTTGTTCATGCACGTTTAGGTCAACTCTTTAGCGCCCAGGTCATGTTTCTCCAAAACCAAGATTTGTGCTGATTTTTTTCTTTGAACCAACTTTGATGGAAATAGAATTCCTAATTTTGGTATCCAACCTTACAAAATTGAACTCAAACCATGACTTGAACTTTGGGAAAAATTCGCACAACATCCAACGGTTAGTGGAATAGATTATAGTGTTTAAAAATACCGCATATTGGTAATGAAAATAGTGAACTTTGCAGAGTATTCTAATTTATCCATCAATAGATTCTTGCAAAAAAATTTGTACTATGAATAAAAGAGGTTTGCATGTGCCCTAGGTTTACAGCTTTGCATTGACGTATCATAAGTGAAGAAAACATTTATACATGAATATTGATGATTTTTTAAACTTTTGTCTGCTTGATTGTAGACAAATATGTTTTTAACTTATATGAATAGAAACGGAAGTTTTGTATGCGATGAGGGAGATCAACAATCACAAAACAATCAAGAATATCTTACAGACAGATTTCAATCAAAATTTAAGACCAAAATCATTTTGCCAAGTGTATGAGATACAACATAGTATGCGGCATGATATACGTTATGGAGTTAAGAAATGCACAACATCGCGGTGTCAAAGAATTCCATAAATTGGAGTTTTTAGTTCATTCCAACTTAAAAACTCCAATTTCTGGAATTCTTTGACACAAATAACCTCAAATGCATGGAAACCGCACTGGCCGTGACATATCGCAAATAGTACGTATATATAGCTGAAAAAGCCAGGCTTCCAAAGTGATCGATGAGCTAGTACGGATTCATGTTCAGCCAGTTGATAACCTTATATGACACAGTAAATAGATTTAAGAAAAGTGCGGTTTATACCGTGTCCTTCAAGTGCTAATCCCTATAGAAAAAGTGTCGTTTTTACCATGTCCCTCAAGTCTTAATCCCTGTAGAAAAAATGAGGTTTTTACTATGTCCCTCAAGTGATAATTGATCCCTCTAGAAAAAGCACACTTTTTACCATGTCCCTCAAAGTGCTAATCCATGTAGGAAAAGTGCGGTTTTTACCATGTCCCTCAAGTGCTAATTGATCCATGTAGGAAAAGTGCAGCTTTTACCATGTTCCTCAAGTGCTAATCCGTGAATTGCCCCTTGTGATACGTCAAAACAAAAGCAATTGTCTTGTTATTTGATGTTTGAAGTGGTAAAAACAATCTTTTTTGCTCATGGAATGAAATTTACCACATACTCATTAAACAGACGTAGGAAAAGTGCGGTTTTTAACATGTCCCTCAAGTGGTAATGCCTCTTGGGCCCCTTGTGAGAGTGGAATCTCGAAACTCCTCAACGGTCATGTCAAATCTCCGCCAGGGCTCATCCGGGCAAGGATGATTCTAGGTGGTGGTCCTTGTATTATGATCAATGTAGAAAACCTGGCCAGTGACAACATCAGAGCGCTTCTCCCATCCAGGCGGAAGAGGCCCAAGTACCCCTCGAGAAGGATTTCTGTCCAGTCCAATCCTCGTACTAGCTTGGAAATGCTTGCCAGAATCCAAGGGTAATCCCAACCGCCGGCACTGCTCAGGAATCACTTGGATCGCTCCAAAAAAATTGGCGGCATTAGTTCTGTATAAAGAATTAGCATAGTTGAAACGAATCACGCCCCCCTGTCTTGCAGTGCACAAGGGGCCCAGGAGGCATTACCACTTGAGGAACATGTTAAAAAACGCACTATTACCACGTCTGTTTAATGAGTATGTGGTAAATTCCATTCTGTGAGCGAAAAAGATTATTTTTACTACTTCAAACATCAAGTAACAAGACAATTGCTTTTGTTTTGATGTATCACAAGGGGCAATTCACGGATTAGCACTTGAGGTACATGGTAAAAATCGGACTTTTCCTACGTGGAGTAACAGTTGAGGGACATGGTAAAAACCAAACTTTTCCTACAGGGATCAATTAGCACTTGAGGGACATGGTAAAAACCGCACTTTTCCTACATGGATTAGCATTTGAGGGACATGGTAAAAACCTCATTTTTTCTATAGGGATTAGCACTTGACACAAGGGGCCCTAGGAGGCATTACCACTTGAGAGACAAGGAAAAAAACCCTTTTTTTCCTATGTCTGTTGACTAAGAATGTGGTCATTTTTCCTTCAGGAGCGAAAAATCTCATTTTTACCACATCCAATCATTTTTCCTACTTCCATAGTCCACCAACAAGCTAATTGCTGCAGTTTAAGGACAGTTTTAGGGCACAGAAATTGTTGAATGAAGAACGTCTCTGAAAGTCAACTATTTTACCATGTGACAAAGTATGGGATTTTAACATATGTGAACATCTTGAGACCCCGTCTGTAGTGTATGTGGAACAAACATTCACCAAGGATGCAAATCTTACATAAAAAGTGATTTGTATTGATCAAATTTAAAAAGAAAACAAAATCCTCCTTCCTACTGGAGGTGAGAATTGCCAAGTGACTTTCTACAAAGTGTCTTCCTTTCTTCAACGTGTCTTTCACAATTCTTCCATGCCTCCAACATCTTGTGCAACACAAGTCCTCAAATTTGTGGAATCCTTCCGCGTCTCTTCCTGCACTTCAAAGGCATTCACATGGTAACTAGAATGAGCTTCGCCATGCACTGAAATCACGAGAAAGGCATATGGCATTTCCATGATGAGTTAAAAAAAATAGTGGCCTAATCCAAACTTTGGTCAATCCTAAACCTCGAAAACAAAAAACAAAGAAAATAACTACAATACTTCCAAGCGCAACAGGATGAAAAGGACAAAAAAAGGCAGAATAAAAAAAAAATGACCAAAAGAAAACTGTTATACAACAAATAATCATAAAAGCATGAACATTGAATGTAATCATCTACAGGTTCGTTGGGACAACAATATTAACCCTTAAATGCCAGAAGGTACACAATATTCTACATGTATGGTGTTGTTGGCTTCAAATATTAAAATGACCTCCACACAAAAGTTGATAATCCGAAGATGTAAGTCTCGCTATTATTTAACACATGTTCAGTATTCCATATAGTAAAATACGTGCCTGTATACACACTTCCCAACTGACGGCATGAAGAATAAACAAGTGAGGCGTGAGGGATCACCTTCCATAACCAGCCTTCATATCCATCACCTTCCTAACGGAATTCCAGTCGATTCCTAGTCCTTGGATGTACGACTTCTACACAATGCGCTTCCAACCCTCTGCGTCTGAGCGGAACTCCTCCGTAGGACTCAACCATGCTGGTGTTGCTTCCAAACAAAGCACAACCATTCAGAGGGCCGAGTAGTGCCTTGTGCACCTTTTCCGGTGAGAATCCTGTGCATGCAAGCCTTCATTGGCACATACCTGATCCACATCATTGAGTTAGCTACAGACTCGGACAAGTTTCACAAAACAAGAGTAATAGAGAGTAATGTAATAGAGAGAAAACATAGATGACCTTGCTACAGATGTTACTTTGAATGGAGTCGTGAATGAGTGAATCACCAACTCGCAAACAAAAGCCCAGGCAAAGCGGCCGCGGTTCTTATGACAGCGAGGAGGTTGTACTTGGGGTTGTCTTGGAAACAGATATCGATTCCAGAGCTGCTGCAGCAGGGTCTGCTTGACTACCCGCAAACTTGGCTCTATAACCCTCCATTTCTTCATCTTTCTGAAATAACAAATATGTGACAAGCTCCGGTTGGAATTGTGAACTGAGCATGTCGTATATGTAAACTTGCTCATCCAGATTTAAGTCGTGTATATGTATCCAATCAGATCTCCTCAATTGAAGCATCTAAACAAATAAAAATATTTAATAAAAATTCAGTTGAAACCTTTACTGCTGCACTGCAAATAGACTTCTATAGGAAGATATGAAGAACTCTCTCTTCACAACAGTCGAAATTGTTAAACTCAGGTATGGAGTAAAGACACAAGTTCCATTTCTGCAAATATCCGCTCAGGGTTGCCGATAGTGTGGCCAGATTGGACCAAATTCCAAGGCTTACAAGCACGTTCCAATTCACCATCTTCAGCCACAAGACTCATGGTCGATACAAGAAGATTCAACTCCCAAGAACCTAAGAATGCGATAGTGCATTTTAGCCCCGTTGCTTGTTTCTTATGAGAAAGTAAAACACAACTACAAAAGTCCATTACATTCATACCTTTTGTGAGAATGAAGGCATGAAAGGCTCAAGAAGAGTAGCCAACAGTTGGACCACTTCAAAACTATCGCACATGCAAGTGGATCCTGCTTCTACAACTTCAGAACTGGCTCTCCTGTTGACAGAAACACAAAACACTAATACGAGTGGCAAAAGCACGCTCATGCTTCAGAGTCAAAAGGATTGAAAAATCTGACAGTATCAAACAATAGACTTTGTTAACATACCTGCAAGTACAAGTTGCCAAGACTAGATACTTTCATGGCAGCCTTGAGACCACTCTTCAATTCGACTGCCTCCATGGCATATATGTACTCATCAACGGCGCCACTGATCTCGGTTGCAAATTCCTAAGTGAATTCGTGTTGCTCAGGATTTCGGGAATAACTTTCCCACATCCTCCTTCCCCTGTGCAAATGGATCCACCTCCAGAAACTTCAGCGACCGGCACATAAGAGATTGAAATCTGCAAATCTACCCATGTGAACAAGGTGTCAGATACCTGCACCATTGCACTTGTAGATATGAGTAGCGATCAAAGGCGCAAAACCCAGTGGCATTGCTTATTTAATACGCCAACCTCATATTGGCCCTGATTTTCAATGTGAAAACATCATTGAAGAACCTTGACTGAAAAGAAAAACTATGTAGAAGACAAAACAACAACTTGCTTGAGAGTACCTCTGGCCAGTTTGTCAGGAGGTAGTGTCTCCAGACTTCGACAACCACGTTTGTGCTCTTCACGTCATTTCCAAAAACACCAACTCCCCGACTCTTCAAGAATTTGCCTGCACAATACCAAGAATAAAAAATGACTTGAAACCAGTAGCAACAAGATTTAGGCGATATCGTAATTATAAAATATTCAAAAAGAATATACGCCTGGCTCATAGTTCAGATATTCAGTGACGCTGATGGTTTTCATTAGAGTCCATGGCTCTTCAGTACCCAAAACTGTGCATGGAAAAATGACCTGAAGGAAAGCAGATAGAGGAATGAGTAATCCGAACTAAAAGTTCCCGAAGACAAAAAGACCTGAAATTTAAGATTTGGAATCCAACTATTAGCATGCTAATTACACGCTTTGAACCACGAATGAATGATAATATTTAAAATCCCCTACCTAGAAAGTCGTCGATCACATTTAAGATCATCTCAAAAACCATAGGATGGGGAAGATGACTGCAGGCTTTTCATCCGGAGGAAGTCAATGCCACTTAAGACTTCAGTTAATTTTTATGGATGAAAGAGTTTATTCCATGGATGAAAATTTTAGTTCAAGTTGTTTTGTTTTCCACTATGTTTCTTCTGATTTTCTGAGCCTCTTTGCTTACTTGTGCTTTATTGCCCTGATTTAGGTACAAAGTCTTCAGCAATGGAATCTAAGCGACTTCACTAAGGAAGTGCAAAAGATGTTGTTGGTGGGGGTAGCCTGCATGGTCCACCAAAACAAGGAGAACAAATTCAAAATGCTTAAGAAGCTTGTAGGCAATCGTGCTGGTGCTGGTGAGCCTTCACTTGCTCATCTTAAGAATGATGACTTCTGTTGTCTGTAAAAGCCTAGTATATTATTTCATGATAATTACAACATTTTGTGTACTTGTGTCCATGGTCCAAGAATTTTACGACCATGATAAGGTCAGCAGAAAGCAATGTACGAACTAAAATTCCTGCTATCTAGATTTAAGGTGTTATAGTCATTTTCAAACTTTCTCTCTCTTGATTGAAGTAAGGCGCACCAATCTAGACAACAACAACTCTGCACACTAAAATCTTTGTGATATTGACTCTGACTACTTTTTCAATTTTCCTAGAATTATTTTTAGTAGCAAAAGTCTATGGCCAGCCGAGTTTATGGTTTAGGATGGTTGTATGAGAATTATATAAAAAGTTGGGTATAATGGGAATGAGGTTATTGCCTATCTTGAGTCTAATATGTTCTCTAGAAAATCATGTCTCATGATTGTCTTCAACCAACAATGCTGGTTGTCTTGAACATAAAATCACATGGACTTGTGTGTGAAATGATTTCATCTTACTTGTCCTTAGAATGCTCATTCGGTGGTGTGTTTCAAAGGGGATTGTCGTTGTGAGTTTCTAGTACCAGAGATGGTTCCTACTTGTTTGTCTTGTACGAGAATGGAGATGGTGTCGGAGCTTGTAAGTTGGAACAGGTTTTCTTATGAAGTTTTAGGTGCTTTCTTATGAAGTTCAACTTTGCTCCAGGTGCTACAGTTGGTGGGGACTGTGAGAAGGGACAACATGAAGAACCACATTGAGCTCATGGTGCACAACAACAAGAAGCTGGTCATGTCGTTTTTCATGCTAGTGATGCTTCCTATTTGATTTGTCTCTTATGAGAATGAAGATGCGGGGTGGCTGTAGGACTTTGTGAGGTGCAATATGTTTGTTAATGTAGTTATCTACTGTGGAACATGTGCTCGGGTTGGTGGAAAAGGCAGCGAGGGTCAACAAGAAGATCCAAACCATGCTGGGATATCTCACGAAGTATCCCACGGTTTGTATTTACTCACCTTGCTTGTGTGCATTCTATATCTCTTTGCTTTGTGCGATTTTGGGGGCTCCGGTGGCTTTCATGAGAGTGATGTTGGGACCTTTGATTACTGTCATGTTGGTCGGTGTTTTTTTTCTTATAAGTTTTTGTGCTTTGGCAGGTTCCGAAGACTACGAGGAAGGTCTCTCTAAGTATGAGTTGTGGAGAAATGAGAGGGTCAGTTTCTATAAGAAGAAGATGCTAGAGCTATTTCCAGATCTCAATGATTGTTCTAGAAAAAATGAACTTGCAAACCCAAGGGATGTTTCAGTATCTACTTCTAAACTGACAAATACTATTTAAGCATCACGAGTGAAAGTCAACAACCGTTCTGCAATCACTGTAAGTATTAACACCATATTCATTATATTGGGAGATTGGGAGCCTCCCAAAATATTATATGAAGCTTAAATCAACCTAAACATGCAAATGTTTAATGAATTTACACAATAAAATTTGTCCTATATGTACAATATGGGTACATATTCAGCTCAAGTCAAGCTGAATGTGCACAAACAATTTCTATTCGGAAAACCATTCATACCTTTCAAAGTCTTGGAAATCTCCCAATATAATGAATATGGTGTTTATTGATTTTATGGAGTTTGAGTATTTATTCGTACTTCTTTACTTTTCACTGCATTAAAATGGTTTTTTCTTCTATATAGGGCATCGACAGTAACGTGGTTGCAAGAAAGATTGGAGATGTGGCTGGGAGATTCAAGTAGAATGAACTCTATGAGCGAATCTTCCAAAAAAGACCGAAGGGGTTGAATGGGAGCCTCCCTTGGGGGAGGGTTTTTTTAGGGAGAATTTTGCATTGCAGTGGAAAATTTATAATCAGAACATTAAAATTGTCCGTTCTTGGTTTTTTGATCCACAAAACGAGTTTGTAAGTTGAAATTTCATAATTGAGTAAGAGACAGTGGCAGTAGTGAAGGATTATATCAAAGCAAGGGAACCCAGCCTTGCTCCACTTCTCTTCACTGTAAATGGAGTTGTCCTTCATATGAGGTGGCAGGTGGATGACATCTATGAGTGGTTCAAGAATTACAAGCATTACTGCAGGGGAAGGTACACTCTTCTTCATTTGCTATGTTTCTAAGGTAGTAGTTTCTATTGTTTTTCCTTTTATTATTTTATTGTAGTTGTCAGGGTAGTGTGCATTGGATCTGTTTGGCATAGTTGTGTAGTTGGGCTGGCGTTTGATTTTAGTATATTAATGTTTTTTTGTCAATTTCTCTCCAAGTTGTTCAGAAATGCGACTTCGGATGTAGTATAGGTGTAGGGGACAAGTGCAGTAGAAGATGTTGAGGTTCCCAACTCGGATAGAGAGAATGAAACAGATGTGGTGGTCATTTCTGATTCTCAAAAATGCCGTCCTTTAGAGGATTTGTATGATGGATGAGATAACTCAATCGGGGTGGAGATGAATGCTACGTCGGGAATTGTGACTGATCGGCCTATGATAGTGATGGAGCCAGGAGAGGTATGGTTTTAAATTGACTAATGGTTGCAAAATGGGACTCTTTGATTTCTCTTGATGATGTTCGCATTCATTAGTCATATGTGCTGTAATTCCTCCTTCATGTCTTTGTTTTTCAGCAGATTATTTGAACAGTTTGCTTCGGTGGCATCTCATGTGATGCAATATTTATAGGGTACCCAGAAGCGGAAAAGAGTTCTAAGCTCGAAAGTAGTGGAGGCAATTTCTGAAGATGTTGGCAGGAAGCAGAAGCAGAGGTTCTCAAGGGAAGAGGACATTGTAAAGCGTCTTGAGTTGTTTTTAAATGATGCGGAGTCTGCCATGTATCAAGGATTGAAGCTGGAAGCCCTCACTGAGAGTTCAAAGAAGAATGTGGCCATGGTGGTGATGGGTGTTGACAAAGTTTTTGATGTCTTGTCTAATATTTCATGTTTTGTTGGTAAGACTTTGCCTGAATTTGGAATTAAATTCAAGAAGGATGACCCCGGACAATAAAAAATACATTACCTTTTTTTGGATCTTGTTGTTGCGTGGGCTCAGAAGGAGTTCAAGGTGGGGATTTCAAATCCTCCCCCACCACGAAATGGGATGCTACAGTTGTTTGTGAAAAACATCAAGAAACTCCTCTGAAAAGGTAAGGTTTTTCAACTTTCTCTTCATTCTGCTAGTTTGAGCTTTAATTTGATGTCATAGCCTTGATGTTCTAAGTTTTTTGTTGAGTGTGAGCATGTAAGGAAGTGCCTTGATTTTTTGGGAATGTAGTCTCGTCTGTCTGACCCTGAGTTTACAAACACATGGTTTGGAGGTGTGTTTATCAATGGTCTGTCCTCTTTCTTGTAAGTAGATAACCCCATTTTTTCCAAAAATACTAGGTCCAAATAGTTCTTGTATTATCTAATTAAGTGGCTAATTTTCATGTTTGATTCATGTGAATGATCCAATCTTAAAGATGGTGAAGACTGTTTGACTTGAGTTTAGAGAGCATGAGGAGGTTTTCATGATGGTTGCAAATTTCAGTTCTGAAATTCAGTCTCATAATTTGTGGTCTTTTGTGAAGGTGGATTTATGATATTGGCCGGTGAACTCGGGTAGCAAAACCAAAGCCGGCTGGACAACATTCAGTTTGAATGTGTTAGGCCTCTAAATGTGTTAGGCCTAGACAACATGATTTCTAGGATTTTTCCTTTTTGTTTGATTTCTACATCATGCTAGTTATTTGGTTGGAATGGATTTTGGAAATACCAACCTCATTTTGAGGAATTTTTTTAAGCAATCGCTAGAAAATCTGGATTATGACATGTGAATTATAATGCAATTCACACGTGTTGAAATGTGCAATTTTACCTCTTTTTTGACACATGACATTCGAAATCTAGTGAAATTACCATAAAAGGAAACACTATGATTTACCTTGTCAATTTACCATATCAAATCACCATGTCAAATTATTATATCAATTTATCACATCAAATTACCATATGGGGATTACCATGTGTGAAAGTCCGATTTTTACTACATAGAGTAAGATTACCCAATTAGTGTTATTAACCTGGTAAACCATGTGGTAAAATTGGCTGTTTTCGCTTATGTGCATGCCTCCCGGGCCCCTTGTGATTCGGAAGCCACCAGTCCAACCCCCTTTGTTATGAAAATGCAACCCTGGTGCATTGGTTTGTGGATCATATTCCCCAATCCCAAACCCAATGTCTATGGCAGGATCCTTCAGAAGCTCCCACAATCCTTCCACGATTTGGGGTTTGCCTATCAGCTTTGTGTTCGCATGCCAATCATAGTTCAGGATGTTTAGAGTTGCATTTGGCAGCTAATTCTCTGACTTGATGTACTTGATGGAGTCCACAAAGTGATCAGCGAGAACAACTTCTGGCTTTCCGATCCCGGTTCGGAGCAGATTAATGCACACTACACGGGTCTTATCCCTCATGTCCTTCACCTCAGGGTTTTGATACCGAGCGTATAGCCTTTTGTAGTAAAGAACTGCCCCCACATAAGGGTCCTTTTCTGCGATTAATATCTCCGCCTCCGCTACTTGAGACCTGATCTCTACTCCCCACCATATTGGCACAATTCTTCTGTGCCACAAGTAGATACTAAATGGGACAGGACGGGACCGTGGTGGATCGGAAGGCCACACCAACTGCTCACACTCCACTTCGTTTCCTGTAAAAAAAACATGCATGTTGAGACATCTCATGGCTACATGTTGCAAGACCAATGGAACAAAAAATCATTAACCATCCTCGTGGAGGAACAATTCTAGAATAACTGTACTCCAGTCATATAAGATGTTGGTTCCAAAATACTAGCAAGAACGGACTTGTATCTTCTCAAAATTTTACTTGCACAAAATATCTACAGCTTTATAAAAACATCTCAGCTTCTTTTAAAACTCATGGCACTATGATTGTTTATAGTTTTCTTTAATAATGTTGTATTTGATTCTATTTTTTCTTCTCCAAGATTAGCTAGGTATAGTTTCTAATATTGTATTTTGGTGCACCTTCCACAATGTAGTGCTTCAAAGGTTTTTATCAAATGGAGAAATTCCAAAAGTGGGTGGAGGATTGTCTTGCCTCTGATGACAAAGAAGAACAATTTCACATTGTAATCATGATGCATGAAGAACTAAAGAAAGGATATGAAGAGGAACGTAGACATATCCTGGAGAGAAAGCATGGTGGTTCTAAGCGAGGTGAAGCTCCTAACATTGACAGAAACTTTGCACTCGGGCACAATCAAATTTGGAACGACTACTTTGCGGAGAGTCTAGTTACAGCCCTCATATTTTTCGGCGTCGCTTTCGTATGCAAAAGCCCTTGTTTCTTAGAATTCATGATGCAGTGGGGAATATTCATGATTCATACTTCATGCAGAAAGAGGATGTTGTGGGGCCGCTAGGGTTATCTTCTATTCAAAAAATAACAGCCGCATTATGCATCCTCAGTTATGGTATGGCAACAGATTCTATTGATGAGTACGTGCGCATTGCTGAGACAACAACCTCGGAGTGCTTCAAGAGGTTTGTTGTAGCCGTAGTCGAGATTTTTGGAGCAGAATACTTGAGACATCCGACGGCCATAGACATATTGCACCAATTGCGGCTTAATGAGCTTCGGGGCTTTCCAGGAATGTTTGGCTCTCTTGATTGCACACAGTGGATTTGGAAGAATTGTCCTACTCGTTGGCACGGACAAAACGAAAACAAAGATGGAACAAGATCGGTAGTTATGGAAGCAATCACCTCTAGGAATCTTTGGTTTTGGTATTTGTTTATTGGAATGTTGGGGTCAAACAACGACATCAATGTTGTGGACATAAGCCCTTTGATGACCAATTATGCACGCGGGGAAGGTCTAAATGCAAGATTCATAATTAATGGACATGAGTACAACGCATGCTACCTTCTAGCAGATGGCATCTATCCAGATTGGGCAATCTTCCAAAAGACCATCAGTGATCCTCAAGGGGAAAAGAGGCAGTGGTATGCAAAGCAACAAGAGGCCGCAAGAAAGGATGTTGAGCGAGCCTTTGGAGTACTACAAGCACAATGGGAATCATTTAGAACCCATCACGATTATGGGACAAGCCTACAATGAAGAGCATATGGACATGTTGTGTAATTTTGCACAACTTGATCATCGAGGATGAAGAATTAAAACCAGAGTTGAGTCAGGAATACCTCTTAGAGTCTACAAGTGCGCCCATAGAGCACAGAGGACACGGAAAACATGATAAACCCTTATCTTTTGATCGGTTTGCAAGAGGGTTGGTCAACATCCAAGATGAAGAGAAGCACTACCAAGTTTGTGACGATCTAATCAAGCATCTTTAGACACTAAAGGGCAACACGTGAACAATTTTGAACAATGTAAGTGAACACAAATATTTTCTTATTTTGATGAAGAATAGAAAAATGGGATATTGTTGCGGGAATTAATGTTTTTTACAAAAATAAAATTATAGCGTATATAGTTGAAAAAAGGAATAATTTATTTGAGTTTCTATGTAATAACTCATGTACAAGAGAGAATTTGAAAGGTATGCATGGGACAATATTTGTTATAGCTCACATTAAACGGCCCCACTATTTGTATATGTTACTATGAACTAATTGGAACCTTTGAATCTAAAGTCGGAATTTTACATAATTGGTTTTTTTGCCAAGCTAATAAAAAGTAGCCAATTCAATAAAAAAATCTTAGAAAATAATGCATAGATTTGGGAACGTGGTACCCTATCCGAACTACCTATATCCTCCAAGGGGACATTGGACATTGAGGGATTGATTGAATATGTTGTGACGATGGAATAATATGCCTTAAGGATGCAATTCAACACTCAAAGTTCCTAGAAGATACATTTGGATTGCAACATTATGTTTTCTATGAATTTCACGTGGAAGGTGTAAGAATTGATGTCTACAATAGTTACAAAAGTTTGTATTTGTGTAAAGCCAAATTCAATGACACATGACAATTGAAATTTAGATGATTATTGCACTTACTACATGCTTGAGGAGTTGCAAATTGGTCATGTGTTTAACATGTATGGTGTTGTAGTTCAGCCTGATAAGGTTGAGATATTGAAATGACCTCCAAATGCAAGATGATAGTTGAAAAATCTTCCACCCTAAACCTATGCAGTGGCTAAATTCTTAGTACATTTGGTGTGTTAATTGTAAAATACCTGACCATATATATGGTCTTCCAGCCGCACTTTGAGGGTTAACCTGTGCGATACTGTTCAAAATAGATACTGAATTTTTAAAATAATAAACGGGAGTTAAAAAATAAATAAATGTGAGGATTTCAGTTTGTAGTTCCTGAGTAAACAAAATCTGAGTAAAAAAAGAATGCAGTCCCCGCCCGGCTCTTGCCCTCCACGGCCCACAGCGACGAAGGATGCGACATTCCTTGGCGAGGCATGGGTGGCTTTTACAGGGTTTCAGAAAAATTTCCAGTTTTGCGGTGCATGATTGCACCGACTGCGTCACTCCGGGCCCGCATTCCAAGTTCTTTCAGCGGCCATATTACCCCGGTTTCGAGGCTCGGAGTGGAGATGCTCCAACCCCAGTGGGGCCTTCTTTGGCATCGAAGGCTTCATCCGACGAGAACACTGTCCACTTGTGTCAAAACAAGTGTGCAAGGAGTGGAGGTTCAAAAATTGCCATTTCACGTTTTACCTTTTTGTGAACTACGTATGTATTTGAATGATAATCCAAACAATCAATAAGAAGGTTTTCACCACATATTGTTGTTGAAAAATAAAAAGTGAAGAATATGAAGATCTCTAGGTTTTATGTAGAAAAGATGAATTTATTTTCCCCCGTTGCTCGACAATGTGTGAAAATGTTTGACTTGGAATAAAATGCCTTTTTACACTATAAACAAGAATTTTTTTTGAAAAATTCCATAGAAGGAAATATTATTTATATGTGTGAAAAATCTTAAAGTCAATAGAAACTTTTGTCAAAAATTTTGGAGGTGCCCGGAGTCCCCACTTTTGGCTATAAGTGGTACTAACTTTCAAACCACAAATCCAAAAAATAAAATAAAACTATCTCCACGAAGCTCTTATCAGAGGGAATCTAAAATAATTTTTTAAGAGAAAATTGGTTATTTTTCTAATTTTAGGAACCTGCCCAAAATCAGAAATCCCCCGAAGGAGATTTGGTCCTTTAGGGAAGCACATTGCATCGAAGGCTTCATCCGACGAGAACACTGTCCACTTCTGTCGTCGGGAAATTTCAACACAATTGCGTTAGGCAGACTCGTCACAACTGCGAAGACGTCACAGTTCGATGAGAAGACGTCACAGCACAATTGTGAAGACGTCAAAATCCCACACAATTCGATGCGAAGGCCTCGGGAAAATGCTGTGCGCGTCTCGTTTCATGGCAGTTCACAGTCCCCTCTTAATTACAGACAACCACATCTGCACGGCTCACTTTCCTTCTTGCCAAGGGCTGCCGACAATTTGACAACCTGCGCCAGATTTCATGCCTCGCGCTTCTGACTAACTGGATGGTACGATAGCGATGCACGGCTTTCTTCCCTCGTACGTCGGCTTTCGAGGTTGTTGGTGACATCGATTCCTTTGAAGGGGTTGCAAGTTGCTTCTTTCCAGGTTGGCGGTATCTTCGCTGCTGGTATGCACTACTCTGTTTGCGACTTTCAGTGTTGCCATTTGGGGTGTTCGTGAATGGATCTGTTTCAGGTTCTCCTCTAGTCGGTGGACCTGGTGCTATGGTGTGGGAGCTGGTTTCCTCTATTGTTGATGTGGTTTTTGTTTTCTGGGTAGTTGTGAAATGACACTGCCATTCTAGAACCCATGCTCGGGCGGTCTCTTGGGCTGTTGACATCACTGTGGGCACTCCTGTTAATTGAGTGTCAATATCGACACTCAACAGTGAGCTTGGAATTTCCTCGTTCGCCTGGCAATTTCAGAGCAATAAGCTACTGTCACAGATGCTTGTAGTCTCCATGTATACCGACCGACCCAGCATCATCTGGGGCGCAGGTGATGGTTGTCCATTCGGACCAGATGAGGTTCATGCCAGCTTCACGTATGGCAGAAGCAGGGGTGATAATGCTTCTTGATCGTCTCTCATTACAACAGTGTTTTTGACTCTCAGAACCTAGATTTGCATGTTATTTGTCAAGTTTGAGCACCCAAGAGTTGCCAATGGAGGAAATGGATGGGGAAGAAGCTTTTGAGCGAACACGCATGGAAGGAGGTTCACGTGAACCTGCTGGTGACTTGACCCAAGACGATGCGCAGGTTAGACTTTCGTCCTAAGCAGGTGCACTATGACTCTCTGTGACGAACTGCTGGCCAATATGGTTAGCGCTAACATCTGAATGTCGTTGCAGGTGATTGTGGAGTCTTTGAGCTTTCCGTTATATACTATCCCAGTTGGCCATGCAGCAGGGCGACCTCACAAGCGAAGACGCTCTCTACTCGGTAAAGTAGTACTTCCCTCGACTTCATTTAGTCTTTGAATGGATGGCAATCTAGATCGTGTTTCTTCTCGAAGTGTGCGGGAGATGGTGTGCAGTGAGGTGCACTGTTGACTGTGTGCATCGATGAGTCAATCAAGAAACTAGCTGATATTCGGGACTTTGTAAGTTTCGGATTCTATGATTGGTACGTGTGGTGGTTCGAAATAGCATGTCATTCTAAAGCACGCGTCATCTGTCATTGGAGGTATAGATGGCATGATGTCAAGTTTGTAAATTTTGGATTCCATGATTGATATGTGTGGTGGTTCTATATATCGTGTCATATTAAAGCACATGTCATGTGTCATTGGAGGTATAGATGGCAGGGATGAGACACGGAGCAAGAATATTGACACTGGGGGTGGTTCTGGTGCCACTGTCGCTTGTGAGGTTCATCAATTCCAGCGTTCGGGTGAGGTGAGCTCCACTCTGAAGTAAGTTCCACAGTAAGTAGATCGTCTTCCCTGTGAAACAGAGTATTTCATGCAAGCACTCTTTGCAGCTAGGTTATGGATGTAGGCTTCGATTGCCTAGGAAATAGACGCATCCATCATGATCTGGAGGGGCCGTCTACCTCTCTCCCCAACTGATGAATGTGTATGTGGCTCTGCTCTGAAACAACACATTAGCAAGAATCCCAGATGCCTTCTTCGTCAGGTCACCCCAGAGAAACAGCAGGGGGCACTGGAATTTTGGATCGCTGCAGCGGCAGACAGAATGTGCAGCGCCTCAGGTACATCCCGCACCTTTGAACGGAGCACCGCTCACTTATCTCAGCTACTGATGACCAGACACAATTACTGAAGGTCAAATTTGCACGTCTCATATCATGCGTACGTTGACGAGGAAGACGTGTGCAACAGCTACGGCATTGTTAGCTATTGACTCACGCCGCATGACACACCTTCAGTCTTTTCCTTAAAAATAGGGCACTTTGTGCAATCTCATCCCAATCTCTCCTTCCACTGATTCCTCCACAACATGTTGCAGTTCATTGCAGGTTGACGGGGTGAAACATAAGATTTTCATCAGCCACTCTGGAGCACAGAAGGATTTTGCGGAGCAGCTGTGTCTAGATCTGGAAAGACGAGGGTTCTTGTGCCCATTCTTTGACCAAAGACAGCACAGTCTGCCCAAGGGCAAGGATTTCGTGCCTCTCATCAAGGAGGCAGCCCGACATTGTGATGTTGCTGTGATGGTATTGTCGGAGGAGTTCTTATGTTCGAAGTGGCCCATGATAGAGCTTGCTGAGTTTCACGATGCACGACAAGCGGAAAACCCACGGATGAACATGCTCCCACTTTTCTACAAGTTGTCGGTGAAGGATCTGGATGACAGGGCCATCGAGGAACGTTGGATGCCGATGTGGAGACAACTCGCCGATGATGACGCGAGGATCGACGTGGCAAAATGGAGTGGTGCTGTTCGAGCGCTGCGGAAGGCAAATGGCATGGTGTTTGGTGGGAAGGGACCGTCGAAGGTGGCTTACAGGAACGATATCGTGCAGAGAATTTTCAGGTTGTCGCCTCCAGACTTGCTGTACGATAGTTCTCGGAAGATGGTTGGTTACAGTCGAGTTTGCCAGGTTGGTGCTGAGGCCCATTTTGGTTTGTTTTGTATTGTGAAGGATGGGATTCTTGGTGTGATTGCTTGTATTCTAGGTGGATGCTGAGTTGGTTGGAGAGTTGAAGCAACGAGGGTACTGGAATATTGAGCACAACAAACATGATGACCCCACTGCGGATGAAGTGTGGAACGTACGCATGATGCGCATGTTTGATGAGGCAGCGTGGTAGATTACCACTAGTGGTGGAGACAATGTTGTTGGAGGCCTAGGCGTGTCCATTAAGTATGTACAGTGGTAATGAGTCTGGTGGCATTGAAAAGTTTGTCGGAGATGATTGGTGTGAGGGAAGTTGTGCGGTAGACATGTGGAATGAGTTGAGGTGTTTGACCCCGGTTGCGTGTAAACCCGTGGATTTTCATTGTGGCATGTAGACGGTGTGTGATCGATTTGTGAGAGGCACGAGCGGAGGCCCATCATTTCTGGGCTTGTATGGAACAAGCGGAGGAGGGAAAACAACTGTGTCCAAAGCCTTGTGCGATAGGTTTTGCAGAGAGTATATGGGCAGAGTTTGCCATGTGGACTTGGGCGAGGGTCAAAGAATGGGCAAGGGTTGGGATGAGGACTTGCATGCGACGTCAAGATTGAGACGGGTGAAGCGGATGTTGGAGAGGTTGTGTGGTCTTGACAACGAAGTGATGGATAGGATCATTGATGTGGATGAGGTAATTTAAGCTGAGCATTGCCGTTTGACATGATTTAGTTCCGTCAAATGCTTGAATAGTAGGTGATAACGATGTGTTTTTGTAGAAGCTCATTGTTTAGATGGTGTTTGTTGTGAGCCGTGGTTTTATGTGCCAGATGTTAGAGGTGGTAGCTGAGTAGTGGTAGGGAAATGCTGTTTGGCAGGGGTTGACGGAAATGCGGAGGCGCATGAAGCGGGAGCCTGTGTTTCTAGCCATTGACAATGTCACGAAGGACCAAGCTATTTTGCGAGCGTAATTTTGCGAGCCGCGAGCTGCGAGCCTAGGATTGCGAGCCTTGTTGGCAAAAATTGAGTTCTTAATTTGAAAAGGGCATAAAAAAGTAAAAGTTTTAAGGTTTTTTTAGAATGACATTGATTAAATGCATTACATCAATGGGCCTATTACCGTGGGGAAGGGTGGAGAAATTGTATGCAAGAAGGATCTAAAAATGACAATATTGTTGATTTTTTAATTTTAAAATGGACTTATAACCGTGGAGTCTAGGGTTCTACAATGAAGGGAAGATAGAATTTCTGAGGTTATAAAGCTTTGGAGCATGATTTAGAATATATAAAAAGACAGTGAGAGGGAGAGAGGGGAGGGAGAGAGGACGAAGTAGGGGGAGGAAGGTTTTAGAATTTGGAGAGTGGTAGTGGTTCTAGGAATTTGAGGATCGGAGGGGGTGGGAATAGTGCGATTTAAGGAGATGGCAAGTATAGTTTGGAAAGTTTTAGAGATGGAGCGTAGGGGACAGTGAGAGTGGGACACCTAAAAATATTGGTTGAATTTAGGGTACTGTAGAACAAAGATTTAGAGTTAGGATTAGTGGTTTAGAGGTAGACGATTAGGAGATAGACGATTCAATTTGGTGGATGATGACCCGGGGCACGATAAATTTGGGAGATTTAAAAGGTGTATTGGCGGTAAAGCTAGTGCAAGGGAGAGCAAATGATTTAAAGTATGAAACTATTGGTAGAGGAAAAATAGTAAGTGGTTAGAACCAAAGATAAGGGAGAAAAGTGGGGAGATATGAAGGATAGTTTAGGGACAATTTGCAACCCCAGAATGTAGTTTTTGGAACTGGAAAAATTAGAAAGAGTCTTGGAAGGGGACATTAGAAGAGTGAGATATTAAACTTGACTACTATATACTTGCAAGGGAAGTGTAAATCTCCAATCTCAGTCTCCCTCTATCCCGTCATTTTTACGAAGTATAGACTCACGAGTGATGGACAAGAACTAGTACAAACGGTGGAAGTGGCCCTTTTAGTCTTACCGCCTTTTATATAGAATTGGAGTGACACAATATAAGTTTTGAGGGGACAATGCCTTACGCTCAAAGCGACGGTACTCGACGTTTTTGAGGGCAAATATCTCCATCATGCTCTAGTTTGTTCCCATCTCAACTGGTCAGAAGTCTGGGATATGTAGCTTAGATTGGATCCACCTTTGTCGTGTGTCCATAACACAACAATGAATGTCGTTGTTGCAAAAGAAGAATTGTATTCTTTTCATTCTCAATTTCTTGAAATTGTCCATCAGTCCCATGTATGTTGAGGCAGATGTACTTCTTCCGTGCTGCACAATCCTACCCACACACTACTTCCTTATATCGGCCTATAGAAATAAACATGTTTTACTGGATGTCTTAGGAAGCCTTCCAATGTGCCATTGCTTCTCATCACAGACAATCTCTTGCACAACTTTGACGTGTTGAATCGGGAAATAAATTGCAGGTGACATCAATGGAAGTACTTCAGTTGCTTCAGAAGAGCAAGTAGAGTGTTGTGGTCGCTCTTCAATTGTTAGGTCAACAATCATTGGATCAATACGACAAGCCTTCATCATGAAGCGTGATGCCTTTATTTTGTTGGGGTGATGCTAGTCAAATTCTAATCCTGGAGAAGAAACTATTTTTCTTTTTAGAGATACAAAAATTTCCTCACCTTCTAAGTGAAGATTGCAGGTACAGAACTCCTCTGCACCGAGCATATTGGCGAGTGCAGCATGATTTCCAAAGCATTGAATGATGCGATAGACAATGCAAAGAGTGAGTTAATTCTTCCCAAGATCATTGCCTAGTTTTTTCACCTTTCAGATATTGGTAATAGGCAACAATCCGTATGCATACCCAGACCATATCATCCATAGCCGCAACATACATATGATAATTTTTTGCCTGACTGTTGGAACCACTTGATGTGCACCAATTCCGTCAAAATATATGACAACATCTTGACCTGTTTGAACAGCTTCCGATAGATCGTTTGATGAATAATTATGATTAGTACAACGTTTGGCATGGCGAACTGATAGAAGAACTTAGGTTACAAAATATAGCTAGTAGCGGCATAAGGTAGTATAATTAGATAAGTATGACAACCGCCAAAAGAAAGTGCCGATGTCGGCACTCCTTTGAGAGTGACTTCTAGCAATGAATAGTGTAGTACTAACAACGGGATGCCGAAACCGATTCTACTCTAAAGTAATATTGATGTCGGCATCCCGTTGTTGAATCTTGATGTCGGACATCAATTCTTTAAGATTTGGATTTGAATTGTCATGCCTACTTGAAATCGCATTGCATCATCTCCAAAATACCTGCTCAAATACCACATTCTAGAGTACATATCAAAAACCGCAATTGTCATCACGAGACAATAAATAGAGTTGTACACTTAGGCAGCCATAGTGGTCCAAGACTTGACACTTTCGACATGATTAAACATCATCCGCGCATCCTCTAAGTCATCTCCAAGTTGCATAGTCTTAATTAAATCAACCCTGATCTCAAGTTCTATCTCTGCCATTTTGAAGATGAAAACATTATTGGGTTCATTGCTTGTCCTGGGAAACGCTTCTCCTAGATGAAGGCCCAATTATTAAAGCTTCTCAGTTTAATAAAAATGCCCATTACTTCAAAACAACGCAAATATCTAAAAGTGGTTATTTCATTTCAAATACTAGGGTAGAACATTTGCTTGAACTTGACCAAAACAATGACAAGTTCCTTATAAGCAGGGGTCTTCTCAAGAATATTTTTTGGACATAAAAATAATTTCCGAGCTAATCCTTGCACGCTCCAACCACTATGGAGGTGCCAACATCGGCACCCTTCTATATAATCTCTCCTATATTTTAAAAAAAAAACTTCCAAAGGAAGTGCAAACATCGGCACTCTACAAGAGAATCCATCCTACATATGAAAAAAAACCATCTAAAGAGGATGCCGACATCGGCATCAAACTAGAGGATCATTCGCATGTTTAGAAAAAAAACCTAGAAATGGAATGCTGACATTAACACCCTCTAAAACACCTTTCCTATGTTTTTTAAAAAGAATCTGTAGGGAAGGTACGGACATTGGCACTCCACTAGAAGGCCCTTCATATTTTAAGAAAGAGAACCTCCAATGGGATTGCCGACATCGGCACTCCTCTGCAGGATCCTTCTTATATTTAAAAATGGAACCTCCAAAGTGGATGCCAATATCGACATTCTTCTAGAAGGCTCCTCCTATATTTAGAAAAAAAACTCCAAAGGTAGTGCCGACATCGGCACTCGTCTAAAGGAGCTTTCTCATTTTAAAAAATCAATCTTTAGAGGGGTGTCAACAGCGGCACTCCTCTAGAGGATCTTTTATATCTTTGAAAAGGAAAATTGAGACCTCTAAAGGAGGTGCCGACATCGGCATCCCTAGGACGCCCTTACATTTTTATTAAAAGAAACCTTCAAAAAGAATTTTGACATTAAAATTTAACATCCCTCAAAAAGATCTTTTCTATTGTTAAAAGAGAACCTCAAAGGGGGTGCCGACATCGGCACTCCACTAGAGGACTCTTCTTTTGTTTAAAATGAGAACCTCTAAAGGGGGTGCCGACATCGGCACTCTACAAGAAGGCCTATCCAATCTTTTAAATGGAACTTCCAAAAGGGAGTGCCGATATCGGCACCCTCTGGAATTTACATTCACACTCTAGAAAATTTTGAGAGAATTCCAGAATGGTATCACACTTCATCATCCAACACTCAAAGAATAAGTTATCTACGGATGAAGTCTTGGAATTCACTACTTCATCCGTGGATAACTTGTTCTTAAAGTGTTGGATGATAAAGTTTAATATCATTTTGGAATTCTCTCAAAAATTTCTAGAGCGTGGATATGAATTCTAGGGGGTTGCCGATGTCGGCATCCCCTTTAGAGGATCCCTTTTTGAAGATAAAAAAGGCCCTCTTATGGATTGCCGATGTCGGCACTCCTTCTAAAGATTTCATTTTTACAGATAACAAGGATCTTTTGGATGAGTGTCAATGTGTCCTGCCTTGGAGACTCCTCTCAAAGGATATGGGAAGAGCGTCCTAGGGGGTGCCGATGTCGGCACCCTTTTTACAAGTATGATGATTGTGAAGAATATTGCATGATATTGTATTGAATCTTATCAAATCTTATCAATCAACCACGCCATTTAGCTAACTCCAAATCCTTATCTACTCAAATTTGATTCAAATAAGGGCTCGTAAATGCATTGCTTGTGTCTATTTCTTTTGTCCAAAATGAAAGGTGCAAGTGCTTGTGATTGACAAAGTATTGCTTGTAGTCATCTTTTCCACTAATATTGAAGGTCATGGTCATTGATCAACGCCAATTCACATGCCAGAGATTATCGTGGTCTTCAGCGACCTCACTCCATACTTAATACATGCATCAAAGAGTTCATGAAAATGGTCATCAATATCTTCCTGAAAACTCCGTTGGCGTTTTCTGCAACTTGTCTAGTCCAATCAAAGTATATTCCATCAAGAACATACAACACAATGAACAACTATAGACCGTCCATGGAAGCAATTATTTCGTCCATCTTGTGCTTCACCATTGCTCTAAATACCACCAAATACATCGAGAAAACTTCCTTGTGTGCCTTCACCAATCTTACGATTATATGAAATGTTACATCTATATTATCTTCAATGTCCAATTAGATGAGGACCTTGTAATTTCATCAAAATGGAAGCTTTCAAATAATCTCCCTTCCCACGCTAATTAGCTCTGAGATGTCCAAATTTAGCGCGGACTTTTCTATCATGTCTGCTTCATCTTGAATCCTATTGTTTGACTATATCCAAATCTCAAGTGCCAACAATTACAATAGCTATAAAGAATTTAAACCACATCTCTCTTCAAGCCTCTTCAACACTCTCGTCCCTAGCATTGATCCACAACCAATCTTAAGACTCTAAAATTCAGAAAGACAAAGATATCATTTCAATTGCCCGCATTTATAAACAAATCCATATTCTCTTCTCGGAGTTTGCTTAAAAGTGCGGGTGTAAAACCACTACCACTGTCCATTCCCTTTATCGACCTTGACTAGTGGTGTAGAACGTAATGCTTGATGTAGCTCTTGCAAATCCACATTCCATTCGCGTTCTGGGTCATTGTCGTACTCTGGCGTCAATACACATTGCAGTTTCTCGCGTCAAATGGTCTTTCATTTCGGCAATGACTGTGGCCTCCAGTGCCCACGCTTCATACTTTATGCATGCAACAAATAGCTCATCAAATAGCATATCAACGGCTTTCTGAAACTCTGGCGGCATAATCAGCAACTCAACAGGTCCATCAAAGTAAATTCCTCCAAGGAATATACAAGATCACCATGAAGAACTTCAGTTCTTTAATTGAAATGTCCAGCACATCAACCTCCAAAGTGATTGCTTCCCTCATATTATTCTTGAACATTGTTTCAAATACTTGAGAGTACATCAAAAGGACACAGTTGTATGCCTTCACTGAACTACCAACCGCATTGAAGGTGATGTCAGTGTTATCACCCACATCTAGTTGCATTAAAAGTCATAGTGTAGTAAAAAAGGTAGTTTTGAGTTTTCACCATTTCCCAAACAAATGAGCTTTGTGATGTCCACATTCAAACTTATCTACTCCATTTGTGTCACCTCTACTTGATTTCTAGCAAATCAAAATGATTCTATCAATCAAGCAGATCCATATCAATTAAACAAAACTTCTAAGACTCTATGATCCACTTGCGCAACTCTTAGGACTTTTGGAATAACGCTCATGAATACCTACTGCTCTCTCCACCCTTATATACTCACTACTTCTAGTTGCATCAATTTAAAGTACAATTTCTAAGTCCCACAATCTGACTCTAAACCACAACATAACTTGAACTGTCAAGCCTCTCAAGAATTGCTCTACAGAGTTCAATACAAGGTAGCTTTGAATAATGAAGCCCATCATTCTACTTAAGAGTCCATTCTATTGCCCAAGACTATCTATGACAAACGTGTGGGGAAACATCTACCGGAGGCTATCTATAATATGAGCGTGAGGAAATCTTTATGTTAAATCACTCTCCAATAAAAATTTATGTGGAGTGTGATATAATGATTATAAACCTATGGTGTATCCATAGGTTTACCAGTTTATTTTGAATCAAGGTTCAGACGCCCACGGCCATAGGGTGCCTAAACCATTTTAGCAGTCAAGATCACCTCCATTTATAACCCAAAGCCCTAATAACAAAGGACTAGGTTAATATATATGACAACGGTTCATCAATTTCCACGGCTATAGGGCCCCTTCTCTTGAACTTTTACTTTTAACTTCATTTTTTTTCTAACTTTTTTTTAAAAATTATATTTTTCCTAACTTTATGCTTCTCTTTAACTTTTACTTTTGTAAAAAATACACAACTTTTTTATTTCTAGGCTCGCAATCCTAGGCTCGCGGCTCGCGGCTCGCAAATTTGGGCACGCAAAATAGCAATCCCCATGTCACGAACGAGAATAGGTCGTGGAACGAAGCTCGCGATTACTTGGAAGTTGGCTTCCATCCGGAGAGCAAAATTGTGATCACATCACGGAGCAAACAGAATGTATGGGACTTGGTGCCTAACATGCCATTTTGTGTGGAAATGCCAAGGTTGAGTGTGACGGAAGCTGGAGAATTGTTTTTGAGAAGTGCTGCTCCATCTATGTCCATCTCTAGGCTAAGTGCTAAAGAGCGAAGAATTGTTGGGCTGTGCATTGAGCAATGCATGTATCACGATCCAGACCAAAGTGGAGAAGCAAGTTTCATTGGCAATGATGAAGCGGGGCTTCTATCCGAGGTCCAAGTGGACAACAGATGGAAGAGGAGTTATCATCCTATGGCACTGTTGGCCCTAGGTGATATCTTTCGCCGGTATTTTGGCAACGGTGACATGTTGCGGTGGATGGGTTACTTGGAAGAGAAGAAGGATCTGATGTGGGATGTATGGAAATTGCCACATGGTATGGGAGGGATTTTTGGGTTGCAGTTTCATTCATTACCATCAAGTGAGCAGCTTCTGTTTCTTGATATCTCCTTATATCTTGGAAGAGAGTATGTCGGGTTTTTCGACTCGACAATGGCTGCGCTTTGTATTTGGCATGAGGAGACGCAGCCATATATGGAGAGACGAGTAAGTACCTTTTGATGGTTTTTGGCAAGCTTCCATGTTGGTCCTTGTAAAGTGAAATTATGTTGTTGACCTATAATACTTGGATGAGCTTGAGGGTGGAACTTATGGTGTTTGAGTAGTATATGGCTTCTGATGTGATGGACTTTGTGTTGCAGTTGCAAGATTTGGAAAGGTCTGGCATGATATCATTGAAATGGGATAGTGATGGTGGTGTTCGCGATATTGTTATGCATGAAATTTATTTCAGATTTGCTGAGTGGCACTTGAAAAACCATGGAGTAAAATGGTTGAAGAATGCATATTGTGTGCGTAAATCACAGAGATCCACTTCCAATGGGGATCATGTGGCATCGGACGTAGTGAGGCTATGGATGGATGTTGAAAGCCTGGCAAGCGCAAGCCTGTTGGCGAGCAAGAAGATGCAAGAGTTGCACAACGTAGAGGTGTTGGTCCTTGATTCATGCCCTGGAGTGAAAGAGTTGAACCTTGAGGGGCTGGTTAGTCTACGTTTTTTGACGATCGAGAATATGAAAAGCTTGCAGGCGGTGACCTTGAGTGGGAGTGATGGCACGGCGAAGAGTGGTGGCATTTTTGATGCATTGAAATGTGTGTCGTTGGTGTGTCTAGAATCGCTTGTGCATGGTCCGGATGTGAGGTGGTGTACCTCCTTGCTCGAGTATTACTTGTGGAGTTGCCCAAGCATGACGAATATGGACGAGATGGAGTGCCCCCACTTGATAAAGTTGGTGCTTCATGGGTTGGTTGGGCACCAATTGGCAAGGCTACCAAATGTCAAAGCCCTGCCTTTATTAGAGGATATTTATGTCCGATCTCGTTGCTCAGTTGCCTTGAGTGATGTGGAGGCGTCAAGAGGAGTCACCTTAAGGGATCTTGAGAAGCCATATTTGAGGGTGGTGGAGGAGATTGTCTTGTATCTACACACGGAATGGGTGATCAACAATTTGGATCTTGGTCTTGCTGGCTTTGCTAGCTTTGCTAGCTTTTACTTTAATTGGCGTAAGACAAGCCCAAGTACGGAGGAGTTAAAGTTGTTAGAACGTACCTTCATTTGACGGCGCAATGACAAAAGGTTCATTGCATTGCCTTTTCATTACTTTTTACCATTGAAATCATATGATTACAAACTTTTTTGAACCTTCAAGAGCCTTCAACTCTTAAAGGCCAAGACATGGTTGCCGTAAAAGGTTGAAGAGATGATGCAGTTGACTAGGTTGACAAGGGTCTATCAATGTATTTTGCTGCAAAGTCTTCTAAACACGAGGGTTTGCTTTCATGTTTGCCGAGTGAGTAGGAATAATACTAAGGTATTTTTTTGAATACAGCTTGTCTTTTCTTGTGAATTGACATTCTAGAAAAGTTGTATGCAAGTTTTGTGTGCAGAAGCACTCCTCAGTTTTTGTGAGGGAGAGGTTTAGAAGAGTCACTGTGCAAAAAATCTCTCCATCTTGTGAATTCTTATATTGTAAGGTGTTGTATTGCCGTAGGTGTGGTTCATTTGGTGTCAAACTTTTTCACTACACAAGGTCTAAGTTCAATACCTTCATCTTAAGCATGAATATTAGTTCCTTGTACATCAATGTTTAGAGGTAGAGAATGGATGTAGCATATTCAAAACAATTGTGCAAGGAGTGGAGGTTCAAAAATTGTCAGGTCACATTTTATTTGTTTGTAAACTAAATATATTTTAGAATGATAATCCAAATGGTCAATAAGAAAGTTTATACCACATCTTGTAGTAAAAAACCGAAAGAACGTCAAAAATTATGAAGATCTCTGAGTTTTATTTGGAAAAGATGAAGTTTTTTTGGTACCTTGTCCGACAATGTGTGACAACATGATAAAATGTTTGACTTGGGTTAATATGCTCGTTTTTTCTAAAGACAATGTTTTTTTTCCAATTTTAAAGGAAATATATTACTTGCTAGTATTGAAATTTTCACATTTGATAGTGCTCTAGCAAAAGTTATTGGAGTTGCCCAATGTGCCCGCTTTTGGGACATTATCCTTTAAGTTGGCACATCTTTTCATGAATTGTCGGATCGAGGTGAAATTAGAGTTACTCAAAGCTTTTAGTAATGTCCATCTACCAAAAAAAATTCCAAAGGAGAATGTTGTAAACTGACACCGTAGGAACCTGCCCAAACCTTTAAAAGTCCTCCGAGGGGACTTTTGGGAATTTAGGGGTTAATGTTTACGATTCACTTATGTCTAAATGCATTGAGTTTTTGTTTTGTTTTTGCTTGCATTCATTGTTGTCATTGTGTGTTGTTACATGTATGTATAAAGTTTAATATAACTATAAGTTTTGATGTCTATATCATTACGTAGTTGAAACACCATATGGAATTAGTTTAATTGGAGAATTAGTGCAATGATAATTGTAGGGGGTTATGGTAGTATTTTTGAATAAGGTAGAAGCTAATGAGAACTGCTGCTGAATGAAATCAGGGCTGAAAATGGATGAAATTGATATGATGGATGGAAATCGGATTCAACCAATTTTGATCCACTTCACTGGATTTTAGAGGGGGATGAGGGTGGACACTCTCTCTCTGTCTCTTCTTGTATTGTAGAGTTCTTGGTGTATCGAAAAAGTAGGGTGGCTAGAAAGGGGATAGTCGTGGTTCTCTTGATTCTAGGATTTGGAAGTAAAGGCCGAGTGCTTTGTAAAGGTTTGGTGAAGCAATCCGACTCTTTTTTTAAACCCTGAGTGTGTTTTCCCACTTTGTACCATGGCTGAATGTCTAGAAGTTAAACCTCATGGTTACAGTGTTGTTATAGATATAAATGATGCTTAGATCGTGTAGATCGGGTCACGTTTTAGTAGATCTGATCTAGATATAGGAAAATCTATCGAACCCTAATTTGGTTATAGGCATTAAGGGTGGTAGAACTTTGGAATGCACTTGTGTGGGGCCTAAACGGTGAGAATCAACACTAAATCTCACACGTGGTCTAACAACACTAAATCTCTTACATGTAACCTAAACTAAATACATAAACAAAACCCTAATAAGGCCTAGGTTTGGGTTTAGGTCTGGTTATTGCTTTATGAGCTAACTTCACCCTACACCTTCTAAACATGTGATTCCGGATAAAATGAATTTGTGATTGTAGAAAAGATAAGTATAATCTTCCCTTTAGCAAATAAGTTTACTTATACTTAGACATGTTGATGGCTGGACACAAACATAAAATAATGGACAAAAGTGGTTTTAATGTTTCAAGTCGTGTCGCTTATTTTCTTTAGTAACCTATAATAATGGGCTACGAAAGCTAAAGTTTGGAACTAAGGAATAGGATCCAAATGGAACAAGAAATGTGACTTTCGATGCAGACAACAAATTGATACAATTTTTGCCCTGACAATCAATAATTAGTTTGGCCACCCTTGGCCTTCAAAACAGCCTACACGCAGCGCGACATGCTATCTATAAGAGTAAGGACTTCTTCCACATTGATGTTTTTTCACTCCTTCTCCACCTTCTCACATGTCTTTACTGATGTGAGATATTATTAATCCATGTACTAAACAATATAGTTGTCAAAGGCTTAGATAATTTCTTAGATTAGTTCTAATCTCTGTTATTAAATTTTGTTGGATGAAAGAATTATGTACTATCATACAACTCTAAATTTCAAAGACACCCATCGTTAATAAAATAAGCACATCTTCTTGAAAATATCTTAAATGATGTTTGGCGAGAGGCTTTAGAAGATACAACTCCAAGAAGCATTTAAACCATGATTATTCTTTGTAGTCCGTTAGAATGGATGCAATAAACATTCCTTAAAAAGAACAAATCTTTGACATTTGTCGATGGTCAATGCGAAGGTAGAAACAAAGATAATGTGCTTGACGAGGACTAAAAAACTGGAATAAATACTTCTTCGATTAACATTATTTGTGGATTCCAACAACTCTTAAGTAGATTCCCAAAATCAAAAACTCCTCATTCCATGAGCGGAGAGAACAAACTTCACGCTCATGTGATAAATTTCAAGCGGTTACATTTATAGTGCACTTGATTGGTAAATAATACAAGCCATTGTGAAGTCCCTTTACTATATGTAAAAAAACAAGCAGTGTGTAATCAACTTAGCTACCAAGAAGCAATAGTGACTCCTGCCAATGAAAAAACATTGCACCACCATTTGCAGCAGGATCTCCCAAAACATAATCTTACCATTTGAATCATCAACATCTTCTAGGGACGCACAAGGCTGAGGCTCTGTAGAGATGGCCTGTACATGATCTGCATCCGAAGGCCTTATTAAGAGAGCTCAGAGAAAACAATGTCCAAGTGATCATGTGTCCTACTACTTCAGAAAAAAGCATAGTCACATCATTCAACACTCATCCCAGTTTCCCCCTCTATCCATACCACTCTATACATTCATGGGTAAATCCTAAACTCACACAGCCAAACTAAACTCCCTCTACTACATGGGTCTTGGAACTAAAGATGAGAAAGGGTGCTGACTGATTATGAACCCCACGGAAGCTCTTTCAAAAAACAATCGAGAAGAAGCCCTGTCAGATCAAACAAAACTCTCAGGATTTGGAAGGTGACAAACAGAGGATTTTCTCCAGGAAACTTACCAAATGATTGCGAAGGCTATGGTGTACTACACCGCGTTTAATAGAGGCTACTTGCCTAGTTCTATAGTTGGCACATAGCGATATATGCGGACTCGGTTGACAAGAGATAAGCTACTGGCCAACGCGGAGTCTTTGGAGTCGGAGTCGACGTACTCCGAGCCTTTGTCGTGGAAGTCCGAGATGTCACCGATCAGCTCAAACGTCAGCGCCCAGGCCGACACCAGGTCTTGGATGTCGAAGTACAGCGGCGTCCCGGGTCTCGCTATTGGCAACATGTATTCCCCTACCGGCATAGGCACCGCAGTCATATCCTGCACAGAAACAAACAACAATACAACATGGTAGGTTACTTTTCCATGCTAAATGGGAGGATATTTGTGGAGTTTGAATAAGATACCCCCTCTTTCGAACAATGTAAATCAGCTCTAAATAGTTCTCAACTGATCAAAAATGAGCAATAAGGAGAGGTTGGTATCTCATGCATACACTTTCTTCTCAAACAGTACCTGACCTGTTTAGTTTTGCTCAAGGCCGAGATGACTAAAGCTACTTAGACTTGAGTTTCGAGACCACGAAGCTTTGAAGAAGAGTAGACCACCAAGCTCCTCTATTCATGTAATAACTATTTAGAGTGAGAAAGGAGCAGCAAAAGAGGAGGTGACTTTGGGGTGACCTAACTAGTTGGATTCGGGTTTACAGACCATGAAGCTCGACATAATTGAAGAATAAGACCACGAAGCTCTTTCTATTGGTTTCATGGCTATTTAGAATGAGGAGAGTAGTAAGAAGAGGAGGTGACTTTACACATGACTATGATGTGTGGAGGTTTCGAGGTTTCATCTCTTCACAGGTTTACTACATCAGCGCAAGAATAGATGTATAAAGAAAATGAACGATTGGGTGGTGAGGTAGGGGGGCTTACCTGTACAACACTGACATGAATGCGGAGTGTAGCAGGACTAACATGAGACTCGTCTAAACAGCAGGCGAGGGTCTCAGCAGTTGCCCGTGCCTCGTTGAAGGCAGAGACGGTGTATTTTGCGGCGTATCTAATAGCAGCCGGCGCATCAAAACGAAACCCTGCAACAGTTGGTGTCAAGGGAGACACTGTTTGCTCTAACATCCTCCCTCCTGCTTGTGCACGCTCCATCTCAATCTGCACCTGCAAAATCCAAATCAAAACAGGTATACACTACAATCTCTTGAGATGGAAAAGAACATGTTTGCAATCTCAATTCTAAAAATGAGCTCCTGATAAGAGTTACAAAGCCAGAAAGAGTAACTATAAGGATGAAGACTCGACGTTCATTGTCGGGAAATAGGGGAACCATCCACTTCAAAGTGGTGTGTATAACTCACTCTTAACCGGCTCATTCGTGTGGCAGCCTCAAGCATGTTCTTCAGCGACATCCTCTCCATGGACGCATCCAAATTGAGGCTATCCTCTTCCAAAAACTGCCTTCCTAACACCAAAATCCTTTTCGCATGGAGGACAGGAGAACCACGTTGCGAAACACTTGGTCTTTCATCGAAACTGAACAGGTCTGGTACTGATTGTGACGCGGACTTCAAGTTGAACTTCAACCATAAAAGACGACATTTTACAGGAGAAGCCAATTGGTGGCGAACTTGGCAAGGGGTGGTGAAATCATTGGGACCGTATATATGTTGTTCGCCCGCTTGGGCAATATCCCAACGACCCAAGTATTTCCGTTCCGTCTCCACCATCATATTCCCATACCAAATGTCCACCTGCAATTCAAAAATGTTGTCCTCATTAATACCTTGTCTATGTGAAAGAAATCAACAACAAAAATGGACTCAAAAAGCAAAGAAAGCAGTAAATATCCTCAGCCTCCAAGAACGACCTAAAATTTCAAAAGCTCATTCGTACAAGTTACTATTACAATATAACAGGGACAAGGAATAGAGGTGGTCATCAACAGGCGATGTGACTACTTACAATTGGAGCATCTTGGCTCGTGTATCCACATGAACTGACTAGAAGAACAATGCTGGTGACAACTGAAGGAGCAGCAAGAAGTACACAAAACTCCACAGTTGACACTCCCACTGGCGCTTGCCAGTACGACTGCAAAGATCCACTGTTCCAAGGAGCCAATAACGACTGTGCAGATTCCGAGCCCCCACCTGTATTTACCTACACAATGTCGACACCAACAGACGTAATTTTAAAAAGACAACAGAATAGCTCTAACAAAACGTCCTAATGAAAGCAATAGAAAAGAAAAAGACGAAGTACGATCAAGTGAGTACACAAGCTTGCTTTCAAGGTACTTCATTCCTGTGATTGAAAACTTACAGAGGTGAGCAAAGTTGCGTTAGGATACTCCGCAAGAGATTTCTGACCCCGTAATATCGACTCAACGTCCTTCTGGATTTTTTCGGTGACAGTTACAGCACCCAATCCCAAGTTCGTGAGCTCCTTCAACGCTACAGCGGCTGCAGACTTCACCCTTGCTTTTCTCCTCTGAGAAGTCAGCGATCTTACTCTGTCCAGTAATACGGCATTGGCAGCAAGAGAAGGTTCACACCTGTCCCAACATTGGATCGCGTCCTATTAATGTGATCAGAGCATGGTCTCTCTGGGCCGCAGAAAGTCCCAATTAAAACCGTTGAATTTCAAGCTCCATCGCTTCATCATACGTTAAGGTCGTTGTCTACATCACACAGATAGGCTCATGAGCTTGTGCATTCATATTACTTTTATTTGAATTCCTGTATTGAATCTACTACATGAACCCTATTTTATTCAGTAACCCAAAATATCAAAATCACAGTCATCACACGCGCGTAACGTCACAAGCACCCCACTCCTTCATGTACCTGCCAGGGACATACTTGATGCCTTCCCGTCCTCCATGTACCGCGAGCGAACATGTACGCACCTGCTCATCCTCCATCTAGCACCGAGGAACATTTCCATCGTTCATGTCTCTCACGCGGACCTTCGCTTTCACTATCTGCTAAAGTAAACGTAAAAGAGATATGTAAAGTAAAAGTATTTCAGCATGCTCGTTGACTTTTACTTTTAATTCCATCATTCATACCAAAACCCTTCGCCCTAAACATGCACATTCCAACCGCAAGCTTTCAGTTCACGAGAGAGACGGCTTTCGTCTCGTAGGGTTCCGCCATAGCTCGAGACGTCTCGTCTCATCGGAGCTCGCAGCCGCTCTCGAAGAAAGCGGTAGGATTTTAGCTGCGGTGAATTTTTCAATTCGGAATTGGTGAAAGAGACGACCTGCACCTTTTTTCTTCGACCATCAGGGTTTCATCACAGCGTCGGAGCTTTCGTTGGAGCTCGCGACCGGTTTGTTAGAGCGGTGGAAGAGTACTTTCGTCGAAATCAGTAGCAGTTTTTGCAGCCGTGGATTGTTTAACCGCGGAATTCCTATATGTTAGGGTTTCGCCATAGCTTCGAGGCTCCCGTCGCTGTCTTGTCTCGTTTCTCGGTTTGTTGAACGCAGTAAGAGCTTAGTTCTGTTGCAGCCGTGACGAAATTCATGCCAAGACGGCATGCGTCCCGCTAGGGTTTTACGGCTGGCGTAGCTTCATAGAGAGGTAGGAGTTTCATATTTGTTGTTTGGTTTTGGTGAGGGTTAGGGGATTGCAGCCATGGCGGCTGTGAAGACGGTGAAGGAGTCCGTCTCGGGGCGGCTCTCCGGGTTGAAGTTCATGCAGCGGGCGAAGGTTCGGGAGGACGAGTTTAAGAAGCAGGAGGCGGAGGTTGCGGGTGGGGGTGCTGCTGCTGCGGACGACAGCCACTGGGTGATGCCTGCCGCGGCGGCGTCCCGGTGCAAGGTGATTGTGGAAGGGGATCCTAGGCCTGGTGCGGTGATTGGGAGAATGTCGTTTCAAAACTGTAATCCGAGTGTGGAGCGGATTGTTGAGGAGGTGCAGGCTAGGCGAGAACGCATCAGGTGCAGCCATTTAACTTCGGTTTTTGTTTGATGTCATTTTTGTAGTACTGAGAAGCGATACTGGCCTCCATGAGCAACGTAGGGTTGAAGCACTGCCTCACATGTAATATGATTTAGGGTTGCCTTTGCTTTTCTCGTGTCACACAAATGCCTGTTTTCGTTCACGCATTTGTGAAGACTTCTGCTGGTTGCTCATTTACAGGACGTATTTTGTTAGATATGTATGTAATTCTGACAGTTTAGTATTGCCGCTCTTAAACAGGAATGCTGCTAGTACTTCTAATGGAAAGGAGGAGAAACCTGCCGTTAGCACACCCCAGACTGGAGCCGAGCAACAAAAAGTAGATGACGTTGAGAATCTGCCCATGAGGAAAAGGCAGAAGGTGGAGAAAGTGGAGAAGTTGGCTGTGTCTCAGAACGGACGCGGAGAAGTCAAGGTGGAGAAGTCCACTGTTATGAAGGCGAATTCCTTTACACCTCTAAGAGGCACTGAAAACGAGAAGGACAGACGGCAACATCAGCAACAACATCGTGAGACGAAACAAGTAAATCCCAGAACGGACTGGAGGGCCCTACGGCCACCGGGTCGCTAAGTATTGGCTTTGTTTTTGTTTTTTACAGAAGTGCGCACATCTCGACTTCGCATCTGTCGACATTTCGTCGTGGAAGAGGTGATGTGAGCTCGATATACACGATGTATCTGTGTTAGGTCGGCTTCATGAGGGTGAGTTTCACTACATGAAGTTTTGCTTATCTGGTTCAGTTTCCACGATATCCTTTTCTTTTCATCCTTCTCTTTTACTTACTAAATCTAAGTTCTAGGTTCCCGAAGTTTTACAACTGCTTATCATTCATTTGGGTGAGTTTCTCTTCACGTCGTGCTGGTACAATAGCTTACTGATGGGTTAGTGATTGATGAGAAGATGACGAAGTCTATGGCACAGTGTTAAACCCGGTCATAGTTTGCTGTCATTTGTAGAATGCTCTTTGACTTTTACGAAAAATCGCTAGAAGTCTAAACTAATACAGTATATTTACTACTTCGGAAATCCTATAGTCCATTTTTGTTCCTTGGAAAACATCAATGTTATGTGACTAAACATTCTGAGTGCCATAGAATGTCCACTTGTTTGTATCTGTAGCATTCGAAACCTTAGGAATTGAGGGAGGTAAGTCAAAAGTGCTGTTTGCTTGGCTTGTTGCGCTGTAATATCTGTGAGCTTGGTTGCTCGTTACTCTGAAGATAGCAGACATCTATTTGGTCCTCGCACAGTGATTACATGTTTTCTTTAAATTTACTACACTGTAGAATTTCCTCCGGTTATTCATTCTTGTTATCAATGGGGAAATGAGTAGGTCCTTCGTCCTCTGACTATCACAGAGGTTCAGGTTTGGATGTCTTCTAATAGTTTTCCCACATTCGTTAAATTGCTGTATGATCAACTGTTGGTTATTTGTCAATAAATGAAGAAACTGGGCAGGTTTCTATGACGTCATTAGTTTTCCTGTTAGTCCTAGAAGTGGAAAGAAATAGAGCACGAAGGATTTCATGCTTTGTTTTTTCATGCAATGAATGCAAGAGTAGTAATGGCAATCAATGTTCTTGGACCCTACCCAATGTAAGCTAAAGCTCTGCATAGTACCTAAAGTTCTACCCAATGTAAGCTAAAGCTCTGCATAGTACCTAAAGTTCTTGAAGACTTAACCCTTTGCTGCCCAGCTATGTTTTTGAAAAAATCAAAATTTCTGCCGATTTTTTTTATACTAGATTTGATGGAAATATAATGCCTAATTTTAGTATCTAAATTGACATAACTGAACTCAAACCATGACCTAGATTTTGGGGAGAATTTGCACAACATCCAAAGGTTGATGGAATAGATTACAGTGTTTAAAGTTACCATATATTGGTAGTGAAAATTGTGGATTTTGCATGTGTACGAAATACAACATAGTATGCGGCATGGTATTCATTGTATTTCAGTGTATTTGATGTCTTTTGTGTTGTATTCTAGCTGTTCCATGAGTTCTATAACTCCAATGATCTGTTTTTTGGAGAGTGTTCATCTCATGTATGCGCGAATCTAAACTTCAAATTTCACAACCTAATTCTTCATGGATTTCATGTTAATTGAGTTTTAACACCAAAATTGTCCCATTTTGGGTCTCTTGAGCACAAAGGGTAAACCATCAATAGATTCTTGCAAGAATTTTTGTACTTTAAATAAAACAAGTTCACATGTGCACTAGGTTGATAGCTTTACATTGTCATATCATATGCGAAGAAAATATTTATACATGATTATTGATGATAATTTTCTTTTGTCTACTTGATTGTATTCAAAAATGTTCCAAACTTATATGGATCAAAACAGAAGTTTTGTATATGAGGAAAGGGATCAATAATCACAAAACAATAACCACAAAACAATGAAAAGTGTCTTAAAGACAAAGTTCAATCAAATTCAATACCAAAATCAATGTGCATGTGTGAAATACAACATAGTATGCAGTATGGTATTCATTGTATTCATTATATTTTAGTGTATTTGATGTATTTTTTTTGTTGTATTCCTAGCTTTTCTATGAGTTCTATAACTCCAATTCATGATCTGATTATTGGAGAGTGTTCATGTAACGAGTGTGCAAATCCAAACCTTGTATCTTGAAGCCTCATTTCTCATGGATTTCATGCAAATTGAGTTTTAGACCTGAAGAGGCCTATTTTGGGCTTCTTGGGCCGTAAAGGGTTAACACCTATAGGATCAAGTGTCCCTTGGGAGGACGATTTTGACTTTGGGCAGGTTTCGAAAGTTTGAAAAATTATCTTTTTTTTTTGGAAATTTTAATACTAATTCCTCTTGTAAGAGCTTTGTGGAGGTATTTTTATTATATTTTTGGATTCATGGTTTGAAAGTTAGTAGCACTCAAAGTTAGAAATGGGAACTTTGGATAGATTCAAACTTTTGCTAGAAGTTTCTATTGATGTTGAGATTTTTCATACACACAAAGAATATTACCTTCTTTAAAGATGTCAAAACACAATTCTTGTCTTTAGTATGAAAAACATTTTAACTTAAGTCAAATATTTTTACACATTTTGGACAAGTGGGGAAAAGAACTTCATCTTTTCTACATAAAACCTAGAGATCTTCATTTTTTTAACTTTTAATTTTTTCAACAAGAATATGTGGTGAGAGCCTTCAAATTGTCCGTTTGGATTATCATTCTAAAACATAAAAAAATAAGTTCACAAAAAAATAAAACGTGAATTGACAATTTTTGAACCTCCACTCCTTGCTCACTTGTTTTGAATATGCTACACCCCTTCTCTACCTCTAATAATTGGTGTACAAGGAACTAACATCATGTTTAACACAATGGTAAAAGATTTAGACCTTGTGTAGTGCAAAATTTTGATACCAAGTGAAGTCAAAGTCTGTTGGTTCACTCAATGCAATGATAAAAATGAACCTTTGTTTTTTACTTCATACATTATAATGTTTCAAACCGTGCGATTAACATTCTTGAAACTTTGTGAGTATGTTACTTATTAAGTCTTAATGGAGATCCTACGGTCAAAAATATAAATATAAGGTTTTGTTCCCTTCCTTACTCACTACACTAGAATCAATAATTTTGAAGTGTTTTTTATTTGAAATCATGACAATCCTTTAGTGGGTAAGGTGGAGTGATCCAAAACCATTTGTTGAAGCCAAATGGGATCTAAATTACATTGAATGTTAAAATAAATCTATGCTCAAAGATGAAGACAGAGGGATGAAGCTCAATGAGCAATTCTTCAAATTTAAGATAATAGGTGCCAAATTGACTTATTAATCAAAAAGCTTAAAATCCACCAGAGCCCTAAATTGTGCTGTAGAGGATGTGGTACTTGTCTTGGCTAGGTCCTGGGGGGGGGACACTTCCCATTTTTTAATAACCCACGTGCGGCGGAATATAGGGTACATTTAAATAATCTTGGATAAAATTTATAAGAAATTTACATATAAATTAGGAGACATTAAAAGTGGCATGCCCTTTATAAGTAATATAGGGAAACAGAAAATATGGTCCATTAAAATTTAGGTTGATATAAATTAGGGGCAAAAGAATGGGATCTTAGGAATTAAGTTTAGTAGGTTCAATTAATATTTACTTATAGTACTAGTTAGATACAGCTCAAAATACAAGTATTATGGTATATCTACAGTGTACCTATAGCTCATGTATAGTGTATCTTTAAGAGCAAGCCCAGTCACCACGCCAACGGCTCCCGCCAACAGCGCTTGGCGGGCCCGGCAGTTTAGCCGCACCCTAATGGGCTCCGCACTCCTCACTCCACCCTGCCACATCTCGCCATCCACCTCCCGGTCTCGGCTAAAATTGCAGTTGTGCAGGGAGACATTTTCCTCCCTGCAAACTCAGTCAACGCCACCATGGCAGGTGTGGAGGCGGGAAGGAAAAGGAAGGGGAAGAAGTTTTTTGCAGAAGAGGAGACGTGCTTGTGTAGGAGTTTTTTGGAGCTTTTTGAAATTAGATATTAAATTTTGAAGTTGAAGTGGCATAGGGCTCTAAAATTGCCCACCCTCAAAAATGTATTCGTATTCACGCATTGTTATAACTTGAATCATTTTTTCTATAAGGTATTTGTTAGTCACTTGTATTTTCATTATTTATTAGTTAGTTTTTTTCCTTACAAAGAAAATAGCCTCTAATATATTCCTTTGACCTACATATTATAAGTAATGATAGATATGATAATATGAATATTTTTTTTGCTTTATGTAATAATAGGGGTCCTTTAAATGCTTTCTAGGAGAATAGCCCCCCAAAAAATACCCCACCGCCGCACGTGGGTCCCCCAAATACACAAGGAGTGTCCCCCCCAAGGCTAGGTAAAAATTTTATGCTCCCCTTGTCCAATGCTAGGAACTCACAGTGAGTAAAGAGACAAGGCATGTTATGGATGTCCAACACATGAATGACACAAAACCGCACAAGCCTATTTATGTGTTCTTTTAGGAAAGCCACCAATGGCAAGCTCAGGTTAGGTGAGGTGACCCTTCATGACCCTAAATTGCTATTGAATATTTCTAAAAATGAATATTCAAAGATGTATTTAATGTTGCATTAATGGATATCGATTCAAAGATGTAAATGCACAATCATTGTAAATACAAAATATCTATTATGCATGTGCAAAACAACACCTACACGTCATAGAATTCTAAGATGTCATGATACGGGTTGACGTCCTCCCACAGCAGACCATGGATCACATGAACTCCCTATTCATGTATTTTTGGTATCTACATATCAGTTCACATGTATGAACCAATACACACATCAGTACCCTTTGTTGAACTTGTTCTCAGCAGACCGCTAATTGCATGGAAACATCGTTCTTATTTCTAAACCATTTTTTTCCACACTGTGTTAAATAGTCGTTCTAACTATGTAGCGCGAGCTCTACACAGATAGCACAACCATCCACTCAAAGGGAACACTCTGCATTGGAACCTACTGCAGTCTACCATCAAGGAGAATTAACCCTTTCACACGTAATTAACCCTTTAGCGCTGAGCTGGTCGAAATAGGGCTGATTGAAGTGTATTTCCAAGTATAGCTCGTTGTGTGATACTTAGATGTATTTTTTTGGTAGCAACGTGTATGGCACTAGTAAATACCTTTCAAATGGAACAAATGCATCCATTACAACGATTTTTAAGAAGTGGGGTTGTCCTGAAATGTATCCACTATGTAGATGTTGTTTTGCCTAATCTATCACACTTATAGACTCTCCCAGGCTCTCATGGTCTATTTTAGCATGAAAGGATTAAGTGGACCACAAGGCCTTGAACACCACATTCAGTATATTTGGAGATTGGGAGCCTTTCAAAATAATATTTGAAGCTTGAGTTGACCTAAAACACGCAAATGTTTAGCGAATTTGCACAATGCAATTTGTCCAATATCTACAATATGGGTACATATTCAGCTTGAGCCGACCTAAAAGTGCACAAACACTCTACCACTGGAAAAACCATTCATACCTTTCAAAGTCTCGGAAATCTCCTAATATAATGAATACGGTGTTCTTG
Organism: Bryoerythrophyllum caledonicum; assembly: GCA_963971425.1. NCBI lineage: Eukaryota > Viridiplantae > Streptophyta > Bryopsida > Pottiales > Pottiaceae > Bryoerythrophyllum > Bryoerythrophyllum caledonicum. The sequence goes on from OZ020514.1 coordinate 12,324,677, forward strand.
AGAGATTGATCCTTTAGAACATGGACTTCATCCTTGACAGAACGATGTTCACGTGACCGCGGCGCGCTCGCGGTGACGTGAGAGACGCGCGGCCGAAGTCGATGACGACGTGATCGACCGAGTGGGCGCTCCACAGCAGCATGGCAGCCTCCTTGTGCGCGCCGCGGAGGCCGTCCACGCTCTGGCCGACGCCCTGGCAGAGCTCCGCGAGCGCCAGGAGCCAGAACGGCTCCTCGATGAGCACGCCGACCTCCTCGATGTAGAAGAGCGCGGCGCTGCTCATGAACGTGACGGGGATGGTGAGCCAGCCGCAGCTCTCCCAGAGAGCGAACGGGAGCACCATGTGCCACAGGAGGAGTACGCGCGAGGTGAGGCGCGTGTAGGCGATCGGGATGGGCGTCTTGAAAATGCGCTCGCACGCGCCGACGTTGTCGTGGAACTGGGTGAGGTTCTTGTCCATGGCGACGCGCTCCCAGTCCGGGAGGTTGCACTGGTTGATGATCTCCGAGAGGATCTGCAGGACGAAGATGGGGCGGTTGGTAGCGCTCATGAGGGAGTCGCGCTCCTCCAGGTCGAGGACTGTTGCTAGATCTTCCTCCAGGGACCCGCCCGCGGTGAGATGGTGCTGCAGACAGACCGGGAACGCTTTGATGAACCTGAGGATGCGCGGCGTGTTGTCGTCTGCGGGGTTCCGGATCCAGGTGAGCGCCTGGCGCGCCATGTCGCGGCTGCGGTTCACCGTCGACCCCCACGCTTTCCGGGCCTCGTCGAAGCGCTGGTAGGATGAGTTCGTGCGGAAGACCAGCAGGAGCGCCAGCACGGGCGCGGTGAGCGTGAACGGGAGCGTGGCGACCTGCAGGAGCGGCAGGCGCGAGTGGCGCAAGCTGGCGGCGTGGTTGTGGAGCGACACCACGACGGCGAGGAGCGTGCACAGGATCACCGGCGGGCCGAGCGCGTGGATCACGCCGGAGTTCAAAATCGTGGACAGGTGCCGGCCGTGGCGCCACGACGATTTGTGGCGCGCCCAGTCCGCGTGCCCGTACACCTTGCTGCGATGCATTATCGGAAAACTCGTTCTAGCACAGTCACACGCCTGCAATAGCTCCGAATCCAAGCAGTTCTTCTCCCACCTTCAATAGAGCAACTCGAGCACTTCGATTCTATCCCTCTTCTACTCCAAATCCAAGCTGCTTCAACGTTCACCGGAGCAGCTTCAAGGTGCGTTTGATCCGTCGATGGACCTTTCACCTTTCCATCAGATACTTCGAGCCTAGTTCTACACAGTTTGAGTAATTCTTTTCCAAGTTGTCGACCTTCAAAATATGTTCGGCCGATGGACCTTGCACCTTCCCAATATACTTCGACCCCGGCCCAGTTCTATGTCGACAATTGCTCACCTGCAGAATGTAATACTTCAGCTCTGAGCTCCCAGTTTCAAAGTGTCGCACCAGCTTGCAGAGAATGGTTTCTTTCAAAGCACTGATCAGACACGGATAGACGTAGCAGGCTGCTTCTACACAATCCCACACCAAAAATGTAACTTCCACAGGTGCTTCAAACCATTGGTTTCGAACTATGATCGTGTATCAACTAGCTAATTATTCTCCCAAGTTTTACCCTCCAAACTACAGTCTACTTCTACGCAATCACACACCAAAAATCCAACTTTCGCAGGCGCTTCAATCATGGATTATTTAACGGACTCATCAGAGGATGGCTTCTATCTATGATCGAGTATCTAGATTTTCAGATTGCTGCAGGTTGTCATACTAATCACCTTGCACATGAGGCGAGAGTTCCGGGCTCCAGCTCCTTGGGAGTGGCACTTTGCTTGGGGTTCAGATGTTATAAAGTAGTAGTCTTTTGCTTCTGCGGAGACTGTGACGTCGCTTGGCCACCAGCTCTGGTAATGTAATTAATGGGCAGCTTGCTTTCTGTGAAAGTCACACAGAAACTGTGAAGCTGTGACTGAAACTCACACACGGGATGTTGTACTGGTCTGAGATGCCAGCTTGGGTTTCAGGTAACCCAGCCTATTACCACCAAAGTACTAAGCAGTGGGCATTTTTGAGTGGACTGCATGATAACAAAATTGTTTTTAAATTTTTTTTTTAGTGATGGTACTTTGTATTACAATTTCAGCCCAAGTGATTTCATGTTTTTCTGATAAAATGTGAATCACTTATGAATATTCAAAGTGATGTGCCATGTTGAGCCCATTTCTGCCATTAGATACCCCCACAAGCGCCAACCAAAAGTAAGTGGTCATGACCAATAACAAACCTTCTGTTTGGAGCCACGAATATGTGAATGGGGTGGAAATTTATGGAATCATTTATAGAATGGTTGAAGTAGTAAGAAGGTAAAGTATTGGACTACCTCATTTAGAGTAGAGGATACTATTTATCATCACACTTTCTAAAATCAAGTAATCTTTTCAATATTTGTTTTTGGGCCACTTCACCAAACAATATCAATTTTAGAGTGTAAAATACAACCCCATTTGTACTACACTAAAGATCACATTTAGTGTAATGCTCAGTAATTGACTTGTAAATGCGATAAGTTTTTAATCTTCATGTCAATTTTTACCAAGAGCACAACTCTCTATAGTATTCAAATAAAAGGATCATTGTAAACATAGTTGGTAAAAATATTCACTTAAAGTAAAAATTTATCGCATTTACAAGTCATTTACTAAGCATTACACTAAATGTGATCTTTAGTGTAGTGTGTGGTACCTTTACATAGACAACCAACTGAGCAGTACCTTCCATATTGACGACCATGTATGTGGCACTTCTCAACTGTTTTATGTGGATCTTTCAACACATGACTAAACCGATCAAATGCGCAACAGCCAAGTGTTATCAGCCTTGTTTTTCCAACTTGGTTGACGGGAATAACAGCAATGCGTCTCTTTCTGCATTTGGAAAGAGGTAGAAATATCACTGACATGTCTTATTAAGTTACTGCAGTCATGCAACAGAGTATGATATCCTCTGGCATATGTTGGCCGTGAGGAAGATGTTATTGGCATTTATGGTTGGTAGGTCACCACGTAGAAAATGGGGGCTGCTGCTCCCTTTCAACCAGGAGACAGTTGTGGCCTTCCATTTGATTATCAGATGCATGATGCGTGTCGTCGCATGACCTGTGACCGGAAAGTTTCATCTGAAAAGGCGGATTTGATTTTACAATCCTTGCCAGGTTCACTCTTTGATGAGCTTGGATGGATACCTTGGCAGATCTTTGAATAGATGTTTTGTACTTGCCAAAGTCGGATGTCTTGTAAGCACCAACTTAAACCCCTTTTAGCGTTTGATGTCCATCCTCGGTCGTTTGGGCATGTTAATCTCTGTAGCAAGCAGTACATGCCACCTCCGAGGAAAATTTCAAGAAACTTTAGAGGCAGAGCATCTACTGGAATGGGTGCTACCAAAATTGATGCAGGCATTGATGAACTACAATAATTCTTGTAAAGTGGGGTCGCAATGAAATGAACCCATTGTGTAAATTTCTTCTACATAATCTAATACACTCGTAGATTCTTCCAATGGCATTGTGAGCTTGTACGCCTTAGTCCTTTCATGCCTAAGTGGACTATCAGGCCATGGGAGAATGTACAAGTGTAATAAATTAAGTGGAGAACATGATTTACACAATGGGTACATTACATCAAGACCCTTCTTTACGGAAGTCATAGTTTGCCAATGGGTGCCTCGATTGGAGATCATGGAGATGCTTTGAGAAGCTTTGACAGAAATCATTGTAGATTGCCAATTCCTACATCGATGTGCGTTCTAAAGATCGAAAGGACAATGGCCAATGATGGAAAAAGTGACAACAACTAGAGCACCAAAATCAACTCCTCCAAAACTTTCTAGGTCTTTGAGGGGTTAAAGAATTTATCTCCCTGACCAATTTATATAACCTTCAAGGAATATTCTTATGTTTAAGATTAACATATAACATTAAAAAATTTGCAAACTTTCCAAGCTTTAAACTCTTAATTTAGAAATAGTTACTAATCTTTAAAGTATAAAGTAAATTGTTTACATTCTTTGTTGTAGAATATGTCCTATGTCTCCTACACCTTACTATTACAATTCTAAAATTATACCTTGGGTATAGAGCTCTGTGATATTATCATCTAAACAACCAAGGCATTTTCAAGGAATCTCTATTTCAATGATTAGAAACTATCAAGATGAACATTTAGAGAATGTAGCCATTAGATCTATTTCTTAACCTACATGCGACGACATGGTAAATATTTGTGAATTTTGACCATACAGATTGAAAAACAAAGTGAAAAAATTTGTTCCCTAAACGGGCACTTGGTCCTTTAGGAGTTATAGTAGACCACATAAAAGAGGTTAGAGTTGAAGCTCTTGATGCATCGGATATATCACATAAATAGAGAGGAGAAAAATGTACAAATGGGTAGAAGACGACCCTCCTAGAACCAACCAAAACTCATAATCAACGATGATGAAATTGAGGCATAATCAACAATGATGAAATTGGGGTATATCCAGCCCACTTCAAGCCCATTACCACCTTTATTACCCCTCCAAATGGAGAATTGCTATTAGTTAGAACCCCTTACTTTTGGTTGGCACTTATAAGAGTACCTATTTGCAACCACCAGCTAAACATGGCCGCACACTTAGAACATTCGTAATTAATTCACATTTCATCAAAAAAATATGAAATCACTTGGGTTGGAATTGCAATCCTATCACTGTATTATTATTTGTTCTCTCCATATATGCACATTGCTTAAATTCGGTTAGGGAAGTGGGGAGGGATTTACCTGAATTGGCCATGAGAAGACCGCCAATGAGAAGAACAAACGTAGCCAATGGCTAGATTACTCTCCAACAGACAACTGCAACTTCCTTAACTAAATACAAAGTACACGAGGCAACCCTTCAACTTCAACTAGAATAATCAACTGAACCCGAACTGACAGGAATGCAAGTACACTCCAATTGGTTACGCGGAATTACCAGTGCGTGTTCACTTCCATCAGTCCACAAGACAGGAAAGACCGGTGGATGAAAGGTTTACTTTTAGTACCTGCAGAGAACATAGCCTGCCATGATAACATTCTGCAACTGAAATTAGACCCATGCTGATAACAGATTCTCGAAAGAGATTTCGTTATCTGGATTCTTCAGACTGCAATGGAGACAGTACACTTCACGATTGTTACAGGATTAATAAACAGTACTTTCTTACCTGTACTCACAGGAAGGCCAGCGGCTATAGTAGGTAGGGTTAGAAACATATTTCAAACTTCGAACGTTGATTGCTCCTAGAAAAACATACTACACATACAACAGAAACGAATACCTCTTTCAACAAGAACCCTTTACTAATACAGGAAATTCAAGGAGGTGGCGACAAGCTACAGGTTCTCGTGAGGCAGATAACAGTACAAGGACACGAGCAAATGTATGATACAGGAATCTAGAAGTGGAGAAACTACTATTGCTATTTCCGTGTACTACTTTAGACAGCAGTCAGTGGACAATAATTTATCTGGGGGTTAGAGAGAGTGCAATCTAAACAAGAATATGAGTCTTCAAATGATTGCTGGCGGGCTTTGAGAAACAGTGCACTGTACAAATTATTTTATTTCCCAAAAGCAGATTCATCATGTGAGAATGCACGAAGGCTTGCGGAATGCTACCTCATCCGCCTGACGTATACACGTGAGCTACATCACACCAAGTCGCTTGGTGCCACACTCTGAGCAGAACTTGGATGTCTCTCGCATGTATGCTGAACCACACTCGTCACAATACTTTGAAGGACCTGTTGGTTGATGCTGAAACAGTACAATAGCGTTAGGATAGAACTCTGGTAATGACAGCTTCAATGTTCAGCAGAAATACGAGTTATTTGTGAAGTCACTCGAAGTCTCAATTAGACACCCCCTCTTTTAATTATGGTAGAAACTCTTTCTTCGCTCACAAAGACGGCTAAAATTACTTTGAATTGAATATAGAGACCACCAAGCCGTATCGACCTTCATAGGGATTCTAATCGAAAGTCCACCAAGCCCTTCCATTGATCTAATAACAATTTTAAGTGAACAAAAAATAAATCAAAGGAGAGGGTATATGTTTGGAACTGTGGGTAAATAACAAATAACTCTATGGGTAGGAACCTGATCAACACAAAAGAGTTGTGGAGATGGAATAAAAAAAAAATTAATCGTAAGGAAGGAAACAGATAACCTTACCGGAACAACAATTGACCCATGCATTCCTGGTGGATCCAAGTCACGAGGAATATGCGGAGATGTATGTCCCGTATGCTGAATATGTTGTTGATGCTGAACATGCGGTGAGTGTTGATGTTGATGATGGTGCTGATGATGATGATGCTGATGCTGAAGCTGTTCATTGGCCATAACGACAGAATTAAAACGCTTTCGACGCCTCACCTTGTCAAGAAGTAGCTTGAACGACAGTTTTCTATCTTATTTTCTGGCTCAAATGAAATGAAACTCCAGTGGTAAAAGTATTGGAAAATTCCAAGATGATAACAAGCTGGGCGATCAAATGGATTTGGCTATGTTTTTGAGTGCTCAAAGATAGGCCGACACAAGTTCCGAGGGATATTTTTAACCAATCTCTAGCTTGAGCGCCTTAACCAAATGGAGTTATACACAAGCATGGAAGTCAGACCATAGAGTTGCAACACTCACCACATGAGGTTGCAAAACCCCAGGATCTCTAGTTGCGTAGGGCTGACACTCCATCCCAGGAGCTTCAAAAGCCTGGCAGAAAACACAGGATAAAAATCATGATAAGTTTCAAACTCTTTGAATGATTATGAGAATAGTAAATCCTCTCTCACACATGGGAAAATTTATATTCTTTCAATGTTGCTCCCAAACACAGGAGAAAGGGATTTAACCATCCTATCATTTAATGTTATACAGGTCCGCACATCAACATCAGTTCTAAACGGTTCAAGTAGGTTCCAACTGCTACCTGTTGGCGTAGTGTGGGCGGGGACAAACTTGTCGGCGCCTCATTACCTGGATATGGCTGCATAGCATACCAAGTATTGATTCTTTGTAAAAACAAGATCAAAGTCACCTCACAAATAAGTGCCTTCACTAATGATCAAAAAGAAAACAGAGGCAAATAAAATTGAACCAAATGAACAGCACACACACACCACTCTGTAATCACATATACCTGTAGCATTGTCATTGGAGCCAAAGTATGTTGAGGGGCACGACGATGCTTGACCCTTGCCGCAAAAAACTTGTAATCTGACTCGTAAATTTGCGCTTCGTGTCGTCCTGTTAATCTCTTGAACCTACAACGATGCCACTTGAAAGCATTCAGCAAAACCCTTGGACTCCAGCCAAATCGAAAGTCCTCGTAAGTTGAAAACTTGTCAATCTATATAGCCTTGGTCACGAACCTATGAATAAACGCCACTTAACCTAAATTAGGTAACTATGGAGAAACTCCACTTAACCTACGATAAACGCTACGGACAAAGCTGTGATACCAGTCGCTAGTTATTCTCAGTAAACCCATCACCTATCCAACCATTACGTGAATGGTTACGTATCCAGAGCGGTGCAGCCGGGGCTCTAGTCAAACCCTACAGTAGACAAGTACGGTTAACCACTTCTTAACCCTTAAACGTCAGTCAGGAACCGTATATACAATCACGTATTTTACTCTGTAGCATACGAAAACTGTAAAAAAGTTTAGCAAGACTTAAACCTTTGGATTAAAGATTCTTCAACTAACATCTTTCAATTGGAGGTCATTTCAATATTTGAACCTTTTCATGTTCAAATACGACACCATGCACGTAGAATACTGTGGCCACCAGTGGCATCTTCTGACGTTTAAGGGTTAATCCTACGGTGCGGTTTGATCTCTCAAGTACAAGAAAATACAAGAAAATACACACATAATGCAATAATAAGAGTACTTGCTATGAGAAAGAGAAGAACCCTCGACATATACAGTAGTAGGCATCTGGGTTATCGAACTCGCGGTTCCATAAGAAACACTGACCATTCGGCGTCTTCTGGAGACAAATTAGGTCGCTCCACAAGCTCCAAACCATGAACAACAACAAACCGCACACGCTTCTCCTCGCCAGTCACTAACTGAGGAAACTTTGTGCGGGCCTCCAACGCTGATGCCATCTCCCGCCTCTTGAAGGTCATATTACCACCTGCAATCATGGCCAAATGATACATTAATATTCAAGTCAAACGAAAGCACCTCCAAGTGAATTTCCTAACCCCAAAAGGTTAAATCCACTACTGACTAGTATCAGGACGACTTGGTCGTAGACTCCGGGTCGCCTCAACAAACCTACGGCTAAGCAGAGAGTAGAGTGGAAAACCATACCGAAGGCACCATTTCCAACTCTACATGTGTTTGGGGATGTGGGGAAGCAGTTCGATGCCTGCACTGACTCCTCGGACTCTGTATCATACAGGGTAAAATTAGAGAACAAGTGTAAAATCAAGGAGGTATGATACAGTGTGCGATTCGCCAATACAGAGGCACCTCTACATACACGACAAGGATGATCCACTCTAAGAGCATCCCAACTCGACAGTGGAGGATTAGGTGGTCTGAGGATTAGGTGGACTGAGGATTGTAATAGTCTTAGGATGTGATCCGTGGCTTCAAAGAAAGGTTCTCTACGCAAATGATCGAAATCTCACTTATTGATTCTTCCTAAAGCTGGCATAAATCTCGTAGAACACCCCCATTGCTACCACGTTATCCGCATACTGCTAGCCTCGCACCCGCTGCAACACACTCTTGTTAACAAGATAACGTTCGTTTGAGTCGTCTAAAAGCAAAAGGGGAGCGAGGACGACAGCCTGCAAACTCTGCTATTGCAAAAGCTGAAAACAGAAACATTTCGGGGTTTCTCTCAAGATGTGTCTCATCAAAATAAGCCCTACCAGTCTAAATTACAAAAAGAAATATCAAGCCATCGATTCGTGAACAAGGCTAGACACGACTTCAAAGATATATTACTCTCCAAAAACATTCCAAATTTTAAACCCGAGTTCTCCTCCCCATCCACAGCTTTCAACTTGTATGTGGTGAACCATCAACTACTATGACATTCCAATCAATCCAACGACAGGAGCTACTTTCGTTGACTAGTTTGAGCTTGACTATATAAATCTGCCTATCACTTCAGATACCAATGAACAAGCTAGGAAGGTTAAAAAGCTTTCCTCTTCCATAACACTCAGTTGTGTGAAGTACTCACCTGATTTGGGAAACTTTTTCACGAGTCTTCTGTACAATCCGCCGGCAGCTTCGAGAGCCACTCCAAAAGTTTTCTCCTGGAGACCCTCAACGGTTGCCAATCGCAGATTTATTTCCCGAATGAGAGTTTCATACAGATTAGCCACAAAAGTCAAAGGTAGCAAGTACCGAGGATCCCCTTCGTACTGAACATCCCTTGCCTTCCGCTTCTTGGATTTATCTTTCCCGTTTGGACTGTACGAGTTCCCCTCGGGTGTGTCCGCCGCCGGAACCACATGGTAACTTATAAAATAATCAATAATCAGCTGCAAGAACCGCGCTCTCGTCGACTCGATGGGAATCACATCTGCCAAAAAGAATCCACATGTTATATAAACCTCATCCCGATCACAATCCGTGTTATAACACATTGTAGCAGCAAAAAAAGCCTTCCCAGAGCCATGAAGCTCTAACCCTTAAACGTCAGAAGGTGTCACTGCTGGCCACAGTACTCTACATGTAAGGTGTCGTATTTGATCATGATAAGGTTCAGATATTAAAATGACCTCCAAATGAAATATGTAAGTTGAAGAATCTTCAATCCAAAGGTGTAAGCTTGCTAAACTTTAACACATTCTTTGTATCCTACAGAGTAACATACGTGCCTGAATATACGATTCCCGGCTGATGTTTAAGGGTTAAGTTTCGTAGGTTTTCTTATGTTTAGTCAAAACACCTTCGGTGAAACTTTAGAAGCTACTTCTGACGCGCGAAGCGAAGCTCATCTTTCAGAAGCTTTGCCTTTGAAACTGTTTCTAAAACAATTTTATCAAAAGACTTTCCTTAATTTATCTACACTAACCACGATCACTCCGTCGCTCTAAAATTCAAACCTAACCTGCACCAATCCTGACCAAAACAGACAGCATTGCGTTAATTATCAGACACGAACGCTCACCGTTCAATGAAGGCACGCCATACGGCGAACGGGAGCCCTCGTTATCCAAAGACAGGGCCTGATCCGGATTCTGCCCGTCCACTCTCTGCAAAGCAAGGTTGGCATACTCCTGCGGTCCACAGTCCTACAGAAAAAAGAGAAAATCCATCAAAATCCAACCAGGAAGAAGAAGAAAAAAACCGTAAAAACGTTCACCGCGTACCCCGCCGGACGTGGAATCCTCGTCGTTGTCGAGGTCATCGCCCGTCGGCGCGTCGCGGTCCGTGTCCGTAATCCCGTCGATCTCCGGGTTGTTGTTGTTCCGCGACGAGTCGATGTCCGTGTTGAGGTCGTGCAGCGCACTCCCTACTAAGGCGCCCCCGCCGTTCAGGTTGTAGTGGCCCTGAGGGGCCAACTTCATGGTGCTTCCTTCCTAGGGCCTCCTACTCCCGCTCTCACAAAGCATTACAAACCCTACCCCGTCCCGCATTCCCCCGCGCTCGCGCCCGTCCGGAATCGCACCATCCCTGCGACAGCCGTGGAAGAATTCGACCGCCGCGCCGGGAAATGGCGAGCCTGCGCGCGGTGGCGAAACCCTAGCTGCGAGCTTCGTGTGCGGGATTGCTCTAGCTTTTCGTGTATGTGTGTGTTTTTGAGAGGGATCGTTTTGTTCGTGAAGACGACGACCACGACCACGACCACGACGAACTTCGTCTTTAACTCTAGTCTTCTCGGCTTTTTCCGTGGCAGGCTGCCCTCTGCCCGATCTCCACGGCAGTCTACCCGCTGCCCGATCTCCGGGTCGATTATTACAACAACATTAATTTTATTATTGTAATTGGTGATTTCTTTAGTTGGTACATTTGAGATTTGGTGGCTAGTTTTTTTATGAAGGAATTTCGGAGAGTTTTGAAGAAATACTGAGAGTTTTTTATTTTAATAATTTTATGATCAGTTACCCTAGTATCAACAAGTTATCACCAAAGTGTTACCTGCATGTTATGTGAGTATTTAACCTGTAAAGGACCAAGTGTCAAAAATGGGCTTTTTGAATGTTCGGTTAGGTTTTTGTGGTGTCAATTTCCAATAGTCTTCTCTGAAATTTTTACTGTAGAAGGACATTACTAAGACCTCAGCGGGAGAACAATTTTTTCCTAAATCTGACATATAATGAAAAAGTTGTAGGGTTTTGAATTTCAAATGGGGAGAGCGGCCACTTCGGGCACCTCCAAAGAGTTTTGCTAGGACACTCTATTGAATGTGAGACTTTTCAATACTAGCAAATAATATTTTTTCCCTTCATATTGTCGAAAAAGTAATTCTTGTCTTTAGTGGAAAATAGCATATTAACTCAAGTCAAAGATTTTCACACGTTATCACACATTGACGGTCAAGGTACCAAAAAAACTTCTTCTTTTACAAATAAAACTTAGGGACCTTCATATTTTTTACTTTCTTTTTCCCACAACAATATGTAGTGTAATTCTTCTTATTAACCATTTGGATTATCAATCTAAAACGTATTAATTTCTCAAAAAATTAAAACGCAAATTGGCAATTTCTGAACCTCCAGTCCTTGCACAGTTGTGTTGAATATGCTACACCTCTCCTCTACCTCTAAAATTTGGTGAAAAAGGAACTAACATCTTTTTTAACACAATGGTAATGAATTTAGACCTTGTGTAGCGCAAAAATTTGACACCTCTCATATTGAATTCTCAAAAAATTAAATTGTGAATTGACAATTTTGGAACCTCCATTCCTTGCACACTTGCTTTGAATATGCTACACCCCTTCTCTATCTCTAAAAATTGTTGTATATGGAACTAACATCATGCTCAACACAATGGTAAAAGATTTAGACCTTATGTAGTGCAAAAATTTAATAGCAAGTGAAGTCAAAGTCTGTTGATCCACTCAAAGCAGGGAAGAAAATGAACCATTTTCTTGACTCCAAACACTATAATCTTTCAATCCGAGCGGTCAAAGTGTATGAAATTATGTGAGTATGTTACTTAGAAAGTCTTAATGGAGATCCAATGGTCAAAAGGATAAATATCAGGTTTTGTTTCCTTCCTTACTCATTGCACTAGAATCAATCATTTTGAAGTGTTTTTGGTGTGAAATCATCACGGGCTTTTAGAGGTTAAATAAATGCAATCGTAGATGATTTTTCTTTTAAGGTACAGTGGCACATCAATCCAAACCCATGCCCCCAAAGGAAGACCATTTGTAAAATTCAAAGATTTTTTGTCTCGGACCTTCTTGTGTTTTTTTGTTTTCTTTTGCAATGAAGTTTCTTGCAGAAGAAGTAGAACTCCGGTCTCCAAAAGGAGGCCGGCGTGAATAGAGTGTCTGTTCGTTCCACTTACTAAAACCATGCCCACTGGACAAAGGTTTAGCAGGAAAGTTTCTTGCATGTGTGGGGAAAAATGAAAATAAATTATAGTGGTTCTACTTTCTTCAAATTCAATGTAGTTGAATTTGAACACAATGGTAATGGAAGTTTCTTTGGAAGTTCCTATCGGCAACCGCTAGAAGCTTCTGTGGAAGTTTCTGCAGATAAAAGTTCTAGGAGTATATATGGGAGCCGAGACTAGAGAGTTTCAGTCTCAACAACGCGCTTTTTGAAGATTTAGCTCACCTTTCTTGGCGTTGTTCATGTACTTATCTTGTTAATCCAAGTTCTTGTTAGTTCTTGTCTTGAATTTTCTTCTAGCCTAAGATCACTTGTTGGTTGTTTCCGCATCCCTGATACTACTTGCCTTCTACCCGTCATTTATGAATGTATTAATCTTTGTGGTCAATGATGTGAAATTGGGCCCTTATGCTGAAGATCAACAAAGTTTGCAACTTTTCAGTAATTTCAATAGATTTACTCTTATCAAGGATTCTTAATGTTCAGTGTATACGGTAGTGTTTTAGCCAAGTAAAATTGATAAAAAATTCGAAATTATTCCCCTTGTCTACTATCATTATATGTGTGGTTAACATAGAATGTGACATGTTGGTTCCTATTTGAGTAGGTGTAGATTGGAAGAACATTCACCATATGCATAAAGAGAATTATATTTTCTAAATTTGGATATTTTATGGACATGGTTTCTAATGACTTTTATGTGTTTTGTTTTTGTCTATAACGTCAACCACACAAACAACACCAGCATGGTTTTTGTCTTGTTGTATTTATTCAACAAACATTTTAAAAGCTAGATTTTTTTCAAATTCTCTACTTGCATGTCTATTGAATGTTATTCTTGTATTGTTTTCATGTATATGTTGTGTCTTTCATATTCCTTCCAAGTTCAAGAATTCCAATTAGAAAAGTGTCCATTTTTAGTAGATAACCTTCACTATGGATGTCCAACCCATGCTTTATGATTTGGATCCAGTGTCGTCAACTTTATCCCACATCAACTTCAACAAGTTTCCACCATCAAGGTCTGCAAAGCGGAAACCAATTGGATGATTGAAGACAATGCGCTATCATGGGACGTGGCGTCGAGGGCCTCTCCGTATTGTAGTGTTTTAGCATAGATTAGTTTGTTACTAATCTACAAATCTAGAGATGTACGGCGGCGCACTACATTCATTTTGTGGATGATTTCCATCCATGTAGGGTTGCACTGTGTGTGTGTGCGTATAGCGCCGTACACGTCCTTGATTTGACGTCTTTGTCCAGCCAAGCTTTGTAAGTGTGTTAGAGAGTGTTTAGTGAGTACTTTTGCTTAGAAGTGATTGTTTATCATTAGTGAAGGCCTCGCATCCTCTTATACTACTTGCACTAGTTGATTCTGCATTTGTGGAGTGCGAGACGCTTGACTACTTTCGAGATTTCCTAGTTATTCACTTGACAAAGACCCTCCTACGTTCCTCTCTTAAGTTCTTGAATTTGAGCTTGTGTGAGTTAAAAAAAAATTAGGTACTTAAAACAATGTCGTAGAGCGCGTATAAAAGAGGAGAATGCAACAAAAAAACTTGCAAATCCAACAAATTTTGAGGAAGTTGACAGAAGAATTGGAGGAGGAAGAATTGAGGATTTGTTGGAGCTGATTCGTGCGTAGCACATTCACACTGTAAGTGGTTGATGACTTATACAGAACTACACTAAATATTGCATATTGTGTGCTAAACACTAAATGCAAACATGTACACTAATTGCAAAGTACGCAATTAATGTAGTGGTAGAATACTATATTAAATGCCAACTACTACACTATTTGGGAATTCCAATAAAGATTGGAAAAAAAATTCTACTCGTGGTCATTTAGTGTATCAAAAGTAGAAGAGAATTATTTGTACCTTTGAAGTATCAAAAGTGAAGAAGAGAAATAATTTTAAAAAATAGATTTTTTTTGGGAGAAACAACAATTTGGAGAAAAGAACAACATAGAAAAATAGACAACTTTGAAAAAAGAACAATTTAGATACACCAACAATTGAGAGAAAAGAACAAGTTGGAGAGAAAATATTGGAAGAAGAGAACATAGATATGGAAGGAAAGTGAATTTGCAATCCAAAAAAAAAATAACATCTGCACGAAAGAGATTGGAAAAATATTGGAAAGAGATTGGAAAAATAAAAACATTTGCAAGAAAGCGATTGAAAAAAATAAAAACATCTGCAAGAAAGAGATTGAAAAAGTTAGAATTTAAAAAAGAAGTTACTTTGAAACGTAACGCCCAATCGGGTTTGTGTCCCCTTCATTCCGGCGCACCTCACAGCGCAGAACGTGCGCGACAGCAGGGCATTATGAAATCTCACGGCATTTTGACCGGGCAGATCAAAAAAAAAAATAAAATTAAAAATTCACTGTCCCGATCGGGCGTTACGCCGGGTGAGGCCCTAACGGTCAGGCCTCACCCTATACAAGATCGTTTGAGAAAGGAAAGATTTAAAAAACGAAAACTATAAAAACAGAAATTTTTGAAAAAGAAAACATCTGGGAAGGGATAATTTTGAAAAAGTAATCATTTGAAGAAGGAAATATTTGAAAAAAAAGCATTTGAAAAAATAACATTTAGAAAACGTAACCTTTGGAAAATTAACTTTTTGAAAAGTAAGCTTTTGAAAATATTAGCTTTTGAAAAATTAAGCTTTTGAAAATGTAAGCTTTTGAAAAAGTAATCTTCTGAAAATGTAATCTTTTGAAAAAGTAACATTTTGAAAAAGCAACCTTCTCATAAAGTGACATTTTGAAAAAGTTACCTTTTGAAAAAAAATATGATTTTGGAAAAATAACTATTTGAAAAAAGAAGTTTTTTGAAACTGTCTATATGTCTATTTTAATTATCTTCAACTAACCCCTAAATCCAACAATTTTGAAGTGTTTTTGGTGTACGGTGACAGTTTTACACCAAAAACACTTCAAAATTGTTGGATTCTAGTGCAATGAACAAAGAAGGAAACAGAAACTTCGATTTCTAGTTTTGAATGAGGATCTCAATTAAGACTTGTTAAGTGATATACTCAACATTTCATAAACTTTGACCGCATGGATTGAAAGATTATAGTGTTTGAAGTCAAGCCAATGGTTCATTTTCTTTCCTGCGTCCAATGAATCAACAAACTTTGACTTCACTTGGTGTCAATTTTTGCACTACACAAGGTGTAAATTCATTACCATCTTATTAAGCATGGTGTTTGATCCTTTCACACCAAGTTTTAGAGGTAGAGGACGGGTGTAGCATATTCAAAACAACTGTGCAAGGAGTGGAGGTTCAAAATTTGTCAATTCACACTTTAATTTTTTGTGAACTTAATATGTTTTAGATTGATAATTCAAATGGTCAACAAGAAGGTTTACACCACATATTGTTGTGGAAAAAATAAAAAGTGAAAAATATAAAGATATCTAAATTTTATGTGGAAAAGAAGAAGTTTTTTTGGTGCCTTGCCGAACAATGAGTGACAATGTCTGAAAATGTTTGACTTGGGTTGGTATGCTATTTTTCACTAAAGATAAGAACATTTTGACAATATGAAGAGAAACATTACTACTTGCAAGTATTGAAAATCTCACATTCAATAGAGTGTCCTAGCAATAGTTTTTGGAGGTGCCGGACGTGCTCGCTCTCCCCATTTAAAATTCAAAACCCTATAACTTTTTCATCAAATGTCCAGTTTAGGAAAAAATTGTTTTCCCACTGAGGTCTTAGTAATGCCCTTCTACAATAAAAATTTCAAAGAGGAATGTTGGAAATTGACACCATAGGAACTTGACCAAACTTTCAAAAAGCCCATTTTTGACACTTGGTCCTTTAGGGGTTAGGCATGGCGGCTGGTAAGGGGTTGATACGAGGTATCTTTTATGTTTATTTTATTTTATTGGCACAAGAAAGTTGATTGGGAGTATCATCAATGCTATAGACGGCTAACACTATTTGTCAACTTCTTTGCAATTAATACACTATTTGTCAACTTCTTTGCAATTAATTCACTATTTGTCAACTTCTTGTAATTAATGTACTAGGCTAACTACACTATTCATGTTAGTACACTAAATGCAATATAGTGTGTATTTTTTGTGTTACCCCGTTCACACCGCGTCTGGCAAACGGTTCGGGCTATTGTGTGAACCGGTTTTTTATTAGTTGTGCTCACACTAGGACGGACCCAATTGCAAATTGAGTACGTTATTCTGTCGGGACCCTAAACCGTGCCGGGAACCTTAAACCGCCAGTTTTGGTGCCAAAGTTGCAAAAATTGCAAAAATTAAATTTTGCAAATGCTAACTTTTGCAAAAATGATTATTTTTCAATTCCGAGAGCGGTTTTGGACTCCTAGTAATAGTATTTGACCTCAAAGACAGTCAACTTGAAGTTTGGAGAACATTAAAAAACCCACATTTTTATGTGGCTTATTAAAAAAAGATTAGTATCTAAACTTTGGAGGTAAATTGCGTAGGCAATTTGACTCGGATGTGAGTGAAATTTGTGCATGTAGTTGGGGATTTTGCCATTTAATCCAATTTTAGTGTTTTATAGGCTTATTGACGCGTTAAATCACCCATTGTGTCAATTGCATTGGGGAATTTGTATTTCTAAATACCGCGGTCAACATCCCACTACTTATTAGCTTTAGACATTGGAGGGAATACTTTCAAGTGTTTTTCTTTGCATTGCAGGTATTGCAATTTGAGGCCACTCAATGCAGGCGTGTGCTAGTAGCTCTGACCCTGTCTATTCTGCCTTTATGTTGTTGAAGGAGAGGATCCAGGTTTGATTTCTAAATTCTTGTGCGATACCTCACACGTGTTGCGCGCTTCTTGCCGGTGTTTTCCGTCAGCCCCATTTCTTCTCCTCCCTAGATTGTGATAGGGTACCGTACCGGTGAAGTCGAATTCATGGCCGTCAAGACCTTTTTAAGTGGAAGGTTGTGGTTGGACCTATATTAGCCGGAGGTGATGACCCGTGAACCACAAAGTTTGGTGGCTTTTACAGATGCAAGTTGGCCGTTCGTACCCTTACCCTTTAGATACTACTCGTAGGTAGATCCCAAGGTGGTTTTTGTTACAGTGTGTAGCATGAGTCGGTATTACCACTCCCCTTTACTACACCACTCAGAGAGTCTTTCCACAACAGACTTTGGGCTAGCATTGGATACTGATCGTAGACTTTAGGTTTGGGGCGTGGGCATGTTTGATAATATGGAAGACAATCACCGTCATGTCTTGCGCGATCGATTCTTGGGAGGGGTTGGGGGCATCTTCCTGCCCCATTTGCGGCTCTGATTTTAGATTTGGATGAAGGAGAAGCGCCAACGGACGCCGTCATTTAATGACTGGTACGCGTTCAAATTATTGCCCCAACATTTGGAGCTTGAGGCCCTTCAAACATACAAGAGGTGGACATACCGGCAACCCCATTCGAGCTGCCCCCCAATATGTGATGTTGGACTCCCGAGCTCAACAAGTGATAATTGGCAAACAACTAGCATAGGATTTGTCTCGATCCTTGCCTAGTTACAATTGTTACATCAATGGAGGGCACGGAGTAGGCCATAGGCTACACCCGACATCTGCTGTAGTTGATGTTTGGCGTGGGCTCTGGTCCTTTATTCTTCCATGTATCTCTCTAGTGCGTTGTGACTGGTGCTACCAACTACGACATTCTGGTAGGTCAGCAAGCGCTGCATCTACTTGGTTTTTGGATGGATAACTAGACATAAGAGGCCTAGATTAGCCTTGGATGGTTTGCCGATGATGGCAAAAATGAGCTCATTTCAATTGTCTTCGCAGCTAGCCCGGTGACTACTAAGGCGGATGCTATGTTTGGGTGCACTGCGTTGGCATCATATTTGCCATGTGGTTCTATGCTTCTCAAGGAGTATTATGCTTTTATATTGAGGGTAGGAAAATTACGTGAGCATACATCAGTGGAGATCCTTGCACGTCATTGCAAAGATCCACTTCTTCCTTGGGAGATCTAGTTGGAGCTCACTCGTTGTAGTCAAGAGATTGTGGACGCTTTAGATGCTGAGTCCACACTTTTCAATGGACACTTCTACGCCGTTGTTGGCTAGCACTATTCAATGACAACCACCGAATGAGGGTATTACCCTTGTGGAGTTATTTGCCAGTATCGGTACGGGGCTCGCGGCTATGTTGGAGGCCGAGCTCAAGGTACAACGATATATCCACGTGGATAGTGGCTTTGCAGCCAACCGTGCCACTCACCACGACATTCAGCGTCTTTTGGCGATGTATCCAGAGCAGTTACCACCTTCTGCGATTTGAGGGTGTTTTGGCAAGTTGCCACGCGATGTGACGTTGATAAGTGAGGATGATCTTCGTCGGTTAAGTCACGTGGACTTGATGATTGCCGGATGGCCTTGCGAAGGGCATTCACGGGCGAGGAGTGGACGTGGCTTGGATGATCCACGGTCGGGTCTCTTTGCGGATTTGCTCACGCTCAACCAGTGGTGGACTACCGACCAATTGACGCCACCGAGGTATGTTTTTGAGAATGTACCCCCATTGGGGGATACACGGACAAAGGTGCGTGAAGATGGGCATACATCCATCACCTTCTTGGTCCCCCCATGTTTGTTGATGCCGCGGCGTTGGGCTCTTACGCCCATCGGCCACGTTGAATTTGAACCAACATGGCATCATCTGCAACGCTCACCTCTACACTTGCTCAAGTGCAACGGCCCCTGCGTCGTGAGGTCGATGACATCTTGGACGACTACCGTGTTTCCACGGAGCTTACCAAGTATGATGAGCCACCATTGGCTGCGGTGAACCGCGTTGGTTTCACTCAAGGGACATTTCCCACATTGATTTCCTATCCGGAGTCTTTTGCCTATAGGGCACGAGGTCTGGATATAATTTGGGATTCTACTTCCCAAACTTACGAGGAGCCTTTTGCCAATGAGAAGGAGCGGGAAATGGGCTTTTTGACAAACACCACCGCCACACCGGATCTCTTTGAGGGCCAACGTTGTTATCTGTTGGGTCAAGCCATTGACCTCAACACTCTTGTTTGGATTTGTGGCCTCTGTTTTGCCGTTCGTGTGATCATCCACACATGCTGGAGGCAGACTCTGATGATCAGGGGGCAACAATACCACATCTCACAGAGATCGAGGAAGTAGAGCTGCATTTTTGTTTGAAGAGGCATGCAACTAAGGAACTTTGTGCTCAATGTGTCTTTGCAGCCTTGGCCGAGGACTTTGGTTGAGAGGATTCTCGAGATGTCTCTCCTCGGTTTTATCAGCACGACACAGAATTTCTTGTGGATTCCGTGAGTGAGCGGTCTGGAGGCATGAATGCCCTCTCTGCTACCAAGTAGCAATTACTTGCCATGCCGGTATGCGATGAATCTTCTACAGTGAAGGAGACTACGGGGTTTGATGATTGGCCTTTGGGTTTGAGGCCACACCTTAGTGGTGCCGAGGCACAGAGGATACAACTGTTTATACATTCGTATCGTAGATTTTTTGCTATTAGTCTCCATGATTTGGAGGACTATAGAAACAAGCCCATTCACATGCACTTGAAAAACAAGCACCTAATCTTTTGACGACCATACAAGCTCAGTCTTTCAGAGAAAGCTGAGGTTCAAACTCGTTGTTACGAGTTGTTGACTGCCAGCTTGATTGAGCTCTCGAATGGCAAGTACGCTTGTGCTACGGTTATGCCATCGAAGAAGCATATCTCTGGCTACTGGACGGAGAAGCGGATGTGTGGAGATTATAGGCCAGTTAATTGTAAGACCAAGTCAGACCGGTATCCCATGCCTACGCCAGAGGAGTTATTTGATGCGGTGGGCTAAGCTAGAGTATTTAGTACCTAGGAAATTTTGGTGTGCGATAGACTCATTCGATGTTGTGCAACTAGTATTGGTGGACGGGCATGTATCAGCATGTTGCCACATATGTTTCTCAATGCGAAGTATATGATCAGATTTGATCCAACTTCAATACCTTGTCACCGCAATTGCAACCTTTGTCCATTATGGGGCTAGGATATCGGTGGTCTTTAGACTTTGTTGGTCCACTTGTCATGCCTTCACGCGAAGCGAAGTATGTCTTTGGTGACCGAGTTCTGCCCCTAACCAGTGGTCTACAATCCAAAACTAGTACCCTAGGATTTCACGAGGAAGGCGACAAGCACGGTAGCTTGCAGTTCGGAAGCCGAGAACAAAGAGCTAGGAAGCTCGAGGGCAACAACAAGGAGAAACTTGAGAAGAGTAAGGAGAGCTTGAGTGAGATTTGAAGAACTCGGGAGCTTGGAGGTACTAGATAGTCCGAGGGGAGCTGGGAGGCTTGAGAGCTTGGGTGAGCTCAGGTGGAGCTCGAGCAAGAGGTGGAGCTTGGACACCGCGAGAGGAAGGTGAAGTTTGGAACTCGAGACTTTGGGAGCTCCAATGTTTTAAGCACTCCCCGTTATTAAGTAGGCGCACATGGCCCCGGACATGGACCCCCTTCAATTTGTCGGGTTGAACCAATCTGGGATTTGAGGGATGAGATTCCAATATCTTTGGATTCCAATTTGGGATTTCAGGAACCAGGCTGATAGGGCTCGTCGGGCCGTGATTGGGCTTGGGCACGGAGCAATAAGCAGGCGCACATGCTAGTTGAATGGCTAGATTTTGACCTCTATCTGGTCATTGGAATCCCAGATTGGACAAATCCTGGATTGGAACCCCTTCAATTTGTCGGGTTGAACCAATCCGGGATTCCATGGACCAAATGGAGGTCGAAATCCAGCCATACGGCTGGCATGTGCACCTGCTTATTGCTCCTCGCCCAAGCCCAATCATGGCCCGACTAGCCCTTCCCCGCCGTGCAACACCGTAATCATTCTAGGGTTTTGAGTTTGGTCTTGTTTTTTAACTAATGCCCTGATTGATGTGTTTGTAGGCTAACCAAACAGGCAACCAATGCTGGCTAATTCTTGCCCGGTGGGCATGAACTTGGTGGTGGAATGAACAGACACTTTATTCACGCCAGGCCCCTTTGGGGACCGACGTTCTTCTTCTTCAATCATCACAAGCAATGTGCATCATAGATTGTTGTGAGCAGAGATAGTATTAACACAGCCGCCGAAATCAACAAGCTCCTCAGAATGGTGTTCTTCTCCTCTTGAATTGCAGAACTGTAAGAATTTACAAAATTTATTAGTTTTGTAAGGCCAAAATCTAACACCAAGTGAAGTAAAGGCTGTTGATCCTTTAAATGTGGGGAAGAAGGAATTTATTTTCATCAGCCAGCACTGGTTGCCACTGTGCGTAGAGATTCACCTCAGGAGCCTAATATCACAAACAACGATCCACATCATGATTTTTTGCCTCTAGATGTCAACTCAGCAAATGAAATTTTGAACAATATATATCTCCTTCCAAGGAACATGAGTTGCAGAATCCATTAGTGTATGGACTAATTAATGATACCGATGTATAGCCCCAAGCAAAAGACTCCTCAAAACTATTGCTTAACCACTACATCTGATACAAGGAATGCACATGGCGACATTGATCAGAACTCACCCGGGCTTTGTGATATTTATCTTCCTCAATACATCAATTAAAACCTTCGCATATGCTCTGAAGTGTTATGCTACTAGTCTGATTATTACTTGCAGGAAGATATGAAAACACCAAAGAGCAGTATCCTTGTTGCAGAACCCCTCACGATGTTGTCTCCTCATAATATCCCTGTTGCTCCCGCAAAAATCACATCGAGAGAACAAACTCTTCGCCAACGATAAGGAATACCGTCCGGATGCGCGAAAAAGCAAATGCCGTCACGATAGGACACCGCGAGCCCTCACACGGGCGCCTCCGCATCGCAGAACAACACCGACAGGTCCACGCCAACCCGGCGGAACAAGATGTCCTTCGCCTCGCGACCAGCCTCCGTCGGACGCTGCTGCTAATGCGCCTCAGCGTCTCCCTCATGGCACCAAACCCTAGCCTAAACACACAATGTGTGTCTCGCTCGCTTCAAACTTCGCGGCGATGGTCTCGTGAACGACGACATAAACCCGTCAGTGTATCTGAAGCCGATCATATCTAACGGCAGAAGCAGATTCGTAGTGTTGGATCTAGGAAATGAGAACTTACTATCGGTTCTGTGTGCACTGATGGTTTTTCATACGCAGTCATGTCTGTGTGCAAACCCTCGTGAAGCCTATCAGCGTGAACGACGTCTAGAGGAAAGTTTCGTTCGTCTGCTACGGCTCGTCTGCCCAGGCGACGAAGGACTGCTTATTCGTTCGTTGAAAAGAATTTCGTCTGGGCCAAGCTTCGTTCCTATCGTTCGTACCAAGGTGTCGAAGCCAGGTTTAAAGTGCATTCTTAGAATGATGAAGGATGTGCATATGAAGTTTTCCCTGCTTGACATTGTAGGGTTTTTCTCTTTGTATCAGATTGTTTCTAGCGAACTTATCAAGGAAGAAAGTGATCACCTGATGCGGTTTAGTGATTAGAAATCTTGATAGAAATCCCAGCAGTATTCTAGTTGTCTGGTGATATCCAGGAAGATGGCACACATAGAGCCAGGAACACCGACTTTCTATGTGTACATACTGATCGTGATTGGATTGGTGCTGTTTGCCGGCTTGATGTCTGGTCTTACCCTGGGTTTGATGTCGCTCAGCTTGGTTGACCTCGAGGTTCTCCAGAAATCTGGAACGGACGTCGACCGAAAACATGCAGGTATGTATGTTCTATTATTTTACTCTTTCTTAGTTTTATGATCTGCGGGATTTGCGTTTCCAACCATGATTTGTGTTGTTTCAGGGAAAATACTTCCTGTGGTGAGAAAGCAGCACCTGCTGCTCTGTACTCTATTGATTGGAAATGCCCTGGCCATGGAGGTATGCTGGAAATAGATTTATCTGGCTGATGATGAGATGGAATTTCTACGTCTGTAGTTAATCAAGACCTTGCCTCTGTAGTTTATCAATTATATTGTGATTTAGTATATATAGTGAGAAATATGCTTTGGTCATGGCTGGATATAATTTTTTATTTAATATTCAGTGTTCCTATGTACAGGCACTACCAATTTTCCTGGATTCGTTAGTGGAGGCCTGGGCTGCAATCCTTATTTCTGTCACCTTGATTCTTCTATTTGGCGAAGTAAGCACACATTACTTTAAACTGTTTGGGTGTGAATGCATATCTTAGTTGCACATAATCTATAGGTCAAAGTCATTTGTTAAACTATGCCTCAAATTTAGCTCCTGCTTTATCTGATTACGAAACTACGCTGGGTTGTCTTGAGTAATTATGTCAATGCTCTGAAACCTTTGAATGATTCACATAATTCTTGAAAAGTTATGCAAAAAAACGTACTATGACGGTCAAGTGGAATATGTTGAGAGGTGATATTTGGGTTGTATGATTGGTATCTATCTGGCTAATATGTTTTCATGGTTTCTTCGCTGGTGATCTCAGATCATACCTCAAGCTGTTTGCTCACGATATGGATTAGCTGTTGGATCTGCCATGTCTCCAGTCGTGCGCATACTTCTTGTGGTTTTCTTCCCAGTCTCATATCCGATCAGCAAGGTAATTCTCCCGAGTACACTAAACCCTAAACCCGAAACCCTAAACCTAGGTGGCATCTCATGTGGATTTCTACTTATTGATTCCTTCTTTTGCACCAACCACCATAACATAATATCCTTTTATTCTGCTAAAGAGATGTGCAAAGTATGGAAGGTCATATTTCACCTGTTTGCATGCTTTTTCTCTTCAGAATTTAGTATGCGGACACTTGGGTAATATGGTTGGAAGGTCCCCTATAAAGTGCTTTACATCGTGTTACTTCCGGTTTAATCTGGTTTCTGACAATTGTTTACATTGTTTTCATTGTACAGCTACTTGATGCTATTCTCGGAAAAAGGCACGGCTCTCTCTTCAGGCGATCCGAGTTGAAGACACTTGTGGATTTTCATGGGGATGAGGTACTGGCTTTATTACTTTTTCAGAAGAATTCTAACAAAATTTGATCACTTTTGACGGGAAGGTCTACTGATAAAGGTTATCAGTACGTGCTCATTTACTGGTCTTTGCATGGTTTGCAATGTGTACTAGATATCTTTGCATGAGGTACTCCACTGCATGCCACTGATAGTAGTTGAAAGTGTATTGACGAGTTCAGATGTCCCATCAATTGTTTTCAGGCTGGAAAAGGTGGAGAGTTAACTCATGACGAAACTACAATTATAGCTGGAGCGCTGGAGTTGACAGAGAAGACTGCTTCACAAGCAATGACTCTGATTGAGGATGTTTTTGCTTTAAATGTGGACGACAAACTTGATATGTGAGTTATCTTTTCACCTTCTGACCATTAAACTTGATATGTGAGCTATATGCAGTGCACTTATCAGTCTTTTGTCATTATTTTGAACTTCTAGTAGGTGGTGGTGATTAAGAGTGCTACAAAAGAGCATGTTATGTGTAAAAATTCCTACTTACAAATTCTTTATTGGTGATTCAGGGAGACTATGAGAACTGTCATGGCAACAGGGCACAGCAGGATTCCTGTGTATGCGGGTGAAAAAAACAACATAGTCGGTCTACTACTTGTGAGTAAATTCAACAAAAACCATGTCATTGACAGTTTAATCCTTCCGCCCCTCTACTGCTACAGATTTGAAGTTCATAATTCAAGTTAATGATTAATCCAGCCGCATGTTAAATGTGTAACACTTGTTAATGGTTTTTTAGGTGTGGCGATCACTATGTGCAGGTTAAGAACTTGTTGACCCTGCCTCCTCAAGATGCGACACCAGTGCGAAATTGCACCATCAGGAAGATCCCCAGGTACAACTTTAGCTGTATTTCCTTCACAATCTAATCAGCCAGCCAGCTCTTAGGATCATACAAAACAGCTCGTGAATAACTCGTCAAGTTTATTTATTCACAAACTGGTTCTGTCTTATTTAATTGTGGATTATGTAGGCAAACTTACGCCTAATTTATCCTGGAACTTGTTCAGGGTGCCCGAAAGTGCGCCGTTGTACGACATTTTAAATGAATTTCAGAAAGGTCATAGTCATATGGCCGTGGTTGTGAAGTACAATAAGGAGAAGAGCGAATCACTACACGAAGCTGGCCGCACGACAAGGCAACTATTAAGGAAACGCAGCAGCAGCTTGTCAGTTGATGCCGCATTATCACGTGGTAAGCACAGCTTAGTCCATTCTGAGATACACCACCTTAAACTTTGACAGACAGAGATTTGTTTTTCAGCATAGACTGATTGGTTACGAAAAATGCTCTTTATTACCTGCAGGTGTGGGGTCTCAGAATATTGTAGTAGTTGAAATACCAGAAGATTCGACTGATGGAGGTGGTGGAAATAAAAAACCGGCCATCGTAAAACTTAATGACGAAGGTACTCGGGGTCAGCTTCTTTCACAGCGGTCGTCCAAGAAGTGGGTGAATTCTGTAGATCGAGATGTCTTAGACATTCGGGATGGCTATCTACCAAGCTACGCCAACGACGAGGTAGTCGTAGGCATCATCACCATGGAGGATCTCATTGAAGAACTTTTACAGGTATGAAAATTTCTTCATTCTTTTATAATGCAAATACTTGATGTATGTAAGTATCGAACTTGTGAGCAGACAAAGAGCATTCAGCACTTGTGTGGATAGTTTGCTTCGTTACTGACTACATTAATTTTTAATTGATAATCAGGAGGAGATTCTGGATGAAACGGACGAGTATGTGGATATACACAATAAGTAAGTCCTGTTTGTCCTCTTTACCTTTCATGTTGGAAGTTTGAACTTATCGGAGTTCTTTTTAAGCTGTAAGTAATATCTAGATATGGAAGTAACGTGTATTTGCAGGTTCTCAAGTAGTATGTTTCAAGTAAGTCTTTTATTGTTCGACGGTTGGTGATGTGAATTATGTGCAAAATATTGTGGTGACGTCTGTGTCTTGTTTGGTCTAATTCCTTTGACATATCTGCAGGATAAGAGTTCAAATGCTTCCACCATTTTCACCAGTTTCCTTGGCTTCAAGCTCCAAGAAGATTGAAGATTAGCGGCATACGAGGAATTTTTTAATGGATGGATCTTGGTGCTTTTGAAGTTTAAAGAGTTAAGAATCGGGTACTGTATATAGAGAAAAACTAGAGAGTCGGATAAGCTATCAACTTCTTTGCGATCGTTCTGCTTTACTTTATTTCTTTCTCAAATTTAGTACTTTACTACTTTAGTATATGATTTTGTTGGCAAATATGGTAAGGCCAGCCCGTTTTGCATACTAATCAGTTGTCTACTACCTGAAATAGAATAGGAATATTTCTGAGGGGAAAAAATAGAATATGAACTAAAACTATTATTTTGTTGATATTTTATTCTATAGAGACCATTTTTATGATTTTGCTTAATTGGCGATTTTATTAAAAAAAATCAAAGTGAATCTTATCTTTAAAAGAAACTTAATTATGGTGTAATCAATGACAACCTTGCTATCTATGTATAATAGACTAGAAAGCCATACAAATGCAATACTTACATAAAATACCAACATTTATATAATTGCAATGAAACGGCTTCAAATACAATGACTTGTTATATTTCAAAAAAAAACTTCACAAATTAGAAATGTATTTGTAAAATACCATTGGAAAAGGTAGATTTTTTTTTTAAAGTATTGATTACGTCTCTTTAAGTTTTATATGAAAAATATGAAATCACTTGGGCTGAAATTGTAATTTTGTTGACAATCATTGAAAAAAGAAGTGAATAATTCTTTCCTCTCTCCAAATTTGTGCATTGCTTAACCTTTCAATCCTTTAAGGCCGATTGACCATATACGGGTTATTTTCACACAATAATCTTTGTAGAAATTTCCTCAAAGGAAAAATAGACCATGAGTTAGAGGTGGAGGAAGGTGGGCATCTCTTGAGACCATCGCCACCGCAATCAATGCAAGCATGGCCAAGCTACGGTGATTTCCGTGAAATGAGTTCTTAGATTTCCATGCAAAAATGTATCCATTGCGTAAATGCCACTGTGCATGAATTAGAACACTCGTAGATCCTCACAGGCCGAAACAACTCATCGGCCTTAAAGGGTTAAAGATGAGAGGCTTACAGGTGGTCACTTTTGGAGAAATTTGCAAATTGGTGGATCAACACTTCATGATCCTTTCAGTGTCGCCTTCTGTCAACTTTTCCCGGCATTTCCAAGCTTAGATTAGCCCCTCCACCACTGCTCCAACAGTAGTAACTTATGTGGCGCCGGGAAAAACAAACAAGCTCATATGGTGGCACTAATTTCCCAAACTCTTGAAGCCTGTGTTCATGAACCCACTGATTTGCACGGACAGTGTAACTTCTGTAACACGGAATGTTTTCAGATGTGATTTACTTGTAGATGGACGATGTGCTATTATTTGTGGTTCATTTTTAGTGTACAGTGTTGAAAGTTAGTAACCTACCACTGCAGAGCAACACATTGCAGTGTGGTTGATGCATGTGTCATGTCTATGCTCAGTCTTGGCTGACACATCCACGTAGTAATGAATCAACGGTCATCAGAGTCATGCACATGCAGCGTGGGCCATGTGGATGCCATCCACTTCATTTACAGTACTGTACTATACAACTAAAGCAAGCCAAGAGATTAAAGCAAGCCAAGAGGAATATGGTGCTAGACCGTATGAGATTTATAAACCGGAAGAAAGAGAGCATGAGGAAGTTCATATCCCTTTTTCTTTTTTTCTGCTCCAATGAATTGCTTGGCAATCAATGCTCTTGGGCCCTACCCCATGCAAGCTAAAGCTCCCCCCCTTAGAACCCTAAGTTCTCAAAGAGTTGACTAATGTTCCCCCACACCTTTCCCAAGCCAAGCCACCATGTGCATGGGGAGAGCGGGCACGTCGGGCAACTCCAAAAACTTTTGATAGGACACTATGTTGAATTTGAAATTTTCAATATCAGCTAATAATATGATTTCCTTACATAGTGTCCAAAACCATCTCTTGTCTTTAGCGAAAAAATGCATATGAATCTAGGTCTAATATTTCCACACATTATCGCACATTGTTGTTGGGCAAGGTACTCAAAAAAACTTCTTTTTTTTCACATAAAACTTCGAGATCATCATATTTTTAACTTTTGATTTTTTCAACAGCATTATGTGGTGTAAACCTTGTTGTTGACCATTCGGATTCTCCTCAAAAAAAATTAAAAAATTCCCAAAAAAAAATATAAGGCAAATTGTAAATTTTTTAACCTCCACTCCTTGTGTAATTTTATTGAATATGCTACACCCTTTCTCTACCTCTAAAAATTGGAGTACAAGGAACTAATATCACGCTTAACATGATGGAAATGAATTTAGACCTTGTGTAGTTCGAAAATTTGACACCAAGTGTAGTCAAAGTGTGTTGATATACTAAATGCAGGGAAGAAAATGGACCCGTTTCTCAACTTCAAATACTATGATATTACAATCTGTGCAGTCATTATGTTTTAGGTCAGTTACTTAATAAGCCTTAATTGAGATCCTACGGTTGAACTAGAAGTTAAAAAATTGTTTCGTCCTTACTCATTGCACTAAAACAAGCAGTTTTGAAGTATTTTTGGTGTGAAATTGTCAAAGAAATTTAGGAATAACCTTTAACCTTTTAAGCTCTAACGACCATATATGGATCGGTTTGGCACAAGAACCTCTAGAGCAAGTGCTACAAGCCATCTTGAAGGAACAAATAGAAGAAGAAGAAGAAGAAGAAGAAGAAAAAGAAGAAGAATGTTAATAATAATATTAATATTAATAGGGAGAAGAAGAATAATAATAATAATAATAATAATAATAATAATAATAACAATAATAGGGAGAGAAGAATTATTATAGTGAGTAGATGAAGAAGAGAGAGAAGTGGAAAAATTAAAAGTGAGTGAGCATGAAGCCTTTTTTTTGGCAACCTATAGCCAAAAAAACCAAAAAAAATAATACATGGCGATTGGCCCTTGGTCCAAAATTGGAGAAATTTAAAAACTGGAGCAAGACGTTGTGCATGCTTGATCTTACGAGTGCCAGATGGCAAGGAAATGGTGGAAGGTGGAGCCAACATAATTGACGTTGGGGCGAGTAGAGTAGATGAGGGCGTCGCCTCTCCCGCCCATTTGTAGGATTAAAAAGGCATGTGTGCGAGAGCGCGCCAGTTAGATCTTGCCGCTCGCCCACTCACCTTTGGGCTATTATTGAGAATCGTCTAATGGAGCACTGAAATGCAAGCATTCATCGCCTAGGTGTGCTACCCCTTGGATTGTCACTCTCGCCAGAGAGCTTTGTCTGGCACTAACCTCGTCAATTGAGCTCCATGTCTCCTTCCTATGTGGACTTCTTGTCACCTATGGTTTGTTTGAACCTGCCTTGCACTCTCCGCCACCTTGATGGGCCGCCGGTAGGACAACACCAGTGACTTCAACAACATTTCAATCCCGAGTGTGAGGACTAGGCGACAAGGGCGTAGTTGGGGTTGACGCCGCTGCAGTGGGACATGCGCTTGGCGGGCTACGCGGAGGGTGGACGGCGTAGTGAAGGGAGTATGGCTACTGGCGGTTGCGGCGCTCCGGCGCAAGGGTAGGCGCCGCAGCATAGGGTGTATCGCAACTGGCGGCTGTAGCACTCGGGCGGGCCGTGTGGGGACTCGAGGGAATTTATTTTTTGGGCTCGGACAAGATCTAGCAATCCGAGGAGGCGACCAATGTGTGGGTGAGTAAGCGGCGCTGGTATGGCTACACAAAATTCTGCACGCATAACAACAACTACGGGCAATACATGGAGGTGGTGTGGCGTCACACCACATGTGTCGACTGTACGAGGTCAGTCTGCAATGACGGCAACCCTTTAGGAGCTGTAGGGATGCGACGGCGGTGGTTGATGAGGTTTCATTCCTAACATCCCTTTCTAGATCTAGGCTTAGGGTACTACATTTGTAATGTGGCTGAACTTCCACTCTTGAGCTAATCTTTGGATTTTGCGACGTTTGAGCTTCATTTTGTATCCATCTACTTCTGCGTTTTAGATCTAGTTGTACGGTACTTCATCTGTGACGTGTGTAAACTTCCGCTCGTGAGCTGCTGCTGCTGGAGGATCATAAGATTTTGTGTATTTAGAAAACACACGGGCTGAAAACTCTCCTTTGATGTGTGAGTAACATGAGCTGAAACCTGTCTTTTGATTTGTTACTAACACGAGAGAACATGCAATGGACCAGTTGCGACGTTGCAGGCGCAACACCACTTCTTTGCAGATCAAGATCCACCGTCTGAACATGTGAGTGGCTCAAGTTTTTCATATTCTTTTAAATTTGTGAGTTTGCTAAGACAACAAGTAATTTGACAATCATATTCTCTTCACCCTCATGCAAGCATAAGGGCCGCTTCACACTTGGTGGCCAAGTCAAGTGGCCGTCGATTTCCACCAATGAGATTGCTAAAATGGCCAAAGTCCAGACTTTGAGCCTTCACACTTGTGCCCAAACTCCAAAGGCCGTCGTCCTACATTGCAACACTTTTGGGCTGTTTTGGCGCCAAAGCGACGGCCTCTTGAGCATAACTTGGGTCGCCCATTATAGCGGACCCAAACTACAATCGAGAGACCGTCGAATTTTTTAATAAAATAATCAAAACTTGACAAGATCTCGACCGTTAGATGAAAGAGGCTAATTTTTTGGTTGATTTTTGTTGGTTGATTTTTTTGGGCTGATTTTTTTGGCGTAATGATTTGGGGTTTGGACTTTGGACTTGGGCTTTGGGGCTTCACACCACAACCGGCCAAACCTTCAATCTATATTATTTAATGTATTTTTTTGGCAAGAAAGTTTGGCCTCTCGCCATAGTTGGCCACTCATTTTGACGGACGGTCACTCCACTTGGGCATAGTGTGAAGCGGCCCTAAGAATTTGTTCTATTTTTTGAGTGCATTTGCTATAGATTTCGGTTTAGGGTACTTCATTTGTGATGTGTGTGAACTTCCGCTCTTAAGTTTGTTGTAGAATCTTTTGCGTCGAGATTTTGCATCTTTAGAAAACACACGGGTTGAAAACTCTCTTTTGATTTGTTAGTAACATGAGCTGAAAATCGTCTTTCAATTGTTAGCAACACAAGAAAATATGCAGTGGACCAGCAACAACGTCGCAACCTATACTCCTACACAAAAGAAAACTAAAAGACAACCAACCCATCCAGAACACACTTGATTCCCCTTGAAAAACTTGCTACTACTTCATCGCATTAGCCCCCCTCTTGTCATTGGTTCTCTGCTCTTGGTTACTTGTTACATGGTACATAGTGTCTATCCTCAAGAGGGGGAAGTAGTTCCAAACCGCTAACCCATGTCCGATGGACATGCACTTTGTGGTGGCATGAACATACACTTTATTCACGCTCGCCTCCCCTGGGGACCGGAGTTCTTTTTCTTCTTCTTCTATATGGTCTACATTGTCGGATACATCTTGTTAGGGCATGGGTGTTGTTAGAGATGAGTTTGTAGTTGGGAATTATTTTTTGTATCCAGTGCCTTGTGAGCAACAAAGCTCTTAATTTGTGATGGAAAAAAATCACAAGAAATTAAAGCCCTTTCTGAAGATGAAATAAATGAAAAATACAATGTGAGATTTAAATATAGAAAAAGAGAGAGCATGTGGAATTTCATGTTGTCTTTTTCTACACTCATGATATGTATGGCATCAATGCTCTTGAACCCTTCCAAATGCACACTAGACCATCCGCACTGCTCTTCACAATGTAAAGCCCTCAATTTTAATTGGCCCATGGCCGGTTTGAGGGACAATGAGGTTTTTAGGGCTCATTACCACAACGCAGTCCAAGCTCTAAAATATTCTCATCCTTCCGTGCGTGCTTCTCCGCACTCCAGGCAAGCTACTCTAACACTTGTCATTGTAGAATTTGCACTATTAACCTTTTCGACAACTTCTGCGCACTCCGATCACCTCCACCTCCACCTATCATTATCAACATGTTTGACATGCTTGCATATGTGAATGTATTCTTAGGGCCGCTTGGCACCAAGCCGAGTCGAGATTCCGTCCGTCAAAATTTCTGCCCAAACTATGGCGAGAATCCAAACTTTTGGATTAAAAAAACATTAAAATATACATATTGAAGCCTTTGGGCAGTTGTGGTGTGAAGCCTCAAAGCCCAAGTCCAAATTCCAAACCCCATATCATTACGCCAAAAAAAATCAGCCAATAAGAATCAGCCAAAAAATTCGGCCTCTTTCATCAAACAGTACAAATCTTGTCAGATTTTGATTGTTTTTTCAAAAAGATCGACGGACTCTCGAAGGAAGTTTGGGTCGACCAAAACGGCAACCCAAGTTTTGCTCGAGAGTCCGTCGCCTTGGCGCCAAAACTCTCCAAAAGTACTGCCATGTAGGCACATTGGAAGACGACGACCTTTGGACTGTGGCATTGTTAAATATTAATCTAAGTCTATTAGTTATTTACTAGTTAGGTCATTGCAGTTACTTCAGTTAAGATTTAGAAGGACACAATCCTTCGTATAAGTTCCTTATGATCTTACACAAAATCATTACTATTGTAATATGTTTTCCTTCCTTTTAATATATCAATTGTTTTCATTTTTCTAATAATTCTAATATGGTATCAGAGCTTGTAACTATGACATCGTGCATGAGCTCCACATATTTGGTAGAGGAGGTTGAAAACGTGGACATTGATAGAATCCTGTCCCACGATTAGGATTACAATATCTCTGATGGCATCACCTCTAAGTCAAATTGTTGGCTCTGGTGGTTCAAACCCAACTAGTGGTGGATCACAAGGCCCACTTAATCCAAATGCTCGACAATTTATTCCCAATCCACACTATAAAAGTGTCTCCATTGAGAAATTAAATGGCAATAATTATTCCACTTGGAAAATTCGAATAGAAGCCATTTTCCTTCGCAATAAACATAAGGGAATTGTAGATGGGACAATCCCTGATCGTGGAGCAACATATCCTGTCCAACAACTGGATTGGCAAAATCGAGATGTTGTAGCCCGTTCTGATATTTTATTAAGTGTTGGTGAAGCCCAACTGAGGATGATTCAAAATATGCAATCATCTCATGAAATGTGGAATCATTTAAATAGTGTTTAAGAACATTCAGATAGATCCACAAAATTATTGATTAAAAGAAAACTTACTGAATTAAAAATGCAAGAAGGGGAATGTGTAACTTCCTATTTGGAAAAATTCCACAGTTTATTAATCAGAATGGCTGAATTGAATGTTATTGTTAGTGATGATGATAAAATTGATCAAATTTTGGGTGGTCTCCCAGAGTCCTATGAATCTTTTATTACCGCAGTTGGTCATTTACCTAATTTAACATTTGCCATATTAATTGGAAAATTACAACAAGGGGAAGTATTAACTCATCATGATAATTCAAGTTCCACTTCTATAGCTTTCTATTCTAGAAACCAATTTCGAACAAACAAATTCAAAAGTGGATTAAAGAAAGGACCGAATAATTTTTGGTCTAATTGGAAGAGGCCTTCCCCATCTATGCCTCCAAGGCGTCCCTTTGAGAAGAATCAGTTTAATAACCGCTCTCAACCAAGAAATTTTGATAAAAGTATGATTCGTTGCTACAATTGTGGCAATTATGGACATTATAATTATGAATGTACATTACCTGCAAAGAATTCATTCAAACATACCTTTAATAAAAACCAAGCTAATTATGGTAAAAATCAAGTTAATTATGGTAGTTCTTCTCACCAATTATTCTCTGTATGTTATTATGATATTCTTGAAAGTGATGGACTTTTTGATTCCAGTATTTGTCTTCTTGATTATGGATGCACAAAGCATATGTGCCCCCATAAAAGTTGGTTTAAAAATTATATACAACTACTTCCCACTGGTACCGTTTTTCTCGGTGATGGCAGTTCAAGGCTTGCTGAAGGCTTAGGTACCATCTCTATCAAATTAGAGTCAGGACCCATAGTTGATGTACATAATGTTTTATATGTTCCCGGCCTTAGTAAAAGCTTGATTTCTATTGGCCAAATGTCTACATCTGGTGTCAAACTTACTTTTGAAAACAATCTTTGTTGGCTTAAATTTGATTCCAATCCCAATCAAATTTTGAAATATTCAATTACTAAAAATGCAAATCTTTATCCTTTAGGACGAGGCTTCATATGTGATACTTGTCTTTCTGTTACATCTACTGATTCCCAAGTCCCTTCTTTAAAATAGCATGCTCGTTTGGGACATGCATCTATGATTGTTATTTTTAATATGCAAAGATATGGTTTTGTGATTGGCATTAATGATGCATTGACGAAGTTACCTCTCTGTTCTAATTGTTTGGCTGGCAAACAACAAAGACAAAAATTTCCCAAACAAGCAAGCTCTCGTGCCACTGAGTTATTGGAATTAGTCCACACTGATTTGTGTGGTCCTATGCAAGTTCCTACTCTTGGCCTAAAAGCCATATATTTTATCTTATTTGTGGATGATTTTTCCCGCTATATGGTGATCTACTTTCTTCAACAAAAATCTCAAGCACTTGAAAATTTAAAATTTATAAAGCCTTTGCAGATCGACAAACTCATACACTTCTCTGATGTCTACGAAGTGATAATGGCGGCGAGTTTATTTCCAATGCTTTTAATACATATTGTCAAAATGAAGGTGTTTCTCGCCAATTTACTGTCCCTTATACACCTCAACAAAATGGCGTGGCAGAGCGCAAAATTCGCACTTTAGTGGAATGTGCAAGAAGTATGCTGAATCAAGCCAAGTTATCTTCTTATTTGTGGGTGAAGCTGTGGCTACTACGTGTTATCTTAAGAATCGAACATGTACAACATCTGTTATGAGATCTATTTTTTTTCAATTATGGACAAATTACGTCCCTGATCTTAGTAATTTACGTATTTTTGGATGTAAAGCCTTTGTATATATACCTGATGCACAACGTAGGAAACTTGATTCTAAAACTCAACAATGTATTTTTATTGGATATTGTGAAGAAACCAAAGGCTATAAGATTTTAGATCCTTGTACCAATATAGTATTTCTTAGTAGAGATGTTGTTTTTGATGAGTTAAGTATCTTGGGTCTTCACTCGCATTATCCTGGTCAACTACAAACTAGTCATTCTCCAATTGATACTTCTACTATTGATCCTAATTTTACCATGTTTCAAGAAATACATCCTATTGATTCTTCCTTACCTACACATATTAATCCAATAGTAGGTTTATCCTCCAGTTCTAGTCACCCACAAGTCACCCACAAGTCACCCACAAGTCGCGAAGAAAAAAAAGATTTCTTTTTTTGTTTGCGAAGCAATTCAACGGGGGAGAAGAATGACCCCTTGGCCAAACAAAGCCTTTAATTAATTCACGAGGACGCTGCGAAAGAAATAGGGGGTTGCGGCCCTTAGCTTTAAGCATATTCCCCATATCCACTATAGTGGCTCCTAGCCCAATTACTGTAATACCTACCCATTCCCCAAATTCTCAAATCATTGGTTCACCCAATTCTCCCACTGTTGACTCAAGTAGCCAAGGCGTTTCTACACCTTTATGTACCCCTTAAAAGAAAGGTCTCCTCAATATCTTAATGTCTTTGAAATCTCCTCGATCCATTTCATCTTCATCTCCATCCGGCCATCCTCCAAGTCCACCAATACCACTTGTCCCTAACCCTGCAACCCCAGTTTCCCAATCAGGACCTAGTACGACCTGTAGTGGTAGACAAGTTATACCACCCTTTAAATTTAAGGACTATGCCACGTATGCATATTGTTTTTTGGCACAAACCAATGAGCCTCAAAGTATGAGTGAAGCTTTAAGTAGTCCAGAAGCAGATTCATGGCAACAAGCTATGGATTCTGAATATGAATCTTTAATTAAAAATCACACTTGGCAACTTGTGGTTTGATCAACAAATCGGAATATTGTTAGTTGTCGATGGCTTTTTCGCCGCAAATATGATTCCAATGGGCATGTTTCTAAATATAAAGCTCAATTGGTGGCTTGAGGCTTTTCTCAAATTGAAGGCATTGATTATCATAAAACATTTTCTCCTGTCCTTCGTATTACTTCATTACGAGTAATGTTTGCTATTGCTGCTCATTTAAATCTTGAAATTCATCAACTTGATGTCAAAACTGCTTTTCTTAATGGATATTTAAAAGAAGAAATTTATATGGATCAACCTGAAGGGTATGTTACTACTCCTAATCAAGTTTGTGAACTTTTAAGAACTATCTATGGTCTTAAACAATCCCCACAGGCTTGGTTTGACGGCATTAATCGATTCTTTCTACAATTAGGCTTTCTAAAATTTGAAGCCGATTCAAATGTATATGTTAAAACTATTGATAAAAGCTTCTATATATTGGCTTATATGTTGATGATTATATAATTATGAGCAATAATCTTCAATTATTAGATATTATCAAACAAAGTTTATTTAATAAATTTGATATGACCGATATGGGTGAACTTCAACATTGTTTGGATATACAAGTTAATCGGGATCGTCATAAGGGTCTTATTCATTTATGTCAAACAAAATATATTAATGATATTCTCGTCCAATTTAACATGACAAATTGTAAACGTGTTTCAACCCCATATCAATTGGGTACTCATTTATCAATAGATATGTGTCCTCATAATGACTCAGAAAGGGCTGAAATGCAAAATATTCCTTATTGTCAAGCTATAGGTTGTTTAATGTATCTTATGGTAAGTACACAACCTGACTTGTCCTTCACTGTTTCAAGACTTGCTCAATTTATGTCCAATCCTTGAATGCCGCATTGGCATGCTATTAAACGCGTTTTTCGCTATATTCAAGCTACCAAACACATAGGTATTAATTATATCAATGGACACTCTGGAATCAAGGAGTCTAGTTTTCAATTAATAGGTTGGTGTGACTCTGATT
This sequence comes from Bryoerythrophyllum caledonicum, assembly GCA_963971425.1. NCBI lineage: Eukaryota > Viridiplantae > Streptophyta > Bryopsida > Pottiales > Pottiaceae > Bryoerythrophyllum > Bryoerythrophyllum caledonicum. The sequence continues at coordinate 12,362,319 of OZ020514.1, forward strand.
GGAGGGGAGATTCGGATGAACAAAAATCAACTGGTGGTTACTGTTTTCTTCTATGCAATGGTATTGTTTCTTGGCTTAGTAAGAAACAAAATACTATTGCCTTCTCCAATGCAGAAGCTGAATATATTTCAACAGCTGAAGCTGCAAAGGAAGCCATTTAGCTTAGAAATTTCTTAACTAGATTGGATTTTCCCCAATTGTCTCCTACTCTAGTATTTTGTGATAATAATTCGTGTATTCTTTTGACTCAAAATCCAAGATTTCATGCCCAAACTAAACATATTGAAATGCGATATCATTTTATTCGTCTGCAAGTTGAACTTGGTATTATCAAAATGGAGTTTATTAGTACAGATGAAATGCTTGCTGATATATTTACAAAAAGACTTGGTTCGAGCAAGCACTATTTTTGCCTTAATGGCCTTAATCTTATTAAGTAGACTTAGGTTAAAAGGAGTGTTAAATGATAATCTAAGTCTATTAGTTATTTACTAGTTAGGTCATTGCAGTTACTTCAGTTAAGATTTAGAAGGATACAATCCTTCGTATAAGTTCCTTATGAACTTACACAAAATCATTATTATTGTAATATGCTATTCTTCCTTTTAATATATCAGTTGTTTTTATTTTTCTAATAATTTTAATAGGCCTTTGGTGTGAAGGCCGAGAGGCCGGACTTTGGCCATTCTATCAATCTCATTGGTGGAAACCGACGGCCTCTCGACTCGGGCGTTAGATGTGAAGCGGCCTTTACGCCATTCTTCTGTGAAACCCCTCTTCTTGGTATCTTAGACTCTCAACATATTTTGGAGTAACAAAAACTGTTGTGATGAGGATCACTCTAGGCACTTTTCCTCCACTTTGCCCATTGGCATGGTGGTTGGAGTGCATACTATAAAGCTCCCTGCAGTACCCAAAATCCTCAAAGAGTTGACCAATACTATCCCTACACCTCTCTCTAACCAAGTCACGCGGTACATATGGTCCCCCAGACCATCGGAGGCACGGTGCCCAGGTAGACTCGCCGGAATGGCGTCCGGTTCTAGAAAACGGCTCCCACCACGGGCAACATTCCGTCATCCTGGAGGACGACAAAAGATGTTTATATGCCGGGTCAGCATCACAATTCGTCGTTGTAGCCACCTATTGCTATCTCGCTACACGTCCCAACTTTTGTATCCCGTGTTCCCAAATCTACGGCGTCACTTTGATATCCTGGGCTCACGTTTTTATTTTTCATGCGGTGCAGATCACCTGTGCCATCCTTCAGACCGTCCCTACTATGCACAGAAGTTTTCCGCCCTTGGCATGGGAAATTCCCCACCAAGGGTGGAGATGCTCTAAGGGATGATATGTAGGGTGACTCAGGTTTCACATTCAGAAAAAAAAAACCACTTTGACAAATAGAGTTTTCCTGAAAGTGCTTCCTGAAGGGGTAAGTGAGGAGGAATATGGTGCCAGACAGTATGAGATGTATAAATAGCAAAAAAAACAGCATAAGGAAATTTCATGTTGTCTTTTTCTGCACCAATGAAACCCTTTGCAATTAACCCTTAAAGGACCACGACCACTTTCGCTCTAAAACCAGTCCAAAACTGCCACTGCCAAAAAGAGACATGAAAATCACATTTTAAAGTGAATTTTGGATTTTCAACCGTAAGATCTTAAAATAGACTTCTATATAAACATGCCGTAAAATTTTGGTTGCAATCCACCGCACGGATTAATAGATTTTAGTGTTTAAAGTCAAAACAATGGTTCATTTTCTTCCCTGCGTTGAGTAGATCAGTAGACTTTGACTTCACTTTGTATCAAATTTTTGCATTGTACAAGGTCTAAATATTTTACCATTGTCTTAAGCATGATGTTACTTCCCACCACACCAATTTTTAGAGGTAAAAAAGGGGTGTAGCATATTCAAAACAAGTGTGCAAGGAGTGGAGGTTCAAAAATTGCCATTTCACGTTTTATTTTTTTGTGAACTACATATGTATTCAAATGATAATCCAAACGGTCAATAAGAAGGTTTTCACCACATATTGTTGTTGAAAAAGTGAAAAGTGAAAAATATGAAGATCTCTAGGTTTAATGTAGAAAAGATGAAGTTTTTTCCCCCCGTTGCCCAACAATGTGGGAAAATGTTTGACTTGGAATAAAATGCCTTTTACACTAAAGACAAGATTTTTTTTGAAAATTTCCAAAAAAGGAAATATTCTTTATATGTGTGAAAAATCTCAATGTCAATAGAAACTTTTGTCAAAAATTTTGGAGGTGCCTGGTGTCCCCACTTTTGGCTTTAAGTGGTACTAACTTTCAAACCACAAATCCAAAAAATAAAATAAAAATATGTCCATGAAGCTCTTAGCAGAGGCAATCTAGAATAAAAAATTCAGAGAAAAAGGATTTTTTTTCGAATTTTAGGAACCTGCCCAGAATCAGAAATCCCCCCGAAGGAGACTCTGGTCCTTTAGGGGTTAATGTTCTTGGGCCCTACCCCATGCAAGCTAAAGTTCCCCATAGTACCCTGAGTTCTCAAAGGGTTGACCAATAGTTCCCCCAAACCTTTCCCAAGCCAAGACACCATATGCATGTAGTCCCGGTTACTAACATAAGACCTTAAGATTCTGGGTACCAATCCATTGTATTTTGGTGACTTTCAGGAAAACTCTAATCAATGGCAACCGATTCATCTCACTGCCACATAAGCAAGGAAACGCTTTTCTGTGATAAAATTCAATTGTTCCCTCCAGTGGAATAAAATATGGGCTAGGAAATTGGAAGAAGGCGGCAAGTCTGCTCCGGAGGTCGGAAGAATCTGAGTCCACTTGGACTCAGATCGGTGGCTGCCAAGGAAGCCCTAGAATAGCAGTGCTTCCGAGGGCCAAAGAACGGATCCCCGGAACCTGTGAGCGCTACTACGTGTGCCTGCAGCGCCAAGTCTGCTCCTCATGGCTTCTGTGGAGCCGAGAGAGCCCTCGCTTCTACCGACGCCTCGCCGCGTCTGGAATTTTGACCCTCTTCTCACTCCTTCCATAATACCATCATCCATATGTACCATTCTGGAACGACAGGTGATGTATCAATGGTGGTGCAGTTGAGGCACTTGCTACTGTTTCGTCTGAGCCATATGTAACTTACCAGTCTGGTCACCAGCTTTCGTTTGGGAGGTGAAGGTGATGAATCCTTCGTGGGCTTTATTCTGGTCGTGACATATTTTTTTACTGGTACTTGCCGTATACTTCATCCAGGTCGTCTTCTGAGCCATGATATACCATTGTGGTTATGACGATTCTGGCACCGATCTAGAACTGAAGGTGGTTCAGTTGTCTAGATTCTGGTGTTATGTGAACTTGGTTTAGAATTGCTGTTTGTAAAGAGTGACGCATCTTTCCCTTGCGGTTGCATGTAGAGCAACTTCATCTGAGTCATCTTTCACTGGGTGATACTCCTAGTGACGATTCTTTGATTTCGGGGTATGTGAAGGGTGAAGAGTGAAACTAGATCTTCACTTAGGTTGAGTCCAGCTTCTAGATTAGTTCAAGTGGTTGAATCGCCTTGTTTTTTCGCGTCTGCGAGGTTAGTTCAAGGTTTGCGAAGTCCGGGGTTTTTGAGTTTTTCAATTTTAGTAGTTTGATGGATTGCTTGGTCGATCTAGCCATGGCGACCGCCTATCTCAAGTGTGTCGGTTGTGTGAGTCTCCAGATAAGGAAGGAGAGAATTGCCTGGCAGCGTTGGAGCTGGAGGCGTTTCGAGGAGCAAGGATTGAGACAATGCAAGGCGCAATGCATTCCCAGATGTGGAGAGGGCGAGTAGGACTCCATTCCACTCGGAAAGACACTGCAACCAGAATACTTGTAAATGGAGGCGTCGTAGTCCGAGCCTCCGCGGAGCGCGAGGTGAAGGCCAACGCCGTCGCGGCGCCGCCGCCCGCCATTGCCGAGGACCGGCTGGTGCCTCGCGTGGAGGAGCGCGGCGGGTACTGGGTGGTGAAGGAGGAGTTTCGGCCGAAAATCAACCCCTCCGAGAAGATCAAGCTGGAGAAGGAACCCATGAAGTTCTTCGTCGAGAACGACATCGAGCAGCTCGCCAAGATCCCCTTCGCGGAGCTCGACAGCAGCAAGCCCGGCAAGGACGACATCGACGTTCGCCTCAAGTGGCTCGGCCTGTTCCATCGCCGCAAACATCAATGTGAGTTCCACCTCTCCAACTCTCATCTCAACTCTCGGATGTATCGCAAACTCTCCTTCCTAACCCCGACGACATGCAGATGGGCGCTTCATGATGCGGTTCAAGCTTCCGAATGGGATCACGAACAGCACGCAGACGCGCTTCCTGGCGGACTTCATCACCAAGTACGGCAAGGACGGGTGCGCGGACTTCACGACGCGCCAGAACTGGCAGATCCGCGGGATCGTGCTGGAAGACGTCCCGGAGCTTCTGAAAGGACTGGAAGCGGTCGGCCTGTCTTCGCTCCAGAGCGGCATGGACAACGTGCGCAACGCCGTGGGCAACCCGCTCGCCGGCATCGACCCGCACGAAATCGTCAACACCGCGCCCTTCTGCCAGGCGCTCAGCGACTACATCATCAGCTCCGGCAGAGGCAACGTCGCTGTGACCAATCTGTAAGCTTGACACAACAATTTCCTCAGTCTAGACACAAGTACGTTTCCCGCTCTAACTCATGCACGGATCGTTGCCTGCAGGCCGAGGAAGTGGAATGTGTGCGTTGTAGGCACGCACGACCTGTTCGAGCACCCGCACATCAACGACCTAGCTTACATGCCGGCGATGAAGGACGGCGTGTTCGGGTTCAACATCCTGGTCGGCGGCTTCTTCAGCCCGAAGCGGTGCGCGGAGGCCGTCACCATGGACGCCTGGGTGCCGGAGAGCGACGTCGTGCCACTCTGCAAGGCCATGCTGGAGGCCTACCGCGACCTCGGCAACCGCGGCAACCGCCAGAAAACGCGCATGATGTGGCTCATCGACGAAATGGTAAAGATATTTCCAATCTTCAAACCCCAACCTCACGAAAATCTCGCTATTCGCCTACAGTTTCGTGCCTGTCTTATATTAAAAAAGAGGGATTAGGGCAGCCAGTGAAACCACCGGAGGAATTAGGGCAGCCAGTGAAACCACCGGAGGAATTAGGGCAGCCAGTGAAACCGCCGGAGGAATTAGGGCAGCCAGTGAAACCGCCGGAGGAGTTAGGGCAGCCAGTGAAACCACCTTCCTGATCTCACTAAAACCATCTCACGCTCACAGTGGTTCTCTTGCGTGTTTCTGCAGGGAATTGAGGAGTTCCGTGCAGAGGTTGAGCGCCGCATGCCGAGTGGCACCATTGCTCGAGCTGGGGAAGACCTGGTGGACCCAACATGGAAGCGGCGGACGTTCTATGGCGTGAACCCACAGAAGCAGGCTGGGCTTAACTTCATCGGGCTGCATGTGCCCGTGGGGCGGCTGCAGGCCCCGGAGATGTATGAGCTGGCGCGGATCGCAGATGAGTACGGTAGCGGCGAGTTCCGCATCACGGTGGAGCAGAACCTGGTCCTTGTGAATGTACCGGACTCAAAGGTAGAGGCGCTCCTGCGGGAGCCATTACTGGAGAAATATTCCCCCAATCCCACACCGCTGCTGGCAAACCTGGTGGCGTGCACAGGGAAGCAGTTCTGTGGGCAGGCCATCGCGGAGACTAAGGTAACCCCCTCATAACCATACATGCACATTGCTGGTCACCATGGGCATAGATGCACATTGCCGGTCACCATAGGCATATGTGCACATTATTTTTCTTTGACTGATAACCAACTGAACCCATAACCAACACCTCTAAAATTGGGGTATATCCAACCCACTTCCATCCCATTATCGCCCATTCACCCATCCAAATCAAGATTTGTTATTAGTCAGGACCCCTTGCTTTTGGTTGGTGCTTGTGGGGTATCTATTGATGGCCATGGTTAAACATGGTAGCACACTTTGGAAATTTATAACTAATTCACATTTCAACGGAAAAATATGAAATCACTTAGGTTGGAACTCTAATTCTATTGGCTATTACTAAAAAATAAGATTGTGTTATCATTTATTCTCTCCATATATGCACATTGCTTAATGGTTGTCGGTTATGGGGGGGTTAGGAGAGAGCGATGCAGCTCACACTGGAGCTGGAGGCGACCATGGAGACAAGCCGACCCATTCGGCTGCATTTCACTGGCTGCCCTAATTCCTGCGCCCAAGTCCAGGTCTGTCAAGCTTCTCCCCTTCCTCTTCCCACATCCCCACTAGAAATCTACAACCGTCATGGAGTAAGCAGAACATCATCTAGGCAACTGGTAAATTTTGCATTTGTCTGGTTGCTGGTCATTGGAATGTTGAGGATGGGAGGTGAGTGGGTGGTTTTGGCAGGTTGCGGACATAGGGTTCATGGGAACGATGGCACGGGACGAGGACAGGAAGCCTGTGGAAGGGTTTGACATATTTCTGGGGGGCCGCATTGGGTCCGACTCCCATCTGGGGGACATTGTGCGGCCTAGCGTGCCTGCGACCCAGCTGCTGCCGGTTGTGCAAGAGATCATGATTGAACATTTCGGAGCCAAGAGGAAAGCATAGTAGGGTGGATCATGGCAAGTAACAGAGTAGCGAAATGTAGTATAGCGTGAGAAAGCAGTATGTCATAATATTTATATATCATGCCTGATGTGGATGATGGAAAATTCTAATGTACAGGTTATGTAAACAAAAAAATTGTAATCTGATGTTCTTTGCACACACTTTTAAAATCATGCATGTCCACATTTGTCAGTGTATTTCTTCTAGTGGACCATTTGTATTGGCCCACTGCAAAAGGTATATGTTTAAAGAAGTTTGATCAAGCACCATGGCTCAAAAATGCTGGAAAGATCAGAGTCTAGTAATCAACATATTAAATTATTTTTATTAAATACTAGTGTTGGAAGTATTTCCTTGAGCGGACCTTCACCAAATCAAGGCATTTTACATCTCTTTTTCAACTAGCAGGGCTCATTGGCCCAAATAAGAAACGCTATACTATTCTACATCAAAAGTTTACCCTACATTATGAGGTACTATTTTACATACACATAGAAAATTTCTATTTTTTATTTACAAAAGTTTGAGGTTAAATTCTAAGGTTGAAAAGAGTTCCGAGGAATGAGACCGACATGGGAAGAACACTCGGTTTCCCATCACAAGTATTGCCACCTCCACCACCGCTTGGTGACCCACCCGGCGTTCCCGAGTCCACACCTTTCACATCAAGGTTGTAAACATGGGTCCCATCAGGGTACAACAACCCCCAATTGCGCTCCGTTGTCGACCCTGGCTTCACATTCTCATTATACAAAGCAAAGATGAAAGTAGGGATGAACACCCCGGGCCGAACCGGAGTCCCTGCCGTGGGCGTTGCCAGGATGTGGTTGACGAGGTTCTGATTGTATCTCTCGGCGTTTGTGATGTTAGCTCCAATTTCATTCGAGTCGCCGGCCGTCGGCCACCCGGTCTCGCTTACAGTGATGCGCACGTTCGGATACCCGAGGGACACCATGGCCGCCACCATGGCATCCAGTTGCGCATCGAGGAGGTTTGTGTATCCGTAGGGGCCATCAGTCGTGAAGGTGTCGTTCCGGATGAAGAGGGAGTAGTCTAGGGGGATGTATTGAGAGTTTGCGGCCCACCCGAAGTAGGGGTATACGTTGATGAAGAGGTATGCGCTTGTGGCGTCCAAATGCTTCAGGAGAGGGGCCATCACCTGCAGTCATACCATATAGAAGGATTAATGTTTTTAGTCAATGGTCCTTCCATGCACTAAATTACCTTCCATGCAGTTCTTTTCAATTTGACTTTGAGAAAATTATTTCCTCCATTCAAAAGTATTTCAAAAGTAGTCAAAAGTATAGAAGACATTTACATTCCAATATGTTTCTCTGTAGGACCTAACCTACAAGTGTAAACTGTACCAAGTAATATAGTCAGTTCATTGATTAGACTCTATGTGCATGCTTTACTTCCTTGTTCAACCAACACATGGATCTTAATATCTAGCAGCTCAAAGTGGTTAGCTTTGAGATTATCTCTAGTAAATTAATAGCACGCAAAGCTGTGGCATACAATGAAAGACTGTTCCCTTCCCAGCCATTGTTGTGGTTCGTAACGTACCATCTTACAATCATACCCGCATAACCTTGCTTGCTTTTGAATTACGTACTCCAACATGTTATTAATCTAGCTTTTACATGAACACATCCAAGTGCAACATGAACTGAAAGTGAGAGTGGAGAATTCCTTGTATAGTACCCATGGAGACATGTTTCATTGCCAAAACCATGGTCATGTAAGATGTATAATCACCTGGGTAGCAATGTCCGTTCGGAACGTACCCTTCGACGGAGGAAACGAGACCGCCAGAATGCCGTACTCCGCGGCCGTGGACACCTTAATCTCCGTCAAGTTCCGGCTCTGGAGGCTCTTGTGAAGGTTCTTAATCGCGGGCACAACTTGGACCCAGATTGCGCTCCTCGACGGGTCCGCGAAGATCTCGTTCCCTACCAGAATATACACAATTTTGGTGGCGGGGTAGAACGGGACGACGTTGGCAGCCACCCACGCATCCGCGGCGGCGGCGTCGGTGGCGAGCGGCGGAATCTCGTCGTTGCCCAACCCAATCGTGAGGGAAAGCCCGGATCCCGCAAAAGCCCCGATGGTCGGGCCGTCGTGGTCGAAGATACGCACCCGGCCGATGCCCAGGTCCTGGATCTTCTTCACTGTCGTGCTCGTTGGCGGTAGGTTGTCGCCGAGGCGGCCATAGTTTATGCCTAGAGTGCGCGGCTCTGTCACAGTAGAAAGAGAGCACGGTGTAAATCTTCAAGAACTCTCCTTCAAGGTCGTCTTCTAGTACAAAATGAGACTGTTTTCAACACAATAAATTCTTCACTTTTTGGTTGAAAACTTGTGCATAGTGTGAGAGTGTCTAAAACAAGCACCGTTTGTACTAACGTAAAGGAGACGGAACACCCATACGAGCTACTCTTTGCTGGAATGGGACGTTTGGTAGGTTGAATTCTCACAATACTTGGCTTGTGTTAGCTATGTCCCCTCAAGGAACGACGACGAAACTTCCATCTAGCTAATAACTCTAAAAATCATGAACTGGAGCCATGCTTCAGCAGCAATGGAGAAGGATGACATCTGCTAACTTGAATAAGCACCTGCATTAAGCAAACCATGTCCGCAGCACGCCTAGAACCGATCATGGTACACGTTTCAACCAGTGACCTTGATGACAGAGAAGATCACACAGCTTCACTGGATTCAAAGACGAAATGTTTCTTACCATCCGGATAGCTTGCAACTGCAGGCGCAATCCAACTTGTGCAAACCAAGCAGAAGATGGAAATCACGTGAGGCCATAATATTCCTCTCAAACGATGCAACATGATTTCTCCCAACTCTCCTGAATGAACACACACTAGACCTCGCCCACAGCTGGGATCATAAAACAAACCACTGAACAACCTGATCCCATCACAGAGCTTCAACTGCACCAATTCACTCAACCACCACAACACTCTCCCAAAACCAGTCTCAACTCACTCATACTCATACTCACACCAAGTTCACACAAAGCTGATCTTATTTGCACATCTCCCCGGAATCAATAATGTTGTATGAAAACGCTAGAAAGAGCTGGTGATATTTGTGGACATAAACAATGTGTCTGGATTTCAAGAGGTTGGGTGCACTTGCTTCTTCAATGATCTCTACTGATATCACTAATTCACTCAACTCCAGACTCATCACTCTCCCAAAACCAGTACAACCAACTAAAAACCAGCTCACTCAAACCTGAAGGTCCTGGAAAAAGCAACACATGGTGCCCAAACCCAAGGTCATCCATACTGATCATTTGCACCTCAATAATTGCACACGAAAAGGCTAGAAAGAGATGCAAGTAGGTGATCATTGTGTGCGTATATGTATGTATGTACATATGTGAATAATTGTACGGTGATTATTTCTCATCTTTTTCAAGGCATGTATGTTGTGGACAAGTGATTGTTGTGGGGGAGAAAAGGAGGCCTTAACCCTTGATGGCCAATGAGGTATTTGGGCCGAAGGAGGCCATGCGAAATGGCATGTATGCTTTGGGTACATTTCAGCACAAAAATCTACAATTCCACTTCACGGAAATCACTGTAACTTGTTGATGCTTGCACCGATTGTTGTGGTGATGGTCTCAATAGATGCCGATCTTCCTACACTTCTGAGTCGTGGTGTATTTTTTCCTTTGAGGCGGCCTTTAGCGCTTACTACAAAGGTTCTTGTGCCAAAACAACCCATTTATGGTCGTAAGGCCTTAATTCTTTAAGGCCAATGAGATTTTTGGTCAGTGAGGATCTTCAAGTGTTTGAGATTATGCCGAATGACATCTACGCACATTGGATACATTTTAGCACAAAAATCTACGTTCTCATCTCACGGAAATCACTGAAGCTCGCCGATGTGTGCACCAATTGCCATGGCAATGGTTTCAATAGAGTGCCCATCTTCCTCCACCTTTAAGTCATGGTCTATTTTTTTCTTTGAGGTGGCATGTAGTGCTTTGTACAAAGGTTCTTGTGCCAAAACGACCCATATATGGTCGATCGGCCTAAAAGGATTAAAGGATTAAGGACAAGCAACTATCTAAGGAAAGTGAAATGTATCCTTTGCCTAAGATGATGATGTTCTACTTAATTTATTATGCTCTTAAATCCTCCCATCGTCAAAAATTTGCTCATCCTTAAAGGGTTAACCCATAAAGGATCAAGGCAATTTAGAGTCATGATATTTCATTGATTAAAAACTACCAAGGTGGTCTTTTGGGAATGTAATTGTAGGATTGTCTTCTAAATTTACATGAGATGATGTGGGGAAAAATTCTGAATTTTAACCGTACGGATCAAATTTAGATAAGTACACTCAAAGTGAACAAATTTTGTCCCTTGAATAGACACTTGGTTCCTAATTGCCCTTACAAAAAACGAGAATCTGCACTTTGGATATTAAAATTTTATAATAGCAAAGTGGTGTAAATATTTGAATTGCCTCCACATATCAGCCATGATAAGATAGATAATCTTTGCACATGTCAGTTGTGATTAGATAATTCATCTTTGTACAATTATACTAGATGAATGAAAATAATGTTCGTTGATAAGAAACTAAGCATGAAGGATCTCATGTATAGTACTATACGTTTGGATCACTTTCGGCACCTCCTTGCCAAACTACTTATTTTTTTCCTTTCCCAGTGGTTTCTATTCCATGGGTATCACCTAGGCATTACATGGGGTATCACCTAGACATTACGTGGGGTATCACCTAGGCATTGTACACGTATCACCTAGACAAGTCTCTTGAATTTTCCAAATTTTTTGAACATTCTATATTGTAAATTAAATATGTATGAAACTAACCCACACGTATAGTGATCCAATATGTGGATTTGGGTGTAGTGTATACATGTTGACGATAAGATGTGCTCTCTGGATCTTTGTGGTCTAAGTAATAGGACTACATCCAATAGACTTTTAATTCAAGCTAGTAAAAAAAACCCATGATTATTAGGTGGAGTGAGTGTTTTTGAAGAAAAAGTGGCTAGCTTTGTTAAAATTTTGTGGATGAATGACTTAAGAATTATTTGTTATATTAAGTAGATAGTTTTAATATCAAATAGTGGACAAGAAAATTAAAAAAGGAGAAAAAAGACAACTTGGGTCCTTAAAGAAACAATAATTTGTAGATTGCATCATATCATTGTCTAGTATGCATGTGTTCAACTTTAGTTAACCTCTAAAGGACCAAGTGTCATAAATGGCAATTTGAAGGTTTGGTCAGGTTCCTATGGTGTCAATTTCTAACATTCCACTTTGAAATTTTTATTGTAAATGCACATTACTAAATGTTAGTGGAAAAACAATTTCTTCCTAAATTCGACATTTATTGAAAAAGTTATAGGGGTTTGAATTTCAAACGGAGAGAGGGGGCACTCTGGGGACCTCCTAAAACTTTTGCTAGGACACTATTGAATGTGAGATTCTCAATACTAGTAAATGATATTATCTCATTTCATATTGTCAAAAACAAGTTCTTGTCTTTGGTGAAAAATAACATATTCACCCAAGTCAAACATTTTCACACATTATCAAACAAAGTACCAAAAAAACTCCTTCCTTTCTAAAACTTAGGGATCTTCATTATTTTTACTATTTATTTTTTCCACAACAATGTGGTGTAAACCTTCTTATAGACCATTTGGATTATCAATCTAAAACATATTAAGTTCACAAAAAATTAAAACTTGAATTGGCACTTTTTGAACCTCCACTACTTGCAAATATTATGTTTTGAATATGCTACACCCATCTTCTACCTCTAAAAATTAGTGTGTAAGGAACTTACATCATGCTTTACACAATGGTAATGGATTTAGACCTTGTGTTGTGCAAAAAATAAACTCCAAGTAAAAGCAAAGTCTGATGATCCACGCAACACAGGGAAGAAATGAATCGTGTTCTCTACTTCAAACGCTAAAATCTTTCCATCTATACAGTCAAATTTTCTAAACTATTGTGAGGACCTCACTTAATAACTTTTTATTTAGATCATACGGTTAGAGGTAGAAATAATAGTTTTTGGTTTCCTCCAAGTTACTCATTGCACTAGAACAAGCCATTTTGAAGTGCTTTCGGTGTGAAAATGCCTTGGGCCTTTGGGGATGAAGGTAGAAATTTCGAAAGGTTGGTCTTTACATTAGTAAAATGGAACAAATGATCAGATAATTTTAATCCATTGAACATTGACATCTATCACAAGCCCTCTAAGATATATTTTAAGACACTTTAGTTAACGTTTATAACACAAATTACAATTGCTATGATGACTTCTCTTGAATTATGTTACATGTTACGTGTATGATCTCAATTAAATATCCAAAATGTATCAATAAAAGAACCATCCAGTATAATATAATTATTTATAGAGCGCTATATGAACAACATTTTGCTTGAGAAAAAATTAGTATAATTTTGAAATTCAATGTAAAATAATAAATTCAATAAAATTTTAACTTAGTATTCACAATGCATTAAAATCCAAGAGTTCAATAATTCTAGATCCTAATTTCATTTTTATAAGTGTGCATACAGTTTATATAAGTCTAATAAAGTTTATAAAAGTTGGATGAATATTCAATAATATAGCATAATCAATAACAGAAATTAAATCATAATTGAAGTAATGCCACAAAATTAGCAATGGATTTGTTTCTTTGTTTCATGTCCTGCTATTTATTTTGGTTTTTCTAAAGAATAGGTAGATTTATAAGATTATTTTTTTTTCTTTTCCATTTTGCTTGACTTTTTCCTCATTGATTTTCTTTCAGCTTCTTCTTCAGCTGCATTTTCAGCATCAGCTAATTCTTTAGCTAATCTTTCTTCTTCCCATCTTATTACATTTCTAGGACTCTTAGGATCCATGTCCAACAAAAATTTTGCCAAATGTTCCACTGGGTCATTTGGCCTACTACAATCTTTAGATTTTAATTTCAGATTATGTGAATATTAATAATTATTATGATTTTAAATTAATAATGTTAAAATATATTAACAATAGTAATATTTTATTATCCACATATATTGTGTATCATATCTATAAATATATACACACACACACACACATATATATATATATATATATATATATATATATATATATATATATATATATATATATATATATATATATATATATATATATATATACATGAATTCATATAATGGATCATTCATCATTTTAATATTTTTGAATTGAAATCAATAGTAATATTACCTTGTTTCACCAATTATGCGACAACCCTTCTCAAGAAGAGATACTAATGTTTCTTCCTGTTGAATATCTCAAACAACTTATTTTCTACAACATATCACGATTATTTGAAATAACATTACAAAATAAAGAAGAAGAAAATGGTACCAAATAATCTTGAACTGGCATATCTTTGACATCAAGAGGAGGTAGTTGTGGTTCTTGGTCTTCTACCTAATTTATAAATCAAATTTATTATGAGGTGCTAGAAATATCATTAATATAGTAACTTGTGATTTGTTTTGCATAAATATATGGTACTCAATCAGTCTTTGTTAAAGAGGATTCATTTTAAGTTAATAATGTATTAAATTTGTGATTATTTCTCATTATATTTGTTAAATGAATTTAGAGGTGGCATGAAGAAATTCACAAAATTTGATATCTCACAAATCTTCATAAGTTTTTTACATTGATAAAGTGAATACAATGTATAGAATTTGTTTAAAGATTAATTGGTGAAATATTTGCCATGTAGAAAAACAATTTGCCATAGGGTTTGACAATGTATTTGATTGCCTAAAATGGCTTTGTGAATCAAACTCTACCAATCAAAATTTGTCCATCATTTCATATTTTAATGATCCAAGTAGTAATCAGTTAAAAAATGCATTGTACTAATTGAGTTCTATTCTAGTATTTTATCATATGATAAAATTCAGCATATGTGACCCTTTTCAATACAAACTCAAACTGCCTCAATCAACAAAACAATCTTCTACTATGGTGCTTCTCAAACATTTAAAACAAGGGCATTTTGATATGGAATACCATCCAAATAAGTTAAAAATTTCCAAAAATTTATGTTCTATTACACTTCTTGTACTTCTTTTTAATATTTAAAAAAATATATGACTACACACAACAAATAATTGAATTTTAGAAATTGAGATATTAAATTTTTTGAATCCACATGTTTTCAAATTAATTTGCATTTAGATAGAATATTTGGATTGTAGATGAGATTCTTATAATTTAATCTTTAAACACAATTTCTCAAATTAATATCAAATTTATGAAACTTACTCTAAATTTACAAGTATTTATGATGTTATAACCTAATTAATTCACTTTCCTATTTAAAAAATGTAAATCAATCATTGTTTAATGCAACAACTCAATCAATTCATATTTGATCTTGACTTCACACTAGTCTAGTAAAAAATATAAATTTAATAATAAAAACTAAAAACTACATTTGTGTCAAATTCAAACAAGCTAATCAAGTTTTCAAAGGTGATCAAATCAATATGATGTCTAAAGGACATTCAATAATATGCCAAAATCACATTTGAAAACTTATATGGAGAGTACCTTTTGTTATTTGTTACCATATTAAACAATATTCAAAAATGCACATGCAAAATTAAACAATATTTCATTAATTTCTTTAAAAAATAAAATTATTCATATTTTCATAACATACTAAAATTTAAAACTATAGATATTTCAAACTTTTGGATTGATTATAATAATATTCATCGTGGAAATCACACTTCTAGTATAGTTATTTCAAATTTGTTATATTTCAATTCCAAATTTTATTATGAACATAGGATTCAACTTTTCAATACCTTCAATTTGACTCCCCCGTTTACTCTCTCTTGTACTATCTCTTTTGATATCTTTTTTGATATCTTTTTTGGGTGCCATGTTATGCTATTAACGAATTATTTATAATATAGTTCTAAAATTTATGATATCTCTAAAATATGTTACTTGTTGCAAACAACTTTTTTCTGAACCATTATATCATATAAAAGCTCATTGTAGGTTTGCAAACAATATTTAATAAAGATGCAATCATACATAACATAATATTATAGTGTCTGCATAGTCAACATTCTTTTATGCATATTGCAAAATATTAGATACGTAAATTCTAACATAGACAATGAATTCACATTTTTTTGATTCAATGGCAACATATATTTTTCTACATCCACTTAAATACTTAAAAATAGATATGTCTATTCAAATCAGATTCCATAAGATTCTTTATGTACCATGTACACTTACATAAATGTATAGATGCATTATCTAAAAAAAAAAAATTAACACTAATTTAAATGAAATAGACGTATACAAAATTTTAATGGATGAACGCAACTCGATTTGAAACAAGACGAACATCGTCCACACCGACGAACGAGCCGTCGAAGACAAACGAAACGTTCCTTAGACGTCGTTCACACGGATATGACTGCATATGAAAAGCCGTCAGTGCACACAGAACCAACAGTAAGTTCTCAATTCCTAGAACCAGCAAGGAAAATCTACTTCAGCCGCTAGATATGAACGGTTTTAGATACCCTAACGGGTTTATATCGTCGTCTCCAACAAACGAGCCCATCGCCATCGCCATGGAAGTCGAGGCATTGAAGCTAGCGAGAGACTAACTGTGTGTGCTTAGGCTAGGGTTTGGTACTAACACAGGGAGAGTTCTGCCTCCACAGACATCGCCAGAATGTTGCGCGCTGATAGTGATTACAGCAGCGATGGAAGTGGATGGAGCGAGCTCTCTGACGAGGACTCTTTCCAGAGCTATGGCGGCGTAAATGACCCCAGGCTCCGTCCTCGGTATGTTCTTATGTGTTTGCGTAAGGGATCGACGTAGAGGCTTGATGAGGATCCTAGAGGCTTGGTTGATGAGGATGTTGGAGAGTTGATCGATATTAAGATTGATGTAGAGGGTTGATTGACAAGATTTTGGGTTGTTATCAGGAAGGACATGTCAGTGGCGCACTGGGATGCCGGAGGTGGTGGTGCACTACCAGGTCTATCCTTTTGCCTTTTGCCTTTCTCCTCTTTGAGCTGATCATAATGTGGGAAAAGAGGAGAAAATGTGGTTTACAAATGCGGTTTTGCTTTGACTCTTTTGCAGTAGCCGTCCTCCACACCGATCACAAGTGCGTGCATTGGAGCAGTCAGTTCTCGGCCGGGCTGTGAAGCTTGCATCAGTGGTGTGTGACCATGTGACAATCTACTCCTTTGAGCTTCCCACTCTGCCATAACCGATGGTAAGCGTTTTCTGTAGTGATTCACATAAATTTCGAAAAGAAAAACTAGATTTTTCAAAGTTTTAAAGTTTTTTTTAGCCTGGATTGATTTTTCTCACAGTGTTTGCTTGTTGAAATTGAAGTTTTTACGAGGTGTTTTGTGTAGGAATTCATTGTATTCAACCGCCTCTGAGACCTGGAGCCGAGATAACAAATTCAGGTTACAACATGCTCTGAATACGCTCCCAATATGTGCCTTCAATAGGCTTTTCATGAGGGAGGAAATGAATCCCACCTCGGTATCGGTGAAAGCGTTAGGCTCTTCGGAGGGCTCATAGTATCAAATATACAAGCTATACAAAGCTCTCCTTTGGTTTTAATAGGATCAAATACATGATAAGTACATGGACAATCAACAAGAACATTGGAGGCTTTGAGATCTCCATGAACGATGTTGTTTTTGTGCAATTCCCGCACACCCCAAGCAATTTTGACCACAATGCGTCCCACCTCGGTAGCGGTGAAAGGTGAGGATTGATAGTGATTGTGTTGCATTCTGCAATCTATAGCCTTTCGTAAATCACCCCAATAGTTTTTCCATAAGAAATGCAAACCTTCCATTCTCTGGTAATGTTGCACCCAGTATTTGACAACAATTATGAGTTGAATATCCTCTTCCCAATGGATACTTCTTCCAATTCTCAAGCAAACCAAGAGGCCATTGTTTTTCCATATCTTGGAGTGAAAATCCTTCCTTAAATACCTTCAAAACATAATATGTTTTGTCCTCTGTTGTTGATGCAGAATGTTTTCCCGAATCATAAATCGGCAGTGTCCTTGACATTGCATCGCCGCCTGTCACGATCGCCACTTTGCCTTGCAGCTTCCCTGCGCACTCATGGTGGTTAATCGCCATAAGAAAAAACCTAGCTCTACTTCTTTTGCACTCGCAACTGTGCAAGGAGAGTGACCATACGTGCGGGGACATATTTCTCAGAGTAATACTGCGGCTTAGGCCCTTCGATCTCCGCCTCCACTCCAGGGTGATGTGGCTGCGTCTGCGCCGGGATATTTGGCGACGGGTCTCCCACCATGGTGCTCATCAAAACCCTCACAACGAAACTCTGTCTGCGACTGCTAGAATCCGTGCTTCATCACAATATGCCGATCAACTGATGAAGTCTGATCTATATTAGGGGCTCCGAGGAATCCCTGTCTTGCTGCGGCGTTCATGCAAATCATGCAGACATCTGTTTCAACCCAAATGTTTCAGTTTGAGGAAGCCAACAATGCAAGTGCTCCAAGTGGCTACAGTGCGACACTTGCCACTTGTTCTGCTTCCTGGAAAACTGTTTTTCACGGTTGTTGCGTGTCGTTGGAAATATTTGGAAACCTCGAAACCTCGAATCCGTAATATGTGGGAATTGCATGAAAACAACATTGTTCATGGGGATCTCGAAGTCTCCAATGTTCTTGTTGATGGTCCATGGACTTCTCATGCATTTGGTTCCATTTTTACCATTGGGTGGTGAAGGTAGCAGATTTTGAGTGCTCTGTTGGAGATGTGGGAACAACGTATTGGAGAGCTCCGGAGATTTTACAAACAATACAAGATTGCAACATTGAACCTCGTCTCTTCACTAAAAACGTAGATAACATTATGGCACGGAGCCTCTTCAGAAAGACTTTCGTTTGAAGAAATTACCAAGTCCTTAAGAAAGATACATCCATTTGTTTATGTGCCAAGAAAATGGGTCCGGACTTTGAAGCGGATGATGACTTCATGGCAAGGGTGTTATTTGTGCAAGGATTGTTGTGCTTCTTTTTATCATTTGTGTTGTCGCGAGCCTTCTTGTTTACTTGGAAAAATCAAACCTAGAAGCATTATATAGCGAGTACTTGTCAATATGAAACTTTTCTTACTACTACCCCATGTTGAAAAATCTTGGATATCTTTTTTGGTAAAAATCTCCTGGCTTTGAAATTTGGCACACATGTTGTCAACATAGAAATGATCTTGTGCCGAAAATTTCATGGCAAAATAACAATTTCTAACCCTCAAGATGGTGTCAAAGTTGACAGCACTGAAAATTAGTTTCCCTAGGAATGCAAAAAGTACGTATCTTTACTGAAGGACAACAGAGTGCTGCACATGCCATTCTGGAGAAACAGTTGAAGAAAAACCCCATTTTTCTGACAGTCAAAGGAAATGGTCAGACACTCAGTTAAATTACTGTCCTCGACTCTAGCTGCCTAATCTCAGTCATGCTTGATCATTGCATGCACATTGCAAACTTTGTGCAACATGCTTGTGTCAAAAAAAAACAAAAAAACCAAAAAAAAAAAAAAACTTTGTGCAACTGCAACATTCCCTGTTAGAGTTATGGTTGGATGACCTACACCCACCAACTTAAGCTTGCTGACCTGTTTATAGCGTTTGTATACGTGGTAAGATTTTTCTGGGAATTCAAAGTAGTATTCAAGAATATTGCAACTGTCGTGACCATTTATTTCTTCATATTGAAAATGCTACAAATTTTTTAAGTGGATAGTAAGCCATGACACATTCCTCGACATACAAAACTCTCTACTTCCAGAGTAAGTTGTGCTAATGACCACTTGTCAAAGCACCCATCACTATGAGCACAAGAGACTAAAAAACCTAGAGCTTTGAACCAATTATAAACTGACACCCAATTATAAAATGACTTTCCTAAAATTTCGGAAATGGGGTGGGCGGCTGGTGGTTTTGGCCCACATAAGACTGTTGATTCTAGGGTTGATGGTGGTGATAGGTTATCCAACGGTATTTATAAATGTCAAGCAAAGGTACTGCCAAAAAGCTCATTGTAGTGCAAAGGTTGGAAAAGAATATTAAAGTCAATATTTCAATCTCCAATTGTAAGATCTTAGTCTATACTTTTATATCCACATGTTCACAAGTTTTTATAATTGAGTGTATGGATTGAAAGATTATGGTGTTTGAAGCGAAGAAACCAAGAACTATATTCTTGTGTTTTAAGGATCACAAGACTTTGACTTTGCTTGGTGTTGAATTGGTACGTGATGCGGTACATTGTGAAGGCTACTCCAACATATCCCATTAGAATTATGAACTTGTAAATAAGCACCTTTGGGCCACATTGGTATGGGTATATGTGACCTTCTGGGAAGTCTTGGTGTCGCATCCATTTTCCTTCAAAAGGGGGAAGTTGTTCCATACGGCTAACCTATGTCTTTGTGAATATAGGCTTCGTGGTGGAATGAATAGACACTTTATTCAACCCGTTTCTTGTAATAGGATACAGGAGTCTTTCTTCTTCTTGGATTTGTACTACAAAAGTTATGTTTCTTTTACCATTATGATTTGGTTGATGTCAATTCTATGTATACCAATTTCTAGTGGTAATCGATAAGTGAGACATTTTCAAAAAATTGAGCAATGACAAGAGGTTCAAAAATCACCGAACTATACTCTAATTGTTGGTAAATTCATTCTTGTGTAGATTGAAAATCTGATCGGTAAAAAAAAAGGTTCGTGCTTGTTCTGAAGCAAAAAAATAAATTGACATAGACATTATTCTCTCTAATTTTAATGAGATAATTAGAAGAAATACAAAAATTCACCTTGCTAAAAGTTGTTGAAAAAACTTTGACTTGTCTTAAAGTGAAAGTCTTACATGGTGAATTTTCTACACAATGAAAGTTTAACATATGAAAGGCTTCCCTTCTTTTACAATCTCAAATAGAATGATGTTAATCACTGTGTAATTAATCACACAATTAATAAAGGGTCTGAGCAAAAAGTTATCAAGTTGCTTTACATGCCTGTCCTCAACAAACTTTCTTCAAGATGGCATTAATTTTTCCTATAGATCTCATGAGAATAAAATTTTATGCCCATGTAGCTCTTGTCTTCGTGCATCTTTGTACAAAATTCCAAGAACTTGAAATATAAATTGCAACCATAGGAATGTACTCAAGATTTGCGAAAGCTCACCATGGGACTTTTGGTCCTTAGGGGTTAACCTCCATTCTCATTATTAAATAATATAAAATAATTACCCTAAATAATCATACTCTTAATAATTCTACTCTAAGTATTTATAATCCATTTAACCCCTAAAGGTCCGATGTGCCCTTGGGGAACATTTTGAATTTGGATAAGATACCACGTTCTCAAATGTAGGCATAGTATTCTATGATTTTACTATGGAATTGGCAACTTTTATAAGCTTCCAATAGACATAATTTTTGTAGAAATCCGACTTACGCTTCAAAAGTTACAAAAAAAATTCAGTAGCATATACAAATAGTGCAGTGGTTTAGTGTGACATATAACAAATAGTGCAGCAATGCTTTAGTTAACTCTAAATTCAATAGAAATTTGAGTTTTTGTCCATTTAAAAAAAAATCCTCTTGGAAAGAAAATGGAAATCTTTGCATCTACCGTAGAGATTTTCAAATTTCAAAAATACAAGAAAGAAATGATATATGTAGAACTTAAAGTGTATTGTTGATTCTTAGCACATAGTTGCATTGTAAGATTTTTAAGGGCATCTTCTACCCCTCTTCTACTTCTAAAATTTGGTGCAGATGTGCCTAACATGATCCTTTTTAAGTTAAAATCAGAAAATCACAGACCGTAGTGCAAAAAAAATGCCATAAAAGGTGGTCAAAGTTTGTTGAAGGTGTTTAGTATGACCCCAAGAAGAGTTTATGCCTCACTTCAATGGCTGGTATCTTTCAATCCGTGCGGTCAAACTGAACAAAAATTTGATTGCATACACTTGTACAATCCTAGTACAAGATCCTACGGTTAGATATGTAAATATTGGGTTTGTTTGCATCTTCTATCAAATGCTCTGAAACTGACAATTTTCAGTGAGTTTGGTTGCTAAAATGCCTTGGGGGTTAAAGATGATAAAGGGTACTAAGATTCATGGTACAATACAACCTCTCTGTCTTCATTCTTGAAGGCTGCTAAAACTTCTCCTGACTTGAGGTGGCTTCACAAATATATCTAACAGTTTTTGCATTTCTTATCAATTCTAGGGACCGGACTTAGTGGAGTCCATGTTTCCCAATTTCATTATCAGAGAGGAACAAAAACCAAGCTTTGGACAATGACAATAGAGACATCCATAAAGTTGTTTGTGAGTTTGGTTGCATAATCTTTGTTCCCACGACAAACGTCTTCTTCTTGTGACCAGTCCAAAATCATTGTAATAGATTCTGTTAAATTTGACGCTTCTGACTTGTCACTTAATCCTTAGTTTTTAAGAGTGTATCTAATGGATTTCTAGTCAAAACACTATCAAGAAATAGTATGACATGACCAACAAGTAAGGTAAGCCCCCCTAAAACCGACAAGTTAAGAAATGTGCATATATGGAGAGAGGAGATAATGATACTATTATTTTTCAGTGATAGCCAATTGAATTACAATTCCAACCCAAGTGATTTCATATTTTTTTTGATGAAAATTGAATTAGTTATGAATTTTCAAACTGTGCAGCTATGTTTAGTGGGTGGTCAGGAGTAGGTACCTCAATAACCAACGACCAAAAGTAAGGGTCTTGACAAATAGCAAACCTCCATTTGGAGCTCAGTTGGTGGTAATGGGATGAAAGAGGGTTGGATATACCCCAATTTTTTAGGCGTTGGCTATGGATTTTTGTTGATTATAGGGGGCTTACATGACACGGGACACTGGCTAGTTTGGGTACATATTGCCATTACATTGATTATGATTTTTTTGTAACCACACTATATGATATGAAGGTGCTATGGTTTTTTACTTTTGCTGAAGTTAAGTTTTTTTTTTATTGAGAACACAACTATCGAAACTACTCAAAGAGGGTGATCATTGTCAACATAATTGATATAAATATTCATCAAGAGTAAAACCTTGTAGCATTTATAAATCATATAGTGTAGTTACGCTAAACATCATAATCAATGTACTTGGTACTCTATGGCCATCTCACACCATCTTTCTAGCAGCACAAGAAGTAAAAAGAAGAAGAAGAAACATGATCCTCATAAATGTAGCATCTTTTCCTTTACTCCCAACCATCTACCATGAAAGTTTGTACAAAAGTGAGTCACTTCTTTTGATGGTACAGACAACTGTTTCTCAGACCAAGTCAAGTTTTTGAAAGGTTCAAGACCCTCTCATTTTATAATGAAAAGGGAAGCAAGCAAAGGTAGAAGGTCCATCCATATGAGTCATGGATGTAAAGGAGAACTTGAAGAGTAAGGTATACCCACAATGACCGCCACTTTAAATTTGGTCCCAATTCCATCCCATATCTGTCCCATTTCCACCCATTCACTCTTTGTCACCTCCAAATTTAGGCTTACTATTGGTCAAGACCCCTAACTTTGGTCGGCGCTAATCGGGGGTACTTTGTGGTAGAAATAGGATATACATGGCTGATAATTCATAACTAATTCATATCTCATCAGAAAAATATGAAGCCACTTGGATTGAAGTTGTACTCCTATTGGCTATCATTGAAAATTAAATGTATTGTTATTTGGGTTCTCCTTATATGCACAATGCTTAATCCTTTAAGACTAAGCGACTCATGTTGGGTCGTTTTGGCACAATAATCTCAATAGCATCTACTACAAGCCACCTCCATGAAATACTTCAACCATGAAAAAGAGGTGGAGGAAGATGGGCATCTATTGAGACAATCGCCACAAAAATCAGTGCAAGCATCGGCGAGCGACAATGAATTATGTGAATTGGGGTTGTGATGAAATGTACCTTCTGCGTAGATGTTATTTTGCATGGTCTAGAACACTCGTAGATCCTCGCAGGCTAGAAAAGCTCATTGGCCTTTGTTGTTTAGTGCCACTGAGACCCAAAATGGGACTCTTGAGGTGTTAAAACTTAATTTGCATGAAATCCATGAGGAATTAGGTTGTGAAAAGTGAAGTCTACACTTGCGTATACATTTTGTGAACATTCTACAAAAATCAACTCATGGAAAAGCCAAGAATACAACAAATACACCAAATACATCAAATACAGTGAATACCATGCCATAAAATATGTTGTATTTCATATGCATGCCAAACGATTTTGGTCTTAAATTTTGATTGAAATTTATCTTTGAGAGATTCATCATTGTTTTGTGATTGTTGATCTCTCTCATCGCATACAAAACTTCCGTTTTAATTTGTAGCAGTTTGGAACATTTTTGGTATAGAATCAAGTAGACAGGAAGTGAAAAAATCATCAATAATCATTTATAAATGTTTTCTTCACATATGGTATGTTTTCTTCACATATGGTATGTTTCTTCACATATGGTATGTTTTCTTCACATATGGTATGTTTCTTCACATATGGTATGTTTCTTCACATATGGTATGTTTTCTTCACATATGGTATGTTTTCTTCACATATGGTATGTTTTCTTCACATATGGTATGTTTTCTTCACATATGGTATGTTTTCTTCACATATGGTATGTTTTCTTCACATATGATATGTCAATGCTCCTATTTTTATGCTGGAGGGGGGCCTATTTAGAATAGGGTGGGCCCTTTGAAGGTAATTTTTGGTCGCAAGCCCTAAATTTGGCCCAAAATCCCAAAAAAGCTTCTAGACCCCAAATTTTTTAATTTAAAGAGGCAGAAAAAAGAGGCCTACCCCTGGCCCACCCTCTGTGACATCCATCTACGTGAAATAAACAGATCCTACGTGATGACCCTTTGTCTTTGTCCAACATGTCATGCAAGGTCTAGTGCCCATTTTTTGGGTTTCATGGGCCTGCATTGTAATACAAAAGTGATAAGAAAAGGTAGAAAGAAAAATGTATAAAAAGAAATCCAGTGTTCACAATTCGAGAGGAGGGAGCATTATTGAGTTAGAGGCGCTATACACTATGGACCATGACGATTGACCAAGAGAAATCATTTATTTTCATGGTCACGGCTCTTGGTCTAGAGCCGTGACCATGAAAAATGAAAAATTATTTTTTGAGTGTCTTGGTCACTTCTCATAGTGTAAAGTAAATTTGGACCGGGACAAGTATGGGCTGATTTTTTTTATGTATATTTACAAATCCGGGAAAAAACTTAATTAAAAATAAGAAATAAAATAAATTTCAGCCAATCATTGATTTTTAGCTCAACGGTCCCCTTGATTTCCGTCGAGTTGGCCTATTTGCCTCGACCCAATGGAAAACCCGTTGGACCAAGACACATTATCCACTCGGCAAAAAATAGCATACTTAGGTAACCTCAAACTCCGTGGTCAATCTCCTTTTTTCAAGGTAGTGTAAAGCGAACTTGGACTGGGACGACTTCCTTGGCCAATCACAGATTTTAGAGGGCTGTGGTCAATCTCCATGGACCGTAGTGTAAATCGCCCCTTAGTGTAGACGTTTGTGTCATGCAAGCATAACATTATGTTCAAGAGAAGCTTGCATGGAATAAAATGTTACAGTACTTCATGGGTGAACTGGAGATGGTGACCTTCAAGAAGTTATTGACTCCTCAATAATTCTATGGCTGAGCAGACTTTGTCATAATGTCAGGCAGACAAATGTGAGAATAAAATATAAGAAACAGCTTCTTGGGCAAATGTCTGTAAATAAACAATAATTATGGCTGCAACTCGGGAATAGCAGTGAGTAAATTCAAAAGTGGACATTGCAGTTAGTCTGTCAACGTTGCTTTGAAATAGTAGCAGTGTAACTTGTGCGCATCCATCTGTGCATTCCTTACATACAACTGCAAACAATTCGTGCCATGGTTGCTATCGCCACATCTCTGTCCCAGTTTTCACATCATTGAACAGGTCCAACTTCACCACGACCGTCTGACTTGACAAGCAGGGTTTGATTAACCCCTAAATATGTATTCAAATACAGAAATATGTATGATACTCATAGAAAAACATTTTTATATTTGAATCATTTCAACATTTAATCATAAATATTCCTCAAATAACAGACAGATGGGAAGATGTGTTTGTTAGGTTTAAAGAATCCATGCTATTCCTCAATTTGGTGGTTAGAACGTTCGGTGCGAACACCCCACTACAGTAGGCACAAGTAGTAATCACCACCACTACACTGATTATGATGTTTAATGTAACCACCCTAGATGCTATGAATTTTTACTCTTCTAAATTTTTTACGAAACATGTTGACGATGGTCATCCTCTTTGAGTAGTATAGATAGTAGTGCTCTTAATAATAATCATCAAAAGTAAAAAATCATTGCACTTTCAAATCATGTTATTAGTGTGGTTACACTAGACATCATGTTCAATATAGCACTTCATTTTTGTGGCTATACAAAGCCAAATGGCTCTCTTGGTTTCTAGAAACCTTAATTTTAGCTTTATTTTGAACAATATTTTTTGTTCCATTGCCATATTTCATTCAATAATGGATGTGTATGGATGATAATGACAAAAATAGATGACAATATGTGGCATGTTTGAATGAAAAGTTAGATGTATTTAATTTTTTAGTACAAAGAAATAAAAGTACCGCAAATTGGCACTGAGCCCAAATCCAAAAAAAAGGGACACTGATCACCATCAGCTCATAATTCTGCAGCATCCATGTGCACATGTTGTGCTGTAAACTGGGATTCAAGCTGGATCAGCTGCCTGCAAAACTTTCACTTTTCACCTCCTCATTAAAAAATATTGATTGATTGATAATTGAAATTGCTTGGTTTTAAAGTGTGGGTGGAGAGAGCACTAGAAATATCAAAAGTTTAGAGAGTCCTCTACATCCCACAGGATAGCTAATTTAGATAATTTTGAGAGTGGACAATGGAGTTTTCCTGAAAATACTCTGGATTTAAACCCTGATTGTCACCCCAAAACGCTAATAGGGTTCCCCAAAACGCTAATAGGGTTCCCCAAAACGCTAATAGGGTTCCCCAAAACGCTAATAGGGTTGTACACGTGAAAGTCCACTTGTTTTTGAGAAACATGGTGGTTTGGTTAACTTTGGGGTTTATTCCATAAATTATGGTCCTTTGTTAGCCAACCGACATGCTACAGGGTTAATCATCTAGGCACAGTCACCGTCCAAACATAGATGCAAGGTGGCATTGGTGACTCCAAATTACTAATTTGGTTACATTAGCTTGTTCCATGCGTGTGGCCCATAAAATATGGAGGGTGAGAATTTTCACCCTGCAAATATTGCCATATTTAATTCTCACCCTGCTTTGGTGAATAGGAAAAGACACAAGGTCCTTAAAGGGTGCTGCACCGGGTCGTTTTGGCTGACACAAGGTAGCCACCCTTTAAAACTCAGACTTTCAGGAAAACTCTAATGATGTCATGATAATTTCAGTATCCACTTTACTTGCAATCACTTCTAGTGATTATTATGTTTTGTAACGTGCTGGTGGAGGAGTGCAAATTTAATAGACTCTAGAGTTTTCTTGGAAGACTTTCCCAAAGAGGAAAGAGAAAGGTATATTTAACCCCTAAAGGCCCGCAACATTTTTGCACCCAAACTCACTCAAAACTGCCAATTTCAATGCATTCAACAGAAAATGCAAATAAACGCAATTTTTACATATCTAACCGTCAAATCTTGTACTAGGATTGTACAAGTATGTGTAGTCAAAATTTTGTTTAGTTTGACCGCATGGATTGAAAGATATTAGCCTTTGAAGAAAGACATAAACTCTTCTTGAGGTCACACTAAACACCTTCAACAAACTTTGACCACCTTTTGTAGCAACTTTTTGCACTACGGTCCGTGATTTTCTAATTTAACTTTAAAAAGGATCATGTTAGGCACATATGCACCAAATTTTAGAAGTAGAAGAAGGGTAGAAGATGTCTTTAAAAATCTTGCAATGCAACTATGTTTTGAGAATCAACAATACCCTCTAAGATTTGCATATGACATACCTTTTTCATGTATTTGAAAGTCAAAAACCTTTACTGTAGATGCAGAAATTTCCATTTTTTTCCCAAGAGGATTTTTAATTAAAATATGAACAAAAACTCAAACTTCTATTGAATTCAGAATTATTTGAAGTTTTTCTACACTATTTGTTATATGTCACACAAAACTGCCGCACCATTTGCATATGTTGCTCATTTTTTTTGGGAACTTTTGAACCATAAGTTGGATTTCTACTAAACTTATGTCTACGAGAAGCTAATAAAAAGTTGCCCACTCATTAAAATCCCTTAGAATATCATGCCTAAATTTGAGATCCAAACTCAAAATGTCCCCCAAGGAGACATTGGGCCTTTAGGGGTTCGATATATAAAGTAAGCTTGAGAGCATGCTTGTTTTTCATGCTTCCTTCTTTTGTACCAATGAAATGCATGGAAATTGCCAATTAGCCCCCTTGGGCCCAATGCAATGCAAGCCAAAGCTTCCCCTCAATGCACCAAGTTTTCAAAGAGTTGAAGTTACCCACACCTTTTCCAAGCCAAGGCACCCTCTCCACGTAGTCCCAACTTCTAATGTACAAGATTGTAAAGTAAGGAGTGACATGCAAGTTTTTTCCCTTTCAATTTTACAAAAACTCCACACTGAATGAAGGAGGAGGGAAGGGGAGTGACCCCACATGTCACCCCCTACTTTATGCTCTTATGTCAAAAGTCGAGGCCACATGGAGAGGTGCCTTGGCTTGGGGAAGATGTGCTTTATTGGTGCAAAAAAGAGAGCATGAAATGCCTCATCCTCTCTTGCTTTCCATCCTTAAATCTCACCCTATCTTTCTCTTTCTTTTGCTCTTTGGAAAAGACTTTCAAAAAAGCTTTGCTCATGAGTTTGGTTTTGCAATGCATTGGTGGAGGAGTGCAAATTTGATAGACTCTATATTGGATTCTGGCATGGGTTGCAACCAAGGTTATTAAATACACATATTCGGACAACGGAATACATGTATCCAAATGTATTTTTCGTTTACAGTTATTCAATGTACCAGTACATGTTGCCAATGGCGCATTTATTGATGATTGCAACTTCTCTCTGCCTCAGTCAATCAAGCGTATCAAGAATACAAATATAATCAAATACATGTATTCCACATTTGATAACCTTGGATGCAACCAAGGTTATCAAACACCAAATACATGTTTTCATATGCTAAATACAAATATACATATTCAGTTGTATTCCTTATTCCAACTACGCCAAAAAACATGATTGAATCAGACAGAGTGAAGCGGCAATCAACAATGAATGGGCCAACAACAACGTGTACTAGTACATCTGAATACACGTATACAACAAATAAATCTAAATACATGTATTCAGCAGTCAAAATAGATAACATTGGCTGCAACTAATTGTTGTAGCACGCCTTATTTTTTTGTCGATCTGGAGCCAAATTGTGAATTATTTTTCCCAAAAATAGAATACTCCCGAAAATAGCGGGAAAACAATGATTTCACGTCTCCAAAACTTCCTTGATGGCCGTTGCTATATCGCCATATTGCCACTAATGAACAACCGAGATTCCATCCTATCGCCAAAAAGGATGTACAATTCTATGTTTACGGAGATAAATTCTCCAAAATGGATATTTATGGAGAAAATCTAGTTTTGTACGGTTTCAGGAGGAAGCCAAAAGTGCCAAGGTAAGCCTCTCCATAACCAACAAAAACCCATAGCCAACACCTATGAAATTCTAGAACTTTGAATTTTAGCATGACATTCTAGAACAAGAGCTGAGGCAACCTTCCAATTAAGGTAAGCCCCCCTCCATAACCAATGCCTATAAAATTGGGGTATATCCAACCCTCTTCCATCCCATTACCACCAACTCACCTCCAAATGGAGGTTTGCTATTAGTCAAGACCCTTACTTTCGGTCGTTGGTTATGGGGGGCACCTACTGCTAGCCACCCACTAAACATGGCTGCACAATTTGAAAATTCATAACTAATTAAGTTTTCATCGAAAAAATATGAAATCACTTGGGTTGGAATTGTAATTCTATTGGCTATCACTGAAAAATAATAGTACAATTATCTCCTCTCTCCATATATGCACATTCCTTAACGTGTCGGTTTTACGGGGGCTTACCTTATATCCAACCCTCTTCCATCCCATTACCACCAACTGAGCTCCAAATGGAGGTTTGCTATTAGTCAAGACCCTTACTTTCGGTCGTTGGTTATGGAGGGCACCTACTGTTGGCCACCCACTAAACATGGCTCCACAGTTTGAAAATTCATAACTAATTCAGTTTTCATCGAAAAAATATGAAATCACTTGGGTTGGAATTGTAATTCCATTGGCTATCACTGAAAAATAATAGTACAATTATCTCCTCTCTCCATACATGCACATTCCTGGCCTCTGTAGCCACCGTGGCTATCCCACCAAAAAAAAAGAAAGAAAAGAAAAAAAGAAGGGCTGGGCTGTAGCTGCAACAGTCACTGGGCTGCAGAGCTCCCAAGGCAGCAATCAGCTGCCGCGCCGACCCCACCCCACGCCCAGCTCGCGCCTCTGATAATTCATTGTGGCATCTCGCTGCCCAACTTCCCCGTCCTCGCTTTTCCTCCATTCCGCAGCCTGACGCCGTTGCCGCTGCAGCTGCGCTCTACGCACCGCCCCTCCCTCTCTACCACCAGCCCCGGCGCCACTCGTCATGGACTCCAGGTACCGAATCACGCCCTCTAATCTCAAATCACAGTACCAGTTATGGTGGAGCGAGGTAATTGAGCTACCAGAATTTGGTGGCCGGATGAGCTTGTGGTAGATTCAGTGGTTGTGGGAAGAAGATCGTGGCAGTGGAGGAGAGGAGTTGGTGGGAGAGTGCATGTGTGAGTGACATCGTGAGGTTTTGGTTTCGGCGATCAATCTGCACAGGTTTGGTGGTGAGCTGCACGTCGAGTTGGGAGCTACTGTAGCTCCGTGTTGGTGGGTGAGAATCTTGCAACTTTGATGATTGATGAGAGTTTATCGTCGGTTGTGGTGATGTAGAAGAATGTTGTGAGGTGATGGTGAGCCTCGGCGGAGTCTGATCAGGATCATCACTTTTTCAAGGGGCGGGTCGGGAGGTAGCTAGTCATGACGGCGGTGGCGGTGGCGGTGGCTTTCTTGTCTCTCCTAGTGGCTGTGGCGATGGCGCAGCCTGCGCCCTCGCCCAGTGGGCCGGCCATCGCGTGCCAGCTTCCGAACACCTCCACGATCTCCAGCAACGAGTGCAGCGCCGCGAACCAGCAGAGCATGGAGGCGCAGACCCAGGAGTGCACCGCGTTTGTCATGACGAGTAGCGCCGAGGCCGCCCCGAGCGCGGCGTGCTGCGAGGGACTCAACGAGGTGGCCTACAAAAGCACCGCGTGCATCTGCCTGGCCACCTTCTACCCGCCCGCGTCGCGCAACGCGTCCCGGCAGCGCGACCTGCCCGCGCTGTGCGGCGTGCGCACGGATCTGTGCAGCAAGTGCCCCGCGTTCCTCGTCTCGCGGTCCAACGGCACCGCCGCCGCCCCATTTTGTAAGCATCCATCACCACTCTTCTTCAGGGTTTCTCAGGATGTCCCTCTTCACTCTTCAAGGTTTTATGTGGGTGTCTCTCTTCTTTCTTCACTCTTCTTCAAGGTTTTTTTTTTTGTTTTTTTTTGTTTTTGCACATACAAGTTGCTATATTTGCAACTTGCAGCAATCCCGTCAGGTAGAGAGAAGATTTCACAGCCAAGAATTGAACCCGCACCCATTCCATTTGGAGATACATTGGGTATCTCACCATCAACCCGTAGTTTGGGGTCAACCTTCAAGGTTTTTTTTGGATGTTCCAAATGTCCTAACCTTCACTCATTGTTTTTGGATGTCACTTCACCCATCGTCTTCAAGGTTTTGAAAAATGTCCCTCTAGCTCACTCTTCTTATCCCCTTAAAGGCCTATTGGCCATTTTTGGATCGTTTGGGCATGTTAACCTCTACAGCAAGCGCTATAAGCCACCTCCAAGGAAAATTTAGAGGCAAAGCAAGATGAGCGTCTACCATGACCAATACCACCAAAATCGATGCATGCATTGGCAAACTACAGTAATTTCCGAAAAGTGGGATCGATGCAATGTACCTGATCAATACATGACGTTCTCTTTTCTTCAAGGTTGTTTTTGGATGCTCGGATTGCCTGGACATGTTTTTGATATGTTTTGACATGTTTTGACTTGTTTTTAATTTTTTAATTTGTTTTTTTATACAGATGAGCCTTACAAGGAGGGCAAATCCATGGCGTCCACAATCGGTGCCATAACGCTGGCGGTGGTGTTTGGATTGCTGCTTGTGGCCGGCATTGTGGGGCTAACCGTGACGCTCATCAAGAAGAGGAGGGCCAAGAACAACCCCCCGGGCCCTTTTGAAGCTGCTCCGCCTGGCGGCGCCTTCTAGGTACCTGATTGCAACCAACTATAACCGACGTGCACATGATCGATGTGCATGTGTACATAGAATCCTGCTTTTTATGTATGATAGCTGCGACCGCAATCAATGCGTATCCAGAGGCCCCAGTTTTGCACCATATAATTGTAGCTTTAGTGACAAGTTATATACCTGTTTAGCTCTTGAAATTGCATTCCTCCAGGGCGATTATTTGCTACTTCTGACTCGGTCCATGATGCAACTGTTGAATGTGGAGTAGTAGCAGATGCCTCGTCACAGGCCTGTCTGAATCAACCCCACATTTGCCTTTCCTGACTTGGTTTTGGTTGGCTGAATTGAACTGTGGCCGTGTGTAATTTAGTTGTTTTTTTTGGTTGGCCATAGTCGCCCATCGTTCTGAATGGGTTCAGTTTTGGAGATGGACTAGAGTTGATAATGCTAGGTGGCCTTAATTCTCCAAAATCAGTGACTGATTGATTGTCTTACATTGAGATTGTATCTGATAATTAGGCAGGAATATGGTTGATTGATAATCAGGCAGGAATATGGTTGATCGACTTACATTGAGAATATATTTGATAGTCAGGCAGGAATATGGGAGACAGTTATACACCAGCACTTGAGATGACTTCACATGCGACTTTACCCCATAATCTTGCCCCAGAATTAAGTTGTCCTTTACCACCATCTATCCTTTGGCGCTTGAAAGTTGGAATTCCTGGTTTGACCCGGTATAAACTGGATATCACCATATTATGACACCAGATATGACACCACAGAGAAGAAAGCATGTTACCCTATGTGTGGGTCACTTTTATACATAATTAATTCAAAATGGAGAATGTCTAAATTTTTAATAAAATTCATGAGTTTTGTTTAGGTGATACCCATGTAATACCAAGACAATACCCATGTAGTATCTAAGTGATACCTGTTGTTTCTGAACCACTGTAATTTCGAAAAATAAATACTTTGATAGGTAGGTGTTGAAAGTGAACACTGTGTACTACATGACACCAGAATATGAGCCGAAATTGAAACTTATATCACCATATTATGACATCAGACATCACAAATTCTCAGATGAAATACCACCACGTTATCACACCCAGATATCACCATGTTACCGCGCCCAGATATCACCATGTTACCACACCCAGGTATCATATATTATCACACCCAGATATCACCATACTATGACACCAGATCAAGGAAGCACATTACGACGCCATAATGTGAGCCGAAGTAGCAGCCTCAGCGCCTCCATTCGGCGGCGCACTTTGGTGGCTCGGCCCGTCGGTGAGCCTGGGAAAGGTGGTTGAATAGGGTCCCACTTTCTCTCCAACAATCGTCCAACCGACAATCATTCATCTTCCACAACTTCAGATATGGATTCCAACGGCAACAGCACGAGCAATGGCAACGGCAATTGTCACAGCTCGGATCTGGGAATCCGGCAGCTGAAGCGGCTGTTCCAGGAGCAGCAGCAGCACATCGATTACTTCTTCAAGCACCTCAACTACCAAGAAGTAAGCACCATTTCTCTCTCCTCTCGAAGGTTTCCTCACTGAAATGCCGTTTTTTGAGCTTATGCACCAACAGAGAATTTTGGGTAGGACCATCACTTGCAATTTGGTATCCGCACCAGTTACATGAGAAAATTTAGCTCATTTGGGTCACGCGAGGGAGTTCGTTTCTATTGAAAGATCGATGGTTTTGCAAAAAAAAAAAGTCTCGCCTGAAATCTATGCTGTTTTTCAAGCTTACCTTGGTTGGAATTTCAGTGCATAAGCTTGAATACCTTGAAGTGCTTGAGACGGATTTGCCGTGAAGAGTGAGAAGCTCACGAGTTTTGTGAATTTTGCGGGTTCAATGTGATGAGTGTCAAGCTCATTCGTTTTGAGAGCTTTGTGAGTTTTTGTTGAGTTTTGAGAGTTTTGTAAGTTTTGAGAGTTTTGAGAGTTTTGAGAGTTTTGTCGAGTTTTGTGAGTTCTACAGGTGCAAGCGTTCACGCAGCGCTGCTTGGAGACAAAGGGCGTGATCTTCTTCACTGGAGTGGGGAAGAGCGGCTTCGTGGCGCAGAAGAGCGCGCAAACGCTGGTCTCCACGGGCACACGCGCCGCCTTCCTGTCTCCCACGGACGCGCTCCACGGCGACATCGGGCTGCTCGGCCGCGACGACCTGCTCGTGCTCCTCAGCAAGTCCGGGGCCTCCGACGAGCTCAAGCGCCTCGCGCCCTGCGCGCGCGCCAAGGGCACCTTCCTGGTTGGGATCTCCTCCTCCTCGACCTCCCCGCTCCTCGAGATGTGTGACATGCATGTGGAGCTGCCACTGGAGAGGGAGCTGTGTCCGTTCGATCTGGCGCCCGTCACGTCCACCGCGATTCAGATGCTGTTCGGGGACACGGTCGCAATCGCGCTCATGTTGGGCAAGAAGATGACGCGCGAGGAGTACGCGCTGAATCACCCCGCGGGCCGCATTGGCAAGCGCCTCATTTTCAAGGTACTGTGCCTGGTTTTGTCTCGGATTTCAAGATCTATAGTGAAGCCATCAAAGTCGTGCCATCGGTATTGTCTCACCCCCCTTGGTGGGTGGTTTGGTAGATAGTTTTCTTCGTATTTTCTTCGTGTTTTAGGATTTTATAGCTCATTGCTGTCCCTGTCATATTTGCTTTTCTATCTCCCAAAGCTCCAGAGTTAGATCCTGGAACTTGTGAAGAATGTACTTCTTTTCATTTGATGAAATGGCCCTGGTTTTGTGATGCAGGTTGGGGACATTATGCGGAAAGGCGACGCGCTGCCGCTGTGCAGCGCGGATGACCTGATCATGGACCAGCTCGTGGAGCTCACTGCCAAAGGATGCGGGTGCCTCATCGTGGTGGACGCCTGCCAACGCCTCCTTGGGACCTTCACGGACGGAGACCTGCGCCGAGCTCTCAACTCCAGCCGAGAAAACATTTTCCACCTCCCGGTCGGCCAAATGTGCAACAGGTAAAAGATACCATCACTTGTTTGCCCATTCGTTTTTATGAAAGGTCGTGCTCATCTTGAGCTTGGTTTCGAGTCTAGTCACGAGATGTTGAACATGTATACGCACCAATGTAATCACCTCTTTGTTCCGTGATATAATCCTGTCAAAGAGGAAGAAGGTGGCTGAGATTCATGACCTCTCCTTCTTCCCTCTCAAAGGCGGCTAAAACTACTCCTCAGTTGAGTTTCAAGACCACCAACCTATCAAGGATTCTAGTTGAGAATCCACCAAGCTCTTCCGTTGGTCTAAGAGTGAGGAAAGAGTGGTCTTATCAACCTATTCAGAATTTGGGTGACTTTAGAAAGAACTCTTTCTGTTGATTCTCTTAAGTGATGGTTTTGCTGAAGTTGTTGTTTAGGGAGCCGAGGTCTATTGTGGCCAATGCGATGGCATTTGCAGCGATGAAGAAGATGGAGGATGGTGCGTCTCCAGTGACCTTTTTACCTGTTGTCGATGGCGACAAAGTCGTCATTGGTCTGATCACTCTGCATGACTTGGTTTCCGCAGGTCTGTAGATCCATGGTAGGCACAGTTTTGACACTCCTTTACAAGTACTCTTAGCAGGTGCGGAGAGAGAAAAGATTGTACATTACCTTATTCATTACTAGATTTTGATTCTTGAGGCCGGGAATTGATGAAGTGAAATCTAGCTTGAATTATGTTTCCGACTAGTTTGGCAGTGTCATGGTACTCGTGAGGGTATGGAATTATGAACTGTATTCGAGCTCGTCAGCCTTGAATCATATACCCGACCAGTTTGGCATGTATTCGTGAGGATTATGAACTGTAATCCAGTTCTACACTAAGACTCAACAAAGAAGCTACCACCTCAGAAACAGCTTCAGATTACAATCGCCCGGTGATCTCACATCAATACAGACAGGATGTGGGTGCTTGAAAACGAACTAGAGTAGATGAGAGACGTTAGTCAAATGGGAGTCACAATGCAAAGAGCCATGAATAATGAAGGTATGATACTTGACATTGAATGTTTGCCGATGAACAGAAATGAGAGCTACCACCACAGAAACAGCTTCAGATTACAGGGGATCTTACATCAATACAGACACGAACTTTCACGGCGAGGGCTGGAAGTTGTGCCACCGCTTGAACTCCGTCAACGACCCGCCGACATTCACCGCCATGCCGATCGCCATGTCGCCGCTCGCCGACACTCCGACGTAATACAGGCGCCACTCGTCCCCATCCATATGCACCAAGCACGGCGCGCTAATCCCGGCGCCGTCCCACGCGTCCACATTCGCCGCGGGCTCGAAGATGGGCGCCTCCGCGCACCGCTCCCACTTGAGCAACCCGGCGTCCGACTTCGCCATGCCGATGCTCGTCCTTCCGTCTCTTGCCACGCCCTCGTACACCATGAGGTAGCCGCTGCCATCAGGATTTTCCACAACGTGTCTGGAAGTGATGCCACACTCGTCGAACGAGCCTGGCGGACCGCCGTCCAGAATCTTGCCGAACTTCAGCCACCGCATGGCGTCCCTGGAGCGCGCAAACCCCACGGAGTACTTCCCAGTGGACGCGTCGAAGGAGTGGTAGTACATCCGGATGTCGCCAGGCTCATGGAACACGACCTGTGGAGCAGCGATGAAGAGCGAGTCCCATTCGCCTTCAGCGCCCACGTCGAAGAGAGCGCCGCTGTGGTGGTCGCCTTCCACGCGCGCCCAGTTGCGGCCGTCGTTGCTGATGGCGAGTCCGGGGCGCATCCTGCCTCTGGAGAGGTTTTGGGCTGGAGTGGGGACGAGATTGGATGGAAGATTCTCCATGTCTTCCGCGTCGGTGCCGGAGTAGTAGAGCCAGTACACGCCGCTGGCGGCGCGCACCTTGGCGCTGGACATGATGAGCACGTCGGAGGGGGCGAGGTGCTGCGTGTCGAAGGCCCACCAGTTCTCGCTGCGGTCCAGGACCTGCCCCACCGCGCCCTCCTCGCCGTGCGCCTCGGTGTCCACCTTGTCGCTCCCTCGCCGCCAGTGCATGCCGTTGGAGGACACGGCGATGCCGATGGTGGAGGCGGTGGTGCTCTCTCCCGCGTACCACATGCACCAGCGCTCCTCGTTGTCGCTCACGTAGCGCCGGACGATGGGCGAGCCCACGCGGAGCGCGTCCCAAGCGCCGGGGCCGCCGTGCGAGATCACCAGGCCCTCATGCTCGTGATGAGAGAGCGAGGGCGATGGAGGTGGCGATGGTGCTGAGCCTGGGCGCTGCGGATCCAGCTTGGAGGTGGAGTCGTCATTGGTTTGTTGCAGTCGCGCTTGAGATTCGTTGTTGCTCGGGTCCTGGCTGGGGCTGGAGCCCCGTTGCTTGATGACGGCGATTCGAGAGCTCCTCCGAGACGGAACAAGTCGTTGGCATTCGAGGGGTTTGGCTGGATACTCGAAGCTCCGGATGTGGGCGTCTTTGCAGGAGTCGAAGCTCTTAGCTTGAAGAGCAGGTGACGACGCTCGCGCAACAGACAGCGACGGACTGGTGAGTGAACCCATCCCGGTTTCACTACAATCCACCAGTTGGTCACGTTTGACTCCTCAACCAGAGAGCGCTACCTTCATCAACATGGCGTTTCCTCCATCCTGAACTTACAATTACCCCAAACTAGTGATGCTCCAGATCATAGTCAGGTTTGCTCGCCTGCAAAATAGGGCACACGATTGTTTCAGATGCATATTCGTCCTGACAGAAAAATAGGGCAAAGGAGGTGCAACGACGACCATCAATTCAGTCACGGAATCCGGAGCTTGCAAAGGAGCTCTTGTGACAAGAACGTTGAGGTGACCAGAGATTGTGAAAAGGGAATCAGCATCAATCTGTACCTTACTACAATCTGTGCTCTAAGAGACGACATCACATGGACACGAATCCGCAACAAATCTCTTACATCTTCACGTAGGCATGTGCACCTCAGCAAACCCTACTCAGCAATGGTGAAAAGAGTAGTCACGACCATCAACGCACCACAAAGTGCCAACTTCATCACACCCAAAGCCTGCAGATTATCAATAAGAAGCGACCTGTCGAGATGATGAAAGGAAAATCAACATCAAACCGGTGATCTGGCGATAAGAAAACCTCCCCAAAATGAATCATTCAATCGCGAAACCTTCAAGCAGACGAAATTCTACACATCATGTATGATCCAAAGCAGCTAAACCCAAATTGAAACAAACTTAGTTCACGAATCCGCACCAAACATCCTTCTAAAAACCCATGTGCACGTTCAGAAAAGCAATTAAACCCTAAGAGAAAACATCGCAAACCTCAGCAAGTGTAAGCTCCGCAGCACCAGGAGAAATTCTGCAATTGGATCAACCAATACTCATACCACTGGTAACTTATCCTAATCTACTCCCCAACCAAAAGACAAAGATCAGTCGCACACAACAAAATCGTTTTGCAAGCGAGACGCTTCTTCCTGAACCTAACCTACCCAGAAATCTACCTCATTACCTGATTTCCTCTAGAATGTATCCCTTCAGTAGAGGACCATCACAACAAAGATGCGTTTGTGTTGTCAAGTGATGGAAGATCATTCAAACAAGTGAGAGATTGTATAAACTTGAGATGGCAGCGGAGAAATTGGCTCCGACGGAGCGGCATCGCTTCGAACAAGACGGTCAGGGTTTCACCAGGGTTTGATGAACATGTGGGTTTCGTGGTTTTGAAGCGTTTTTGGGAGGATTTAGGGTTTATTTTGGTCGTGTTTTTTTTCTTTTTCAGGGGATTTGATTTATGAGTGGGATCAGCAGCTGGAAGAGGTGAATATGTACATTCCGTTGCCTGAGAGGCTGCCGACCAAGTTGCTCTATTGCACCATCAAGCCGAAGCACTTGGAGCTCGGCATCAAAGGCAACCCTCCATTTCTTAACGTATGTGAATTGGTTGATCGGTTTATTTTAGATGAATCATCATCATACATGTCCCCTTGTTTTTTATCGTTTGGGTTCGTTGTTTGCAGCATGACTTAGAAGGGCATGTGAAGACTGATTGCTCTTTTTGGACCATCGGTGAGAGCCCTAAACCCTAAACCCTAATGCTGATCCTATTGCAAAAGATTGCCCCTCACAGAAACTAAGCAAAGTTAGTACATGTGAGGTTTCATGTTAAAGATTTTCTCTGAGAAGGACCATGTTTGGACATATGAGGTTTCATGTGAAGGATTTTCTCATGAGAAGGACCATGTTTGGACATATGAGGTTTCATGGTAAGGATTTTTTTTTCTTATAAGGACCGTGTTTTCAGATGCTTATACTTGCCTTGTGTTGTGCAGAGGACCGTGTCATGCACGTGACGTTGCAGAAGCGGGAGAAAGGGCAGCCTTGGCCTTCTGCCATAGCTGGGCACGCTCCTCTGGACCCTCTCAAGTCGGAGCAGGAGAAGCAGCGCCTCATGCTGGAGAGGTTTCAAGAGGAGGTACAAAAATGTTTCTCCCTGAAACTTCACCATGTCAACAACTTTCCTCTTAGGTTTTGCAGTCCTGATTGTATTGATTTGTGATTGCAGCACCCGGGCTTCGACTTCTCCAATGCGGAGTTCACTGGCAGTGCGCCGGACCCAAGCAAATTTTTAGGTGGCATTCCACGTTGACAGGTTCCAGGTAGTAGGCTGTAACTCTTCGTATATTGCAATAAAAAGACCGTTATTGTCAACTCACATGATTCATGTTCATGAATGACCTGGGCATTCAGTAGAATTTCTTCTTCTCTAGCTACAGCTATAGCAATTGAAGATACCATTATTTGTCTTTTGGCAAAGATGAGCTTAGTTGCTTGTTTGCATTGATAACCGATTTTTCAGTCCATGCTTGAACATGTAAGTTTCCGATTATGAAACTGTATATCATGCAAGTTCTTGAGTTGATACGACTGGTATTTCGACTCTTACCTTGAAGAAGATGAGCTCCAACAAACCCTCTTTACTTCGTTTTCCTGCATGAATTTTTATAGAATATTGGTCAGTTCACCTGGAGTTTAGGATTGCAAAGAAAATAGCAACTGGACAATTGAGTTCTTTGTTAAGTCACCCAAACTTTCAATAAGATATTGTTCTTTTGATTTTAATACTACTCTTTTTTCACTCTTGACAGCTATTAGATC
This sequence comes from Bryoerythrophyllum caledonicum, assembly GCA_963971425.1. Classification (NCBI taxonomy): domain Eukaryota; kingdom Viridiplantae; phylum Streptophyta; class Bryopsida; order Pottiales; family Pottiaceae; genus Bryoerythrophyllum; species Bryoerythrophyllum caledonicum. Next base: position 12,402,731 of record OZ020514.1, read on the forward strand.
AACAGAAGAACTTGGTGCCCACTCAACTAGAATTCATCAAGTCAGCCAATGGAAGAGCTTGGGTATTTGCTATTCCATGGGCGGCATTCTTTTGTGTGCTACGTAGTTTTAACTTCACGTTGGGAGAATATTTTCCAAAGATGTCCAAATTCCATAGAAAACCAAAGGCAAGTTGAATTGAAAATTACAACAATATCTTGTGGGAAAAGGTCATGCGCCGAAAATCAGGAGCACCAAGGTCATGCGCCATACAGCCTTGTCCATCACAAAAAACTTCAGTTGCTTCAAGCATCAAGTATCATTTTCTTGAGAATGAGCAGACCTAGAATGTATTTATCCCTATATCGCCTCTGTGGACCATGAGAGTCAGAGACAATCTATGAGTGTGATAGATTATGCAAAACATCATCTATATAGTGGGTACATTTCAGTGTAAAAGTCTACAACTCCACTTCATAGAAATCACCATGGTTTGTTGATGTTTGCATGGATTAGTGATTGGAATGATCCGTTGGAAAGCTAATGAGGAGCTCAAAATGCGTTCAGAGTGCGCAAGAGACAATAGACTATTGTAGAGAGAGTTACAAGAGGAAAACCACAAAAGATGACCATGCTAGGGCCTCGTAGGCGCTAAAGGGTTATTTATTAGTGGCTACGTTTGAAAATCTCGTTTAAAGTTTAGAGTCAGCCATCTCACAAAGACCATTGGTATGTACAGTACCCTCACACAAGTATACGTACTTTTTGCTTTTGTACGTTTCCACACTACACTGTTGCCAACTTTGGCACCGTCCTGAGGGCTAAAAATTTGTCAATTTACCATGAAATTTTTGGCACAAGATCACTTCTATGTTGAAAACATGTGTGCCAAATTTCAAGGCCAGATGATTTATACAAAAAAAGATATCCAAGATTTACCAACATGGGGTAGCTGTAAGAAAAGTTTTACAGCTGCCAACTTTGACACCCTTCCAAGGATTAAAAGATTTTTTTTGCCCATGTAATTTTTAGCATGAGACGACTTCTATGTTGATTATATGTGTGAAAAATTTCAAGTCCAAAAGATCCACACAATTAGAACTACATAAAAAGCTAGCAGCATGTGTAGTTGTGAGAAACATGTCACTCCTAGCCGACTTTGACACACTCCCAAGGATTGAATTTTTTGGTATTTTCCCATGAAATTTTTGACATGAGACTATCTCTATATTGATCACATGCATGCCAAGTTTTAAGGCCAAAATATCTACATATCAAAAGATTTTTGAAATCTATATAGCTTTGAATGGCTCACAACTATGTATTCATCTTTTGGCCTTGAAATTTGGCACACATGTTGTCAACATAAAGGTGATCTTGTGCCAAAAATTTCATGGTAAATTGACAATTTGTCAACCCTGAGGAGGGTGCCAAAGTTGGCAGGAGTGTAGTGTGGAAACGTGCAAAATCAAAAAAGTACATATACTTGTGTGAGGGTACTGTACATCCACAGAGTGTCGCATGCCATGCATTAATGCGGAAATATTTGGTTCAAATTTATATTAATTTTACAATATCCACATAATTTTTTATTCGATTGGAATGAACTTGAAAAAGAATTAGGCGTACCTATTTCAATTTTGCTCGCTTGCTTTGTTGGATCTTCTCCGCTTCAGAGTGCTTTCAAAGTCTCTCTCCTATCCGGTAGTTTTATCTGTTTGCCTTCACTATTATTGATGCAAATATTCTTCTCTACACCTTGGATTGAGTGTCAAAGTGAAGTATATTTTTAGTTTACAACACTCACAATGGCAAGGTACATCCCTTTGAATCATTGTCATGTATAATTCTTATTTTACATTAAAGCACAAACCATGGTTGGGAATTTGTTAGATCATTTCTTACCAATTTCTGTATGTAACATCATAGTACTGATAAAATGTTTTCGGACCATTGTAGGAGTAATGAATCTGGCCAATTTCACTAGGAGAAGATGTTTGGTGCAGGCATGTCTGTAATAGCAACTTCTACAATTGAATCTTTCATTACTTCTTCTATTATTGATGTTGTAAGTTGCGAGATGACTTTCCACTAAAAATTACTTGGAAAGAAAGTAAGTCTACAGTTGCTAATGATGACATTCTCACTTTGATCCATCTTTTGTCTTTTACCTCAACGACTCCAATACGTTTATTTTGTTTTCCTCCCATATTGTTTCAAAAGTATGACAAGACGTATGCCGCTTTGATCGTTGTTTACCACTACACTAAAAGTTTCATTTAGTGTAATGGCACGAATAGTGTACTTACCTTAGTACACTAATTGCGAACAAGTTGACAAATAGTGTACTACTTGCAAACAAGTCTACTTTCTCAAATTATTATTCGATCAAAATTTACTTTATCAAAGATTACTTTATCGGAGTACACTTTGTGGAAATTAAAATTTTTTAAAGCTTACTTTTTCAAGAGATTACTTTTTCAAGTTTTACTTCTTAAAAAGTTTACTTTTTCAAAATTTACTTTTCCAAACATTTACTTTTTCAAAACTTTACTTTTTCAAAAAAATTCTTTTTTCCAAGTTTACTTTGAAATAGTGAACTTTTGAAAAAGTAAACTTTTGAAAAAGTAAACTTTTGAAAAAGTAAACTTTTGAAAAAGTAAACTTTTGAAAAAGTAAACTTTTGAAAAAGTGAACTTGAAAAAGTGAACTTTTGAAAAAGTTCACTATTTCAAAGTAAACTTGGAAAAAAGTAAATTTTTGAAAAAGTGAAGTTTTGAAAAAGTAAATGTTTGGAAAAGTAAATTTTGAAAAGGTTTACTTTTGAAAAAGTTTACTTTTCAAACGTTTTCTTTTTCAAATCTTAACTTTTTCAAACGTTTACATTTGGAAAAGATTATTTTTACAAAAGTTTATCTTTTCAAAAGGGAAGTTGTCTTTTTTCCCCGAATTGATGTTTTTCCCTAGTTCTTGTTTTTTTCAAAAATGTCGATTTTTCCAAATTGTTGTTTTCGCAAAAATGTTGTTTTTTCCTATTTGTTGTTTTCCCAAATTGTTGTTTTTTCCTAATTGTTGTTTTTTCCAATTTTTTCTTTGTGAGTTTTATTTTTTCTCTTCTTCACCTTTTTGTACACATAATTCTCTTCTACTTTCAATACACTATACGTGCACGAGTAAAAAAGTTAATATTCCAATCTTTACAAAAGTTCACAAATAGTGTAGTAGTTCACATTTAGTGTACTATTTTGTCACTACACTAATTGCGTAGTTGACAATTAGTGTAGGGGTTCGTATTTAGTGTCCACTACACTAAATGAAACTTTTAGTGTAGCTATGTCGGAATGGAATAACATTTGACCAAATATGCCACATTGTGTGTTAGTTTCAACCTCTGCAACTCAGAATCCTTTGGAAATTCATTTGCATGCCACATTTAATTAAATCTAGACTTTGAAAAGTCCAGAATGGTCAAAGTCTAGATTTAGTCATCAAGAGAATGTGCAAAAAATATGGCACAAAGGTGCATCGGGAGATCTATCGAAGAAATTGAAGATGGTGAAATTCTTTTGAAAGGAAGGAGCTTTATGGAAGAAGCGTTGGAAACATCAATGGGTGTGAAATGGTACCATGTGCCCTTGCATTCACATATAGGAGGATCTTCCGATGTGACCAACTGTACCTAGAGAACTTGGAAGTGAATCCCTCAAAAGTATGAGGAAAGAATAACTGATGATAAATAAGGGTGAATGGATCCTTTACAAAACAACTGATGATGTTCCAAAGCAGATCAAGGGGGACATGCTAGTAGTACATGCGAGAACAATCCGGTAGGAAACAAATGTGGCATATAGTTGGATCCAGTAGACACAACAAGCAATTTAAAAAAAGGCCGAGACATTAAAGATAAATCATGACAGCAACAGGCAAATCAATAATAGAATAAATTCGATGTAAAAATCTATCACATGCAGATATAGGAGGGATAGATAGATCTTCCTATCTCTTGGACTGATTCACTAAAGACAATTCATGACAACAAGAGGCAAATTCATAACCGAATGTATTAAGATACGCAAATCAGATACATGCTAGTATAGGTGCAATCGATAGATCTTCCTATCTCTTGGATTGATTCACTGAAGACAATTCATGACAACAACAAGCAAATTCATAACCGAATGTATTAAGATACGCAAATCATACACATGCTCATGTAGGTGCAATCGATAGATCTTCCTATCTCCTACACTCAAAAGCACCCAACAAATGTAACATACAATCGGTCCCAGTACGCAAATAAGGCTTTTCCAAAGAGGATTGATTCACTAAAGAATTTTTATCACAACAACAGGCGATTCAATATCGTATGTATTAGGATGTGAAATCTTACACATTCAGATAGAGTGGGGATCGATAGATCTTCCAATCTTCTAGGCTTAGGGTCGATATAGGATATCGTCTGAGGATCGATAGGTTGTCTAGTCTTTGAACTCAAGGATCCGCCGCGTTTGCAGCTTCCAGGTTTGTCATTGCTGCTATTCGGTCTCTCCGTGGAATTGTTTGAGTCTGAGGGTTCAATGTACTTGACCAAGAAGAAAATACGACGGAATCAACATGAATGTGCACCGAACGTCGTTTCTCCGGAACCCACGTCGTCGACCAACAATCCTCGTATTTCTTCTTGTGGTTCTTGAACGCATTTCTTGGCTTCCAGAATTGGATAATAAACATTCCATATTGCTCATCACCAACTACTCTATTGACTGCTGATTGCACTCTCCCTAACCAGAGATGATAAATCTCAGGGTCAGATGGATGGAGAAGGACCCAAGATCCGGAAACGACATCTCGCCATGGATTCAAAGCGACCTTCGGTCTGCTTGAAAGTGGGCCACGTAGAGGTTCAGGCTCCTCATCTTCAGGAGTGACATCTCCTCTAGTAATAAGGCTCAAAGGAGCAAAAATTATCGCACTCCAATCTTGAATCGGCCAAAATCCTTCTACCAAAGCCGGGGGTGTGGAAGGAAGAGGTTTCTCAAATTCTTCAAGAATTGCATTCCAGTATGCAATATACGATGGAAAATCACGTTGAAAGCCCTCACATTTTTCCATCCCCTTCTCCCATAATTTTATATAACCTTGAATTCTAGATTTAATGAAGGACCTCTTATCAATTGCTTTGGAAACCCTCTCTCTTGCCTTCTCAATTGCCTTTTCTTGATTGCTAGTTGGAGAAGGAACCTCGTCTCCCCACACTCGCCTAAAGGGCACTAGCTTTGGGAGGCCGGAAGGTATCTTGGGACTTCCATCGGCATCCGACTTCCAAAGCCGTATACCAGAGTTGTTTCCGGGTAGCCAGTGAGCGTCAACTGCGTTCTCTTTGTAGCGCATGACGGGCCAGCCATCGTCATCTACATAGAATTTGAAGAGGTGCATATCTCCTAAACCAATAAGTGTATTTTGGCCGTCACATAGAAAGCCTTCGACGAATGATTTGAAATCCACAACCTCCTGAACAAACTCGCGCCTAAAGCCCAACTCCTGCAATTCCATAAAAGACCTCATCAAATCCGCTACCACATAAGTATTCCGATTCTTAAGGGCCTTGGATAAATGGCTGAAGTAAGCATCGATATCCTCATGGGTGTGGCCGACAAATAAGAATCCAACTTGGATTTCCTTGAACACCCTACGATAAGTCAACATCAATAAGAAAGCCATGAAAAACTGGTTCTTATTGTCCTTTGCGGAGTTGTCCAGCTGCAAATACAGATTTTTGGGAAGTGGGACGACTACAGTTGAGTGGTTTGGTACCACCGTAGGTAAAAGGTTCATACATCTAGACTTTCCTTTCAGCATAGCCTCAAAAAACGAGTTTGCCGGCTCATGAGGAAAAAATTTACCCGTAACACGAGTGGGAGGTTCTTCAAGACGACAAAGCAATCTCGCTAGGGATGAAATTGTGTAATTTGAGTCCCCTGGCCACAAGTCGGTAGAATAGTGGGCGTACGCATTGTCTCCATGTCCATGCGTCACCATACCGGTGACGTTCATTGGGAGCTGACCAAGAGGTGAAGTGAGTTTGGTGGAAACACGCATGCGCGGAATCGCACTCTTGGCTATATCCATTTTATCGTGGATAATGCAAAGAATCTCCTCTTTATTGCGCTTTGACTCCTCTCTCCAACTATCGTACACACGCCTACATGAAGCTTGAAGATTCAAGTGCTGACTCCGTTGTTTCACGAATGATACATACTCGGCAGAGCCCTTCACCGATTTGTTGATGAACTGTTGAAGAGTGTCGCAGACGGTGCACTTGGCAAAGCAACTCCCAACAGGCTTAACCGCAACGTTGTTGAAGAACTCCTTCTTGATTCTACTCACAGCAGACTACGAAACAATAGGCAACCCATACTGTAGATTTGTCTACAGACAGAGCCAAACAACCAAAATCAGGAAACGTGTCATTGTGGGCAGTGAAGGGATCGAAAGATCTTCCTATCTACCAGGAGATGGAATCGATGTCATTTACTGGTTAGAAAATCCAAGCAATAAATCATGAGTAGGATAGGAATATCTACCTATCCTCTAAAGCATCCACATGAATGAGTCAAAGACTGAATTGAGGTGAACTGTGTCGAGTAACACCTCTGTAGCGTCAGCCTGGATCCTCTTCCAACTATGCCCAAAGGGCAGAAACTTCAATGTGTCCATCCGCCCTGGTACAGTCGTGTGCATCTGATGAAGCATGAGATCAGCGTTCTCACTTATGATAGCAGAAATCTTACTTATGGCTTGCATGGTTCCGAGGCGCGGACGTTTGACGCCTTTGTTCCCGTGCGTTGACGAAATGATGCCCTCCTTGTACTGGTCGATATAGGTGTGGAACGTTGACTTTGGAATACCGTGGATCTGGTACCATGCTGTTGAGCAGACATCTTGTCCAAGCAGAGTCGCATACTTTCTTTTCCTATTATTTCCCAAGTAACGCAATTGCCCACCCACAGCTCTACCATACTCCCGTCGATCATCGAAATCTTTCAGCCAGAACTTCTACCAAACGAGGAGCGTATCTTGGGGCCGGAATAATCTGACGCATTCGTCAGGACAACATGACAACGAATTGACCACCTGAATTGCTTCGGAGAGAGTTTTCTTTGCATAAGAGGTGAATTTCTCCTTGATTCGCGATTTGCGACGAACAAAGCGGTATGCTGCTTTCAGACGACCACCAAGGTGGGCGTTGGGGTCCACAGGAAGAGGAAGTCCGATGAAGTGGTCCACTTGAGGAGGAAGTCGGATGAAGTGATCCACCGTCTCGCTCAAACCACGCCCCCCATCGAATCTACAATCAAGAATGGGCCACCTCTGATGGCTCATGATGTCGTTATGGTCTCCGATGAATACGTCAAAGACAGTGATGCCAATGTTCCCCTCCCCCAATGTACTGTCCTAGAAAGGTTCAGCAGGTAGGGCGCAATTGATGTGACGAGATGCAATCGGAAGTCCATCGCAATTATAGCGTATCACCACCATCCCCACCCATTCCTCCTACGGAAAGAACGGACGAGAGTCCGCAGATTCGGAACTACCATCAAGTTCTGGGTCGACCGATATTGGCTCATCTGAAAGGACAACGCATGTTGACACCCAAAGAATAGTTCTACCGATTGAATCAGCCAACAAAGTAACACCCTCTTGAATTGGGTGAATCAGAAGACATCCAGCCGTAGGACAAATTTCCACAGGTCGGAGAAGGGTCATCTGAGGCATGTGAACGTTGATGTCAACGCCAAGCCAACGCCCTAAGGGGGCTGCTTCAATAACAGTGGCACGTCCCACAACCCCATGGCCGGCATAGCAAAGCAGAATAGCCATTCCGGGCCCTAGTTCACCTCGGCGGTCTCGCATGCCATTGTCACGGGCAAAAGAAGAAAACATCCTAATTGGTCCGATAATTGCCCTGCGTAAGCATTCAAAACAGTCGATCAACAACCGGACAAGTACACCATCAGGCACAGAAGAGAGATTGACATATCAACATATCCAGCAAAATTCACACTCACCCTAAGAGACAAGTCGACCATGAGAAAGATCGAAATACCTTCCTATCCAGTGGATTCCTCTAAGGGACTCAAAGATCATCCAGCCTACAAGGTTACTCAGTAGCCATAGTAAACCATAAGACAGATCGAAAGATCTTCCTATCTACAAGGTCTTCCTAGAGAGTGACCGGAATATTAAGGGGATCGATAATCTTCCAATCCCCAAGGTCCCTCACAAATCGAAGTTAACCATGACAGTGATCGAAAGATCTTCCGATCTTTAGGTCTCAAATACACCAAAATTGTTTACAAGGGAATTTGAAAGATACTCCAATCCAGGAGGTCTCGAAAAAACCTTAGACGAACCAAGTGAGATCGAAAGATCTTCCTATCAAGAGGGTCGACAAAATGGATCGAAAGGTCTTCCCATCCACACCGTCTCACTCTTATCAAATATTTAGGAGCAATGGACTATTAAAAAATTGTAGAGGATCAAAATATCTTCGTATCTGCAAGGTCCCCCTCTCCTAGAAAATGTTGATGAGGAGATCGAAAGATCTTTCGATCAAGAGGGTCAATGAAATGGATCGAAAGATCTTCCCATCCACACCGTCTCACTCTTATCAAATATTAAGGAGTATTGGACTATTTAAGAATTGTAGACGATCGAAAGATCTTCCTATCTGTAAGGTCCCCCTCTCCTAGAAGTTGTTGATGAGGAGATCGATAGATCTTTCAATCAACGAAAGCAACGAGAGGGTCTGGTGGTTATTAATATACCTCGATTTAGTGTGTTCTATCGGAATGGAAACAACATTGACATTGGAACGAAACCAATGGAATTGTGCGATGTATGAATCCATACCACAAGATTAATTCCATTCACAAATAAGTCGACACTGGAACGGAATCATGTGCCTAGTCAATGAATTCAATGTTGTAGGACAACATTGTCAGTGGAACGAAATCGATAGAATTGTGCGAAGTATGAATCCATACCACAAGCTTAATTACATTCACATACAAGTTGTGAGAGCCTTGGAATTCGAGGCATACAACAATTCAATTCTACTCGTATATAGAAAGCACTAGAATGGAAGTGATCGACGTTGAAGTTCAGGAGACAGTATCAACCTTAACACATCGGATGAACTGCGTCATAGCAATTTCCTAATGTTTGAGAGAACAAACGCACTCGCAGAAGAAATGCTGAAAGAGGGAGGCGACAATACCGTTGTTGAGGCAAAACTTAGCAGAGATGGATCACGATCGAGCTCCAGACGATAGCATCAATGAACACAATCCAACTCCAGGCACGAACACCCACGACCAAGCTTGCGCTGAAGGCGCCACCATCTACTAACGCTTAAGCGCTCATACTCCAACACCACACTCGATACAACGCATGCTCAAGCTCTACTGCCTTGAATACGAACTCCCTGACCACGTCCCTCACGTTCTCCCTCTAACGTTTGCTCTAACGTTCTGTCAACCTAATTGCGCCTTACTACACACGATGCCGACCTCTTGCTGAAGTGCTGAAAAATAAAACTTGAAATTGCTTCAAGTCAGGGATGGAGCGTCTCCTTTCAAACTTGAACGGGAAATTGTACGTCCAATTCTTGGCATCATAGAATGATTGACCATTTTGGCGGGGATGGAGAGTAGCGTTTGTTGTAATGATTGGCAGATGAAATGGAATCTTGAGTGTAACGGTTCTTGACAATTAAGTGGTCGGAATTTAATGATGAAGATCTGTAGTTCTCATGTGCATCCCACGGTGCACCACAAGTGCTCATTGACATCCGACGGTTTGAATTAGTCTAATGAAAGATTGGATACAAATAAAATAGAGAATTAGTCTAATGAAGGATTGAATAGAAAAAATTAGAATCTCAAAATAGAAAAGAGAATAAAAAAATAGAATAAAAAAATAGAATGAAAGATTGCATAGAAATAATTAGAATCACAAAATAGAAAAGAGAATAAAAAAATAGAATAAAGAAATAGAATGAAAGATTGCATAGAAATAATTAGAATCACAAAATAGAATATAGAAATAGAATGAAAGATTGAATGGAAACAACTAGAATCGAAAAATAATATATAGAAATAGAATGAAAGATTGAATAGAATTAATTAGAATCACAGAATAGAAAAGAGAATCAAAAAATAGAATAAAGAAATAGAATGAAAGCTTGGATAAAAATAACTAGAATAAAAAAATAGAATAAAGACATAGAATGAAAGCTTGAATAAAACTAACTAGAATAAAACAATAGAATAAAGAAATAGAATGAAAGATTGCATAGAGATAATTAGAATCAAAAAATAGAATAAAGAAATAGAAAGGAAGCTTGAATCAAAATAACTAGAATAAAAAATAGAATAAAGACATAGAATGAAAGCTTGAGTAAAACTAACTAGAATAAAAAAATAGAATGAAAGATTGAATAGAGATAATTAGAATCACAAAATAGAATATGGAAATAGAATGAAAGATTGAATGAAAAAAATTAGAATCAAAAAATAAAATAAATAATTAGAATGAAAGATTGAATAGAAATTACTAGAATTATACATACAACATACAATTATATATCGATACATTTTATACATTTATATATATATCCAACATACAACTATACATACACAGATCTTGCATATATATACAACACACAGTTATGTAACCATTTGAATTATATCTATATATACAACATACAACTATACATGCATACATTTTATTCATATACACAACATACAAGAATTATATATCGATACATTTTATATATATTTATATATATATCCAACATACAACTATACATACATAGATGTTATATATCAAAAATAGAATAAAGAAATAGAATGAAAGATTGAACTATATATACATACATTTTATACATATATCCAAGAAATAAGAATTATATATATATATATATATTCTACATACAATTATATCTCCATACGATTTATATCTATATATACAACATACAACTATACATACATACATTTTATACATATATACAACATACAAGAATTATATATCGATACATTTTATATATATATATATATATATATATACATATATATATTTCCAACCTACAACTTCAAATACACAGATGTTATATATATATATATATATATTCTACATACAATTATATCTCCATACGATTTATATCTATATATACTACATACAATGATACATACATACATTTTATACATATATACAACATACAAGAATTATATATCATTACATTTTATATATTTATATATATATATACAACCTACAACTATACAGACACAAATGTTATATATATATAGGAGTCATGGACGGATTTATGAGAGGAGGCGAAGTAGTTAGCCATCAACGGACTTCCCCTCTTCTTTGACGCACGCCCGGGCCGCACGCACCAGACCTTTATGGACAAGTGCTTCGTGAGGAAGATCGATCTACCAGTTCCATTTGCCTTCAACAACAAAATGGAGCTTCTGGCGGATGAGATTGAGTTATTGACTGACGGTCATTTGACCAACTTCATTACCCATGACTCACTCGCGTTGAAGGCCTTTACTAGTACACCATGGCAGGGTACAAGAGAAAGGTCCCAGAATCTCATCGAGGCTCTCATCAATCTTTGAATGAAGGAGGATGAGATTGTGATGGACTTCACCGCCTCTACGGATTTGTATCTTATTTTCTCTAATTTAGCTTTATGGTTTTTGAATTCTAATTACATTCTTTGTTTTTTTCCACACTATTTTCAGGTGCAATCATAAGGACTTGCAAGGCCCTCAAGCCCCATATCCTTGCCTTGGAGGCGGACAAGGATTTGGCTGACGAGGTGCTCCGACCTCTTATTCCTTTCACGGTGGAGGTGGAGTTTGCAAATGCACAGCATGTAGAGGAGCCTTCTCGCAAGCGGCCGTTGGAGGATGGCAATGACGAGCCTGAGATCAAGATTGCGCCAAAGAGAACTTGTGAGTAAGTTCACTTCCTCTTAAATCGGTCTTTGTTATTGTTTTCTTTCAAGTCGCATCTCTAATCAGAATTGTTTCGAGATGATTCTTGTTGTTGTTGATGGCTTTTCCATGAACACCTCACGTTGGGGTCCTTGCTTGCTTAGCAAGCGTGTTTGTCAATCTCGAGAAGCCGCATATCTTGCCTGAGTATGCAAACGCTATTGTTGTCGCGTTTGCAGCACACTCGTCGCCTCCACGTTGTCCACCGACTGCTAGGCTGAACTCCCGAGCTGAGGTTTTTCTAGACGTAGAGGAAGAAGAGGGTAGCACTAATTCGAATGATATTGGATCGAATTGTGGTGAACCATTTATCCACTAGGTCAGTGACAATGATTTGTCTGGAGAATAATAGAAATTCCTTCATTTTGTTTCTTTCATGATGGATGTTTTAATTTTAATTTAGATTTGTGGTTATCACATTTGGAATTGCCTCACAACATTCTTTAATTTATTGCAGGCAAATGGATATAGTTGATTGAAAATATCTTAATTTTGACATTAGGTATAGAATTACTACATCATGAATATTGAAATAAGTTTATAGATACTTAAAATAATCATCTCATTTTGACGTTTGCATTTACTACTGTAAATCTTCAAATGATATTTTCTATTGTTGAATTATGAATTTCCTCCTCCACTTGAAAACTACAGCCCTTTGTACAAGGACATAGGGACCCTACGTCCCCAACTCTGGTCCATTGTCATTTTGTTTTAAAATTTGTCCAAATAGTCAAAATATAAACGACAACCATTGGCGCCACTTTTATAATTGAGATAAAATATTGCACCTCGAGGTCTACATTTTCTTGTCCTTCTACAATAAAAATTAAATTCGTAATAATAGTTTGCCTACAGCCAGGGTGGTAGGCGTTTCTTTTAATTCCATAACGAGAACCATGCAAAAAAATTGTCAAAAATTCATTGCTTGCCGCTTGCCGCTTAGAAGATAGCATTCCTGGTTATACATAATTGCATTTCCAATAAAATTTCACAAACATGTAGCTAAATAACATGTCCAACTAATTAAAGATGAAATCACATTTAAATGACAACATTTGCATTCAAGTATTTTAAAATAGTAAGAATAATTTATTTTCTTTTAATGCAAATTCCATTTATTAACAAACTTGAAATTTTGATTTTTCTAATTAAAAAGGATTTGTAGTCTCTAAGCAAGTTGGACACCTTCTTGCCTAACGGTTGTCAAAATGCAAAATATATTTGGATACAAAAAATAGATTATTCTAATACTGGGCATCTTTGAAAAATAATAAAAGTAATAATTTAAAAATTCCATTTAATTAATATGTTCTTGGAAGGAAATAGCAATTTTTGTCTATGGTGGTTGTCCTCATCCTGAAAGTTTGTTTAGACTTTCAATAAAATGCTTTTAAAAGTTTTTTCTAGCATGGGAGATTTTTTTTTGTAGCAACTTCAAAATCATGCAGGAATTATTGAACTATTGAATTACTTCTTAGACGTTGCAATTTTTACAAATTTAAATTCCCTATATTCCCCTCGTGGGACTCTTGAAGGCTTGGGTAGGTTGCTATGGTGTCAATTTATCACATTCTTCTATGAATGTTCTTATTGTAGACGGATATTACTAAAAGCTTTGTGCAAGTGCAATTTATTTTTTTAATCGGGTATTTAATGAAAAAATTATGTCATCTTGAAGAAAAACTTCTTAAAAGTAAGCACCTTTGGCAACTCCAAACACTCTGCTTGGACACTTTATCAAATATGAGATCTTCAATACTAGCAAGTAATATTATTTCCTTTCATATTGTCAAAAAAATATTTTTTTGTCTTTAGTGCAAAAATAGCATATTAACCCAAATCAAACATTTTCACACATTGTCAAGCAAGATACCAAAATAACTTATTCTTTTCCATATAAAACTTACAAATTTTCATATTTTTTACTTTTTATTTTTTCCACAACATTACGTGGTATAACCTTCTTATTGACCATTTAGATCATCATTTTAAAACATATTTGAGTACACAAAAAATATAAAACGTGAATTGGCAATTTTTGATCCTCCACCCCTTGCACAATTATTTTGAATATGTTGCACCCATTCTTTACCTCTAAACTTTGGTGTACAAGGAACTTATATCATGTTTGACATGATAGTGATGTATTTAGACCTTGTGTAGTGCAAGAATCTCACACCAAGTGAAGTCAAAGTCTACTATTCCACTCAACGTAAGGAAGAAAATGAACCATTTTCTCTACTTCAAACACTATAATCTTTCAATTTGTGGGGTCAAAGTCTATGAAAATTTGTGAGTATGTTATAATGATCGTTATAATGAGTTTTACTTAATGAGTCTTAATTGAGATCCTTTAGTCAAAACTAGAAATAAAAGTTTTTGTTTCCTTCGTTACTCATTTCATTAGAAATTCTTTTGTGAAAGAAATTTAGGGATTAAGCAACCTTTAGGTGTAATTATTTTTATCATGGGCACTCATATTCTTAAAATTCCAAAAAAAAAAGACCAGATTTAAAGTAATCATATTTCGCCTAAACTGCTTCAGAGGCTACGCTATGAACCTACAAACATGTCGAGCTACTGTGCCATGTAATTTATGCTGTAAAATCTAAGCAATTTTTTCATTCTTTGCTCAAAATATAAATAGAATGACAATAAAAAACATTAGTCCAAGTAGCATTTCTATGTGAGTTGGGGTTGTTCCGTTTTCCTCCTTTTCACGTAGAGAACCCAATTGAGGCTTACTCTTCTACAACCAACTCTTTTTACATCAACATTCGTTACCCATTTCTCAAGCGGTTTCATTGTAACAATCACTTTGACTTGGTTTGTTGTAGAGGGAGCTGACTTTTATAATGTAAACAAATAGGGCTATTGTAGCGGGAGTTGACTATTATAATGAATGGCTGTTGTTGAGGGAGCTTGACTGTACTCGACATTTTCTGGAATGGACACCTTCTACTCTAATTTTTTTAAAAATACTGAGTTTCAAATAGGGTGCATCATGTGAGGCTGGGGTTGTTTTTTCCCTCCCATTCATGCTACTGACCCAATTGAGGCTCTCTTTGTACTCTTAAACCTTTTTCCAAAGGGAAACCCGAGTTTTCAAAATGAGAAGAATCATCATTGTGCAAGCACACGAGGATTAAGTTATTCATTTCAGTCCCTGTATCTCAGGAAGTCCCAGTAAAAACACAGAGCTCCTACTACGAGTCAGCATCGGGCCTGGAGTTATTAAAAGTGTGTTAATTTGTGGCTGCCGCACAGAAGTACTGTGCCAGATGAATAGCAGTCATGATGTGAAAGAGCGTGCAGAGTGCTAGGTTACTTGCTATTTACTAATATCCATCCTTTCCGTTCCCCACATCCGACACTCAGCACATCACATCCCTCGTGACTAGATCTACTTGCACCTTGGGCTCGTTGGGTGGAGGTCCTAGAATGATCAAAATTTAGTTTCCACCCCACGACAAGAATCATGGCCTTGCAAGTATGTCCATCATGAGGCTCATAATGAGGAAAAGCTTGTTTGTAGCTGTGGGCCAGGGTGTCTAGTCATTATACGAGCAGCCCCAAATTCCTGGAGGACCAACATGTTGTATATGCTTGAGACCTCCACATGAAAGTTACTAACAGACATTTTAGTCAAGAGCTAACAAGATTGTTGGTGCTTCACACCAAGCCTATGCCCTATGCCCCAAGTAGCAACATCAGACTCCTTGATTAAGATGCCATTTTCCACACAACCGAAGGGGACTAGGCTCACTTTGAATTCCCCTCCGTCATCAATCACCATCACTTACAAGACTGTCCCACCCACGGTTGACCTGAAAAATCATATCTATGCGCCACTCTATCCTTCACATCACAACCACCACCCCCAACCGCCTTTCCACACCCCATATTCTCACCCACCTAATTGCTCCATGTGTTTGTCCAAACGCTCACACATCACCTCCACATTCTTATGCACCCGCCCCCAACTGCTATTCCACACCCCGTATTTGCACCCACCTAATCGCCCCCACATCAACTCCACATCCTCTTCCACAAACCAACAAATAACTCCAAATACCACCCATCAGCTCCATAATCTCATCTCATCCATTCAACACCCACCTCCAAACGGTGCCCATCAGCTCCACACTCTTACAACTCCAAATCCTTCAACCTCCAAAAACTCACCTCTCAGCTCCATAATGTAGAACTCCGCATTCTCGGCCATCTAACTTGAAATTCGCAACCCAAGCTCCAAATTCAAAGCCCTTCCGCTAATGATCCACTCACCTCAAGAGTAGAATCCACAAACACAGATATATTCCCACATCCAATCACTCACACACTCATATATATATCAACAATATTGACCGCCTCAATTATGAACAGGAGGAAAAGGCATAAGCTACTAGCTACAAGGAAAAGGAGGAGAAGTTAACGGAAACCATTGCCAGAGAAGCGAAAGGGGGCAGCTTAGTAATTATAGTAGTACTACTTCTACTACTGCAAAGCGAGGGCCCGACGAAAGACAACGGACGAGAAGCGCGAGGCGACGACGACAATAACGAGGAGGAAGGAGGACGAGGAAAACACTCGCGCAGACACAGACGTGAGAGATAGAGATAGCGAGGGAGAGCGGCGAGGTTTGGTTGCGCGGCGTCGCGGGCGGGCGGGCGGGCGGGCGAGGGAGCGAGTCTGAGGTTGCTGGGAAGGCGGACGCCAATTGCCGTTGTGCTAGGTGGAGTTTTGCGGTCGCTGTGGAAAGCCTGGGGTTTGGAGATGAGGTTGCGCGCCTGAGGAGAGGTGTTTCGTTCTTGCGGCTAGCGTTTGTGGCTGTGCGGGAGGTGAGCGTGCATTGATTCACTTGCTAGATCGGTGTGTTTTTTCTGTGGATTGGGAGGGGGTTTGTGAGTTGAGGGGGTTGGTTTTTTGTAGGCGGGGGCATCATGCCAGAGGTCGTCGTGGTTGGCGATGGCTCGTCGGAAGATGAGGTGAAGGAGGTGGTGGTGGTGGCGGCTGGCGGTTCTCCTGCCGAGGGGAATACTGTGAGCGTGACTAATGGAGCGTCGAGGAAGCGAGGTTCGTTGGCGGTTCTAGGGGGCGGGGATTCGGAGAAGGCTAGTAAGGGCGAGGTCCTGGTGGCGCGGAGCCTGCGGACGAGGACGTCCAAGGTGAGCTATGCGGAGAAGGATCCGGAGGACGAGGGTGTGTCGCGCCGCAAGACCCCGAGCAAAAAGAAAGCCGCCAAGGAGAAGGTGGTCGTCGAGGAGAAAGGCGACGGTATGAACGAGGGAGCACCTCAGGACGGCTCGGACGGCGCACAGAAATCCGCGAAGAAGGCGACGAAGGAGAAGCGGGAAGGTAGCAGTGAGGGGCTGGAATCTGAAGATGCCGCTGCTGCAGCGGATGCAAGCGGTAGCCGACCAGCTCGGAAAGCACTGAAGAAAGCTACCACAGGAAAAGAAGAGAAGCGGCTCCTGATGGAGGCTGCAGTTAGAAGCAAAGAGGTCAGCGTCGAAAATCTACTACTCCATGTCTCTATCCGGGTTGCTTTTGTGTACTAACTTTGAATTTTCACTTGTTTTAGAGACTTCCTGTTTGCAGACCTAGTGTCACGAGCATCTCACGTTGTGAGATATGGAACATGGTTTCTTCTGTTTGTTTCCAACACATGGCTTGATTCTGAACAGTTATTTGGGAATCAATCACTCTCTGAACTTGATCCTCAGGTCCCTAGATTCTGAAGTTTTCTTTTCTGTTTCGTCTCATCTTATGTTATGTCATATTGACATATCGTTCGTACCGTGCTTGATCTGGCAGATCAAGCAGGTCAAGGTTTGGAGTCATATCGAGAGGGAGGAGACACCATCCGGCGCTTTAAGCCGGATGTGCCATCAATGCCAAAGAAACGATAAACCTCGAGTGACCTATTGCTCTCAATGCGGGAAACGATTCTGCACCCCTTGTCTATCATGGTAAGCATTCGTAGTGGATAATACTCGTGTCATTCACATATTTTCTGAAAGAACTTCAATGTAATCCGACTCATTTTAACATCTCGTTTGATTAATGCAGGTACCCGGATCTGTCGGAGGAAGATGTGAAGGCAGAGTGTCCCTTCTGCAGAGGATATTGCAACTGCAAGAACTGCCTTCGAGTTCCTATACCTTTGAAGGTGAAGATGATGGGTACTTAAATTGTTTACTTCTTTGTTCTTTCTCTGGTTTGAAAGGTCTACACTAAGCAACCGTCGTGGTGCTATTGGGTTCTTGGGAGCAGAAGGTGGACTTATCCAATGAGCAGAAGCGTAAGATTTTTAAATGTACGCTTAGGAATGTCCTTCCTTTTCTAAGACAAATTGGCCAGGAGCAAAAGGAGGAGCTGGAACTAGAACGGCGGCTCAAAGGTAACGATCAGTGAAATAGGGCGTTGAACCTTTCCAAATTAAATCTGATTGGAAAGATCTCCTTCTAAGATTCAAACTTACCTACCTGTGCAGGGAAGGCAGATTTGGAGGTGGAGCTCGCTGACGTGGAAGCGAATGAACGCATTTTTTGGTAGGCTAGTGAATCATAAACGTAGTTCCTTCTTTTGGAAATTCCTTCATAAACGTAGTCCATCTCACATGGCGGTGGATTTTGATTCATAACTAGAAAATGATTGTGAGTGTTGTTTGATTGAGGTCTAAACTGGTATATTGTTTTCAGTAATAATTGCAGCACTTCTATTGTGGACTACTTCCGGAGCTGCGAGGGCGGATGCATGTACGACTTTTGTTTGACCTGCTGTCGCGAGCTACGGGCGGGCCAGTATCCAGGAGGAGAAAATGCGGATTCTGCTCACTTTCATCCAAAAAAAGTCGATGGTGTTAATCAAGATCAAAAGGATAACCTCTCTCCGGATCCCTTACAGCCGATCGATGAAGGCTCAGTGATTAACAAAGACTCTGAGCCCAAGTTGGAGCATACTGAGATGAAATTAGGGGAAGAACCGTCAACAGCAGCCATTTCTCCATCATTAGTGAACGCTGAGGTTCAGGGCTCTGGAAACAAGGATGTCTCGGACCAAGTAAACGGAGCTACTGAGTCGAATTCAAAGGACACTGAGGTGCTCCCGGCTGCAGAACCTACTACTGCACTGCCGCCATGGACAGCTCATGAGAATGGGGCGATACCCTGTCCTCCAGAAGCACGGGGGGGCTGCGGAAAGCACTTGCTGGGACTGAGGACATTGTTTGAGCCTGAATGGTTGGAGGATTTGATTAGTCAAGTTGAGGCACAGCTCAAGTCTGGTGATGAGGACGAGCCGGAGACAGAACTTGATGACCGCTCCTGCCCATGTCGCGACTTGGATGAATCGTCCTCGAAAGTTCGATTGGCGGCTCACAGAGCAGGTGGTCAAGACAACTTTATTTATTGCCCGACGTATTTGGAGGTCGAGAAAGAGGGCTCGTTGCATTTCCAGAAACACTGGAGGCAGGGTCACCCGGTCATAGTCCGGGACGTGAATGAGGGCGCAACTGGTTTGAGTTGGGAGCCCATGGTTATGTGGCGGGCAGTTCGGGAAATCACCGGTTCACGTCGGAAATTCAAGGAAGATACTCAATCAGCCTGGGCCGTGGACTGTGCAGATTGGAATGAGGTACGAGAGAAAGGCTTGCTGGAACTTGACACTGCCTTGTATCATTGTGTGAGATTCTGCATCCAATGGATGATTATTCTTCTTGTTGTTTAATGGAATATTGGAATGCAGGTGTACTTGAATCTTCACCAATTCTTCTCGGGTTACAAGACCGGGATTATAAAACCCTCTGGTTGGCCGGCCATGTACAAACTCAAAGATTGGCCATCCTCTAATCACTTTGACGTGCGCCTTCCTCGTCATGGATCCGAATTCTATGCCACTCTGCCGTTCAAGGAGTACACGAATCCAATGGCTGGAATTTTGAATCTGGCGACCAAGCTTCCCAAGGGGGCGCTCAAACCAGATTTGGGCCCCAAATCTTACATTGCATACGGCTTGCGAGAGGAGCTTTTGCTTGGTGATTCGGTGACCAAATTGCATTGCGACATGACTGACGCGGTGAGTATCATCTGAGGTTACTATGCATGATGAGCTTGGTGCTGTCGACCATTGTCAAGAGCTGGCAGCAGTCGGGTTTTGGTATACAAATGAAGATTTTCAATTATGCCAGCAATTTCACCGTATAGATATTTGTGTTGGATGCGGCAGGTCAACGTTCTTTCTCACTCGCAAGCAGTCAAGTTCGACCAAATCCAGGAAGCAAAAATTGAGAAACTTCGTAACAAGCACCGAGACGAAATCAAGGAGGAAGAAGCCAAGGCCCTCGCCGGAGGTCTCTCTGCAAAGGCGGAGGGCTCGGCTTTGGGTGACGGGACCCACGGTGCGAAAGCGAGAAACACGGCCAAGAAGCCAACGAAAGGAATCAAAAAGAGCGACGATGAGAATGGAGGTGCAAACGAGAATGGGTTTGACGAGGCTGTTGCGGAGCTTGAAAGGCGGGGTGATGGTGCAGCTGGGGGTGGTGGTGTTGTGGATGCTTCATCGTATGGAGGGGCGTTGTGGGATATCTTCAGGCGAGAAGATGTCCCCAAGCTGAAGGAGTACCTAATCAAGCACATGGCTGAATTCCGACATTTCAACGACATACCTATTGATGCGGTAAGTGTCGATCGACGATCTGCTGCTGTTTTCGGTGTTGAATTGTAGTGCTACTCAGCTTCCATTCCATGGGTCGCTTCCTTCCGTCCAGTAAGATTTCATCCAGGAAACTCTTAAACTGCTGCAGGTGGATCATCCCGTTCACGATCAAATTTTCTACCTAGATGAAGAGCACAAGAGGAAGCTGAAAGACGAGTACCGTAAGTTGTGATGAAACTCACCTCATGTTAATTTCATCTTCTGCCTTTTTCACATAATTTTCTCGGGAATAGGTTTGGTTGCACTTGTTAGGGTCTTGCTTTTCAATTTCTGCTGTGCAACAAACTGTGAAATGGGAGTGAGGTTTGTTGCAAGGTAGTGAATTCAGCGGAGGCTTGTATGGGCCGCTTCTCGTGATTGTCTTCATCTTGATGCTGGGTTAATTCGTTCATAATTTGAGGCATACTTGATGGATACTTCAAGCTGATCTTATCGTGGCGCGCTTGAACTCTCTGTGCAGAGGTGGAGGCCTGGACTTTCGAACAGCACGAACAGGAGGCAGTATTCATCCCAGCTGGGTGTCCCCATCAAGTGCGGAACTTGAAGGTGGGATTTGTGCCTTAAACTCAGTGATCATTCGAAGTGGATCATTTTGAACTTTAATTCATGTGTGCTTCAAGAATCTGATCATGTGGATGAGTTTTGGTGATGCAGTCATGCACCAAGGTGGCCTTGGATTTCGTCTCTCCCGAGAACGTGCCAGAATGTTTATCATTGACAAATGAATTCCGCCTCCTACCAGTAGATCATCGAGCAAGGGAAGACAAACTGGAGGTACCTCAAATTTCCTTTGCATGTGGTTATAAGGTGCTAGTCCTGATGTTCGTAAATTGCACATTTTAAGTATCTCAAACTTTGCTGTTTCATTGCAGGTCAAGAAAATGATCATCTATGCAGCTAAGGAAGCCGTCAATTATCTGCAAGACGGGATAGAGTGAGTGGCCCACTCGAATGACGTTGTCCCTTCCGTCTACTCGAACAGATGTTATTATAGGACCTTCTAATTTTCAGCTTTATTTTGCCATCTTCTGATGCTGATCTTTGGTGCATCCCTGACTAAATGTTCCCGGCAGAGAGAGCTCGGAAGATGAACCCGCCTCTGAAGTGAAACGCAAGCCGAAATCTACGCCCAAGAAAGCGAAATCGAAGAAGCGCAAAACGTGAGGTGTGCTGTGATGCGAATGACGTGCGCTCCCCGAAACCCGCCTACGCTTTCCAGTCATCGTTTTGTGCAACTTCATTGGCAGTGGAAGATTCCAACAGTTCTGTAGTTGCAGTGGGGGCAAATCCCTGGAAGTAATTGCCTCCATCATTTTGTTTCAAGTTTAGAAGTGACCACGACTTCCGTTGTTTTGAGTAGATCTTAAGTATGCTGCAGGCCTAGTGTACATCTCGACTTTGAAAGACGACTCTAATGAAGCGCTGCCCAATATTATTGCAGATTGTTTCATCCAATCCGTCCGTGTGTGGGAGGGTGTTCCTGATTTTTATATGCGGTAAGCGCACTGATGCAGACACAAACCACTGAACCCAAGTAAGGAGGTCAATTTGATTGATTGATTGATTGATTGATTGATTGATTGATTGAAGTACTGCACTCTCTTAAATCTACAATTTCACTACCATTAGACGTTGTGCAAATTTCGTCCAAAGCTAAGTTGAATTTTGTAAGGTTACATACTAAAATTAAATACTCTCGACGAAAAAAATCAACGCAGATCTTGAGATTGTGGGAAAAGTCCCTGGTCAGTAAAGGGTTGATGGGATATGCAACTTTCGCTCAAAGGAAATCTGCACATATGGCACATAGCCCAAGCCTCAAAGGTATCAACCCCGACTTTTTCTATGAAAAGAGTCTCTATTGAATTCCTCCACGGATGACTCAAAAACAATGACTAGATATTTGTTCTATTGGCAGTTTTATGTGGACGCAAATGCTAAGTGCAATCCAAGTATTTTAAGATTTTAAATATAACTTTCCATTTTAAATAGGTTCAATATTGTGTAGATGTATTAAGACATGTTGAATATATAACATGTGAGTACAAAATAAGTTACAAATAGTGAAAGACAATGTAAATGGATGCGATGCAGATTGTCGGTGATTTGAAGATGGTTCCAGTGACCGAGACTGGGACCTACGGACTGTTGGGCTTCTGTGGCAGTGCTTGTACTGAGAGGACTGTCACAGAGTTTCTTTATATTCTAGTTACGATGTGATGCAGATACGAAGAGGTCGCAGGTCAAGTTGAGAATATGTGCTCATTGAGCAGCTGTCGAAGCACATCGATTAAATAATGCAGTGAGCTTCGAATGAGTGTACGCGATTTGAAGAGCACTCCTCTGATGCGGATATCTCTGACCTCATCAACACCGTCCGGAAGTAATGCGTACCGAAGTGCTAGTGTGACGAATATCGAATCAGTGTCTCACGTCGCATTGGCTCCTACCATATTCCACTAACTGTATCACGAGCACACTATCGAGAAGGAATCATATGGTTCTTGTGAACTTACAGCGTCATTCAACTTTCCAGCTCATGGTACTTGAGCATGGTGGTCTCTTAACTAGAATCCTTCATTTCATGATGAAAGAGCTTGGTGATCTAGAAACTCATGAAAGCAGCAGTTTCAGCCGCCTTTGAGAAGGAAGGAGGGTTCATGTATATTAGCCACCCCTTTTCTCTTTGAGCTGAACTTATCTGATCATAGAGCTACTTGAGGCTGATTTAGGTGTTTAAAACAGATAAAAGAGGTACGACCGCTGGCCTGGGTGGAGCCAGAGTGTGTACTAGCGCTGCGCGATCGCGGGGTCCCTGCCCTGAGGTTACCAGGAGGCGCTAGATGTTGAGGAAGACGAGGCCCAGGGGCGCGCACGTCAGGAGCAGGACGACGACCGCGCGCTGCATGAGGAACACGCCCAGGAGCACGCGGTGAACCTGGCGCACGCCAAGGCATGCCCTCTAGTAGATGTTTAGAATACAAAATATAGTATCAAGAAACTCAAAATGTTTAAATCACACCTACAAACTCTAAGTTTTGCACAAAAGTGCCAATGGTGATGATTTTTTTTCCAATAACATAAAAATTAAATTTTAACGCTAAATTTCCACTACAAGCAACCCTGTCTTTCCTCACTCAAAAAGTGTTGCCCTTCACTGTCGCAAAATGTAGAAAACTGTGCTTTTTCTTGTCTTTTGTGACCGACCCACTTCTAAAATGCTAGAAATAGTAAGTGAAGAGCAACAGAGTTGCAGCAGTGTTCCTAGCAACCACCTCCACCACCTCCACCTCCTCCACCTCCACCTCCACCTCCACCTCCACCTCCTCCACCTCCACCATCACCACCTCCACCGCCGAAGCCGCCAAAGCCGCCGAAGCCGCCACCTCCACCATCTCCTCCTGGACCTCCTCCACCACCTTCATGACCCACTTCACCTCCGCCCGCTCCAAACTCCAAATCACCCCCACCTCCTCCAAACATGTGCTTCGCACCTCCTCCAAACTTGTGCTTCGTCCGCCCAGGGTCACCCAAGGTTCTCTTAAACCCGCATAGCCTGGAGATGAGCGCCAAGATTGCCACGCTGCCTACGAAGCCCAAGAAAATGAACAGAGGAGTCAATCTGTTAACCATGGTGGTGTAACCTGTGGTCCTGTCCTTGACAATATTGATGCGAGTCTGATAGAATACGTTGTGGTCTGTGTGACATCTGAGTTGGTGCTATGTAGTAGTGGTTGTCCGTTCCAAGGCGGCTGTGAAATGTCAACTGTTGTTGGTCTTCATGGGAAGATTGGTCCATACGGCGAAGAAGTGAGAATTCAACGCTGCTGCCAGATAGTGTCAACACACGCTTCTGTTACAGTATGTCTGCTGAGGAATTGTTTTGCTTTAACTTTTGCTTGAAGGGAGGGGTTTAAAATACTCAATTCTCGATGTGAGTTGGATTATGATGCTGACGATGAGAACTTTTCTTGGAGTTTGAAAAACAGCAGATAGAGTGGCAGACAAGTCTGTAACCGGGAAGGTGAATGCTGTGTGCTTTTTGTTGAATTGTTAACCCCTAAAAGAACGGAGCTGCAGCCAAAAAGTGGATTCTTGGATGACATTTCGAGTCCTGATGATAATTGATCATTCTTTTTTGGAGAGTCCATTGAATGTGTAAGCATTAGATGATGATGAAACGTGCCTCATTGAGGTAAATCATGTTTTATCTGAAGAAGAAAATGTTTGTGACATGGATCTCAATGTAGTGAATATCATAAACTTCTAGCACTAGCTCTAAATCTGAATTTGAGTCATTCAAATGATATTTTTTGAAGTTGAGTCCAACAAATGAAATAAAGCTTATGAAGTCTAGTTTCCATTTCAGTATGAGATTTTGAAAAATACGTAAAATTCAATAAGTAACTGCAAATTGAAATTTTGGCCTATAACCTCGATTGACTCATACACTAATTTAAGTCAAACACAAAAGTTTCATTTACACCACAACAGACCGGAGGTCCAAGTTTTGAGCGCGGAAACCATCAATCGTTCTACCACCTTCACATCACCGACAATTTGCATCACGTCTGTTTAGCTTCCAGTGACTCGGATCCCTGTGCAATCCACCAGGCAACATCATCACGAGCCGGGAGAGCAATGCATTCGCAGCAAAATCCATCATGCGTGAGAAACAAGTGAACGAATTCCTTCCTCACACTCACTTTCGTGATAGCTTGCAACACAGCGATGCAGGATGAATGCACCGCACTCTTGCACTCACAAGTTTTAATTACTCTAAAATTAACTCTAACTAAATGCTAAGTCTCTACAGCTAACTCAAAGAGATATGCAGGTTGCTACAATTCGTATTACAAGATGGCCTCTCTTTCATTGTGAAACATGGCTAGAACTACCTCCAATTTGAGTTTAGAAACTACCAATTGATCACTAGGTATTGGTTCGATAGTATCTATCTTCAAGAAAGGAAAATAATTCTACAATATTAATTTGGAAGTGTCGTGATGATCTTCGTCACGACACCTCCAAGCTCTTCCATTGACCTAGTAACTATCAAGAAGAATCAAACAAATTGAAACCCTTTATCATCTCAAACTCGAGACTTAAAGACTTCACTAACCCATCTCCCTATTGAGAAGATGCTATCTTTGTTGAACCGATTCTAAACCAAATCAAAATATTTGTGATCCACCTAAACATCACAATTCAAAGGACATGCTATGGAACTAGGCCAAGAAGGAATAACCCCCTTGTTGATGGATGGAGATAGATGGGATCATCTCCTCCCACTTCTTGCAGTCACCACGTTATAGGGTTTAAGGTTTGTGGATCGAAGTACAGACTCTATGGGTTTTGAATTTATTGGTGATTTTTAGGATTTAGGGTTTGAATGGGGCTGTAGGAACACGCAAGTGAACAGGGCTCTAGGAACGAGCAAGGGTACATGGAGAAAGATGACCCTCTCCATCTCCATCCATCTTGTTGAGGTGCAACGAGGGGGTCATTCCACCCTAGCCTCGGAATTAGGGCTATGTGAGATATTACAGAAGATGGTATAATGGAGGTAAGACTATATGAGTCTTACAATCTAAACTTAATAATATCACCCTTGATATCAGCATTCCCTGATATTATCACCCAAACCCTTGAAACTGATTTCCCTAGTTGAAAACTCATTTGTCAATATCCACATGACTCTCGACAACATCACTTTCCTCTTAAAAAATATATTGTAAATGTGACAATAACAAGAGCAAATGGTTGAAAAAGCTTTGCAAGAACGGAAAATTACTCGCCATATAAACTTATGGACGGACGGATGCACAAGTGGATGGACAAACAACATTCATTTATAGTAAGAAAGAAGATGTCACACCTTGTTTATATTATCACCATTAGCTTGGTGTAATATTATCAAGGTTAGACTGTACGATAAGAAAAAGAGGGGGGCACCACCAATCCCATAATCAATTTCTAAAAATTAGTAAAAATGCTACAACCGGCACTTTGAAAAAGTTAAGTAAGCTATTCAAGCACATAATATGTGGAGATACTTAGACCATACCTTGCAATATCTATGCTATACCTCGATGATACCCATGATATACCTATGTGATATCCACAGATATCATCTCAAAAGGTGGCTAAATACTTATTATGTTGGTAAGCATTTTGGCTAAATTTCATTGTTTTATTCAAAATTGAACAGTATATTATTCAAAGCCCAATTTTTCTTGTTTTTAGCCAGGAATCGATTGAAACCTTGCCACGCTTCCCAAGTAACCCTACATTCTCAAAAGATCTCCTTACGCCTCTTGAAGGAAGAAGAATCTTCTTATTCCTCACAACACAACACCAATGAAACAACTTGGTCAAGTAAGGACAGCGTCCAAAACCAGAACAAATGGTGAAAGAGACAGGCTCGGCGCACGGCACACAATCCCTGCACCAGCAAGTCAAGTAGCATCACCAACACGGTCGCGTGACGCCACAACCTCCGTCAAATCCCACACCAATCACACCACTAATCCCAACTTTTCCATCAAGTTTCCTTGACGATTCCTCATTCAACTATCAGTACTAGCACTATCATACTAGTACTAACAATGGCGTTTGAAAAAAAACCAACTTTGCGGCAGGACACGTGACGTTGGTTTCAACTGGCGGTGAGGAGTAGAAAGGTAGTGCTTTTTTTTTTCAGAAGCAGTACATCATATCTTTTGGGATAAGCTCTTGGGGTTTATCGACGTATTCAAGTTGGAGTATTTGAGGTTGAGGTTGAGGTTGAGGAATTTCAGGTGAGATTATTTGGCTTCGTCTGTCTCTACCCTTTTTCTGTTGTTTGATGTGGGTTGGTTTTGGATTTGGTGGTGGTTGCGAAAGGAGCTGCCAGGTTTCGAGGTGTTTGGGGGAAGATTCGTCTTTCTGAACATGAATTCAGGGTTGTGTCACTACGTAGCTTAGCTTAATTTTGAGGTGTTTTGGGAAGATTCGTCTTTCTTAAAATCCCTAGTAGCTGTCGGGGTTGTGTCACTACGTAAAATTTGAGAAGTACACGTGAACAAGGATGCTGTGACACAATCCTGAAGTCGTCATTCTAGTCAGTTCTATCTGTTCCGAATTCTTAAAACACCAAAAGAAAACCACACCAGTGTATGAATTCAAACCCCATGTGACTAGTTTCTAGCTAGAGATTTCAAGACAGTTGTTGTAGCTTCTGGCCTTGTGATAAAAGTAGGTTTTTCTTTTCAAGATTTTTTGGTGTGTTATCCATTGGTGTGGATTCCAACATCGATGTGCTGATATGAGGATCCTCAAGCTGCCTTCTGATGAAACTAGAATTATTTGGAGGAGATCATCATTATTCTGATGTTGATAAGGAAGTAGTACCATTTTTCTTCTGTTGGCTCTGGTTTTAGTTTTTGGTGTACTAAGTAAGGATATTCATAATTTGGATTGATTGTACCATCTCTTCTGTTGTTGCATTGCTTGATTGTGGTCGTTTTTTGACTCTTACGAGAAGTTCCTTAATTTTGACTGCGTACCATTTCTTCTGTTGCATTGCTTGACTATGGTCTTATGAGAAGATGCATAATCTCGACTAGGGTGCCCTGAGAAGGAGATTTATGATGTCTCTCTCTGTTTTTTTTGTTGGTTGTCCCAACAAGATGATTCATCATCTGTTGTCTTTTCAGCAGTAGCGATGAGTTCGGAGACGGTTCCAGGAGTACTGAGGCTGCGCAAGCTCAATGTGAACAAGCAGAAAGAGCCGTCGACGGTGTCGACGACGGTGGGCACACTGCCCGAGGAGGCGGAGGAGCCGGTCACGCCCGCGGGCCGGCTCTTTATGGAGCCCGACATGAACTGCTACATCCTGTGCACTCTGGCATTCCAGAACCCCATCGACGTCGCCCAATTCAAGCAGACGCTCCTGGTCACGCTCGTCAACCACAAACGCTTTCAGAGCATCATTGTAAGCTTACTGCCCCTCTCACACTCTCTCTCTGTCTTTCTCTCTCTCTGGTCTACAATTCTAGCATCTCTCTCATCTCTCATCCCTTAAGAGAATAAGAGAAGGGTTTGGTGAATGCCAGCAATGGAGATAGAGCCTCAGCCTCCTCTCGTTTAGAGATCAACCACCATTTTACTTGAGGACCAAGCTCCTTACATTCACTGGTTGTTAGAGTGGTAATATTGGTTGTTTACCTTCATTAGGGGTTTAAAGCGCTGCAGACACTGCTGGTTATAGTTGTTGGATGGAAAAGTTTGGATTTTGACTGGTGGCTGAGTTGCTGGATGCCATTACAATGGGTTAGGGGCTCTTTGATGGAAACGTGCATCTAATTTAGAACCTAACTTTGAATACCCCTCTTAGTCAATGAATGAATCACTCACTTTGATTGAAATGTGGCTATGGATGTATGCAGGTGAAGGACAAGAAGGGGAGAGACATATGGGTCCCTGTGGACGTGAACATAGATGACCACATAGTGGAGCCGCAACTAGACACTTCCCACCCAGGCTACGTCGAGAATTACGTGACGGACCTTGCCGTGGCGTCGCCTCTTGACGTGAGAAAGCCCATGTGGGAGGTCCATATCCTCCACAACTCCTCCACCCCTACTAGCGGCCCACACCACTTTGTGATCCGAGTGCACCACGCCCTTGGTGATGGCACCTCGCTCATGTCGCTCCTTCTTGCCTGCACGCGCCGCCTTGGCCACCCGGACGAGCTCCCCATGGTGCCTGTGGCACGGCGGCGGGAGAAGGAGCGCAAGAGCGTGTTCCGCTACTTGCTAGGCTTGTTGGTCATGTTTTGGAACACCATCGTCGGGGTGTTTCTGTTTACGTCCACCGCGGTGTGGTTGAAGGATAGCGAGAGCGTCATCAAGGGGCATTTCGGTGTGGAGAAGGAGAAGAAGAAGGTCAACTTCGTGTCGCTCGAGATGGCGGA
The DNA here is from genome assembly GCA_963971425.1 of Bryoerythrophyllum caledonicum. NCBI lineage: Eukaryota > Viridiplantae > Streptophyta > Bryopsida > Pottiales > Pottiaceae > Bryoerythrophyllum > Bryoerythrophyllum caledonicum. The sequence goes on from OZ020514.1 coordinate 12,432,455, forward strand.
CATGGTTATTGTCAAAAATGCTATCAATGGAGTAAGTGCAACAAGTTCCTCCTTTTTGGATTACTGCAAGCTCACACAACTTACCGCCTGTTACTAAATTACTTTCTCATCAGTCAACCTTTATTCATGGAAGGAGAGGCTCTTGTTTAATGCGAGGAGTGGTATGTGTAGCTGTTTTTGTTTTATTTTTTCAGTTTTTGTTTCGGTATTGAGATATGTTGTTTTTGCCTGATGATGGCAGACATTGAACGATGTGCTTATGGGCGTAGTTGGTTCAGCTCTCCGAACCTACTTAGAAGGCAGGGAAGCAGCTTCCACTCTTGCCAAATCTGCAGGTATACCTCTACTATACAGAAGTGTTTTTTTCTTATCATATGTGGTTTCTCTACCTAAACACGAGGGTTGTGAGTTTCTTAACCTATTTTCCTTGGTTGCTTGAGATCTATCATTCTCACTCTTACTATCTTACTGTTAAACTGACCCTTTTTTGAGTAGAGAAGCAAATCATCCCCTTCTTCATTTAATAATGGCAATGGCACAATTAATTTTTTCAGAGTTCAATGGCACAAGCCCCTTGACTCAGATTTGGTTATGTTGTAGTGCATAAGATACACTACATAGGAGTTCTAATCCTAATGAAATGTTTTCATTTTTGAATGCAAATATAACTCATGGTGTTGGATTTTAATCAGGTGAGATTGGTGAGAGTGACCCTAAAGTTGGAACCAAGAGCAAGGTGGCTTCTAATGTGGAGAAGCTCAGGATTCGCGCATGTGCGTTGATGAACACCAGAGGCTCACCAGGCTTACAGGTAGGTTTGCAAACCTCTGCTGGTTGAGAGTTTTAAGGGAATGGAGCAATGTGAGTGACCAAAAATGAGACTCTTGTTCATATTATGACTAAGGCTTTAACTCTGACTATGGATGGAAAAATGACATGGCTTGGAAGAGAGAGTAGAGTTATATGTAATGTCACCCAGAGTTACCTCCTCTTTTTATTTACGAATACTACTCTTTCCTCACTCTTAATAGCTCTGAGATCAATGGAAGAGCTTGGTGGTCTCCAAACTCAAGTTAGAAGTAGTTTCAGCCATCTTTGTGAATGAAGAGGTCATGTTATACCATGAATCTCAGCCGCCTTTTTCCTCTTTGAGAGCTATTTCGGGCTATCTAAATGAGAAAGGCAAAGATATTGTGTGTCTTGCCCTCTTAACTTTACAAATAGCCCTATTCCACTGTCCATCCATTGTGTAACACCTCAAATTGTTGGCTGCTGCAGGAACTGGCATCCATGATGGACGGCGGGTCGCAGCACAGGTGGGGCAACCACATGGGCTACCTCATCCTCAACATCCCCCTGCAACACCATTTGGATCCCCTGGATTATGTCCGCTCCGCGAAGAAGGTCGGTGACAAGATAAAAGCTTCCATGGAGGGTATCTTCACTTATTGGAGTGGTTCCCTGCTCATGGGTCTCGCTGGTCCCAAGGTAGGCTCTCTAACTTAATATTACTCCCTCCGTTCCATAATCAGGCATATTAATGCCTCAAATTCACGTCTTAAATTAAAAGAACCAGTTTCACGTGTAGATACCACCTCAGTTTCATGTGTAGATACCACCTCATTTCATGTGTAGATACCACCTCAGTTTCATGTGGAGATACCACCTCATTTCATGTGTAGATACCACCTCAGTTTATGTGTAGATACCACCTCAGTTTCATGTGTAGATACCACCTCAGTTTCATGTGTAGATACCACCTCAGTTTCATGTGTAGATACCACCTCAGTTTCATGTGTAGATACCACCTCAGTTTCAGGTGTAGGTACCACCTTATGGAGAAATTTTGATGTGAGAATGCTATATATGACGTGATGTGAGGAGGCCACCTTATGTAAGGATACCATAATCAACATGCTAATTGTAAACCGATCCTTAAAAGGAGGGGATAACTTTGGATAACATAGGAGGGGATAACTTTGGATGTCTTTACAAGGCATTTGTTGAGAGGGAGGGATTATGACTGATTTTGTGGTGTTTTCCTTGACGATGGTGCAGCCGCCTCTGATTTTAACTCGGCGAGTGATTCTACAAACCACTCTCACAGTCTCTAATGTGCCTGGCCCTACTGAGCCGGTCACCTTTGCTGGAAATCCCATCGTCGGCATCTACCCCACAGTCTCCGGGCACCCGCAGGTAAACGAGGAGCTCCTCATAATCTTCGTCCGAAATTTTGAAAAAAAGTAAAGAAATAAGTCAAGTGATGTCTAAACTCTAGTTTTAGCCACCTTTGAAAATAGGTCCATGTCATACCATGCACCCTTTCCTCTTAGAACAGTTTTGATCAATTTAGAGCTAATTTTAATCATAGAGGTTAGAAATCATGTCTTTAGAACCTTACTGGAAGGTCTAAAGAAATTTTCCTATTGATGATATATATTTCAGGCGAAGAAGTAGTTTTAGCTGCCTTTGAGAGACTATGTTGTACCATGAATCTTAGCCGCCTTTCTCTCTCTCTCTTTGAAGTGATCATAGAGCTAGTTACAAATGAAGAAAAGAGGTCAGATCTCATGCCTTTACAAATGATAGACACCTATTTAACATGAAAAAGAGGTCAATACTCATGCCTCACTATGCTTTCGACTAAAATAACATGTTTTTAATGTTGTTGCAGGCTGTGAGCGTATATCTCCAAACGTACATGGGCAAGGCTAGTCTGATAGTAATGTCAGCTGAGTCCGCCATTCCAGACCCGGACGTGTTCTGTAAATTGTGTGTGGACTCTCTCAAGGACATGGCCAGAGCCGCTAAATCCCAAAGCTAATTCGTAGACATGGTTTCTACTCTGCAGTGGAGCAGGAATTTGAGGTTGTGAGTAGAAGAGATTATCTGTAGAAGTGGACCTGAATTTCTGGAATTGTATGTTATTGCGTTGTTTGTAACCTCATTTGCATTGAAACGTGAATGGAATTGAAGTGGGTTGTGACTATGATATTAATACTCAAAGATTTCTCTAATCATCACCTTTCATCTCCCAAAAATCCTTAAACGTCGTTAGTCGGGAACCGTTTATACAGGCACATATTTTACTCTGTAAAATACTAAAAAATGTATTAAAGTTTGGCAAGCACCTACCACCTTTGGGTTGAAGATTCTTCAGCTAATATCTTTCATGTAGAGGTCATTTCAATCAATATGAACCTCATCATGTTCAAATATAACACCATATATGTAGAATATTGTGGTCACCAATGGCACCATGTGACGTTTAAGGGATAACCCATAAATGTCATAACAACCCATGATAAGGTTTAGATTGATTGAAATGATCTCCAAATGAAACATGTTAGTTGAAGAATCATCAATCCAATGTAGTGAAATAGATATTGTATTATATTACTATGAATAATATTACAATGAAGCTACAACTTAATATGAAGCTACAGATATGAAATGTCATGAGGTTTGATTCTACAATCACGACTATACAGTTTCTTTAATGATGCTAAGCTGAGTCACTAGGCTTAAACTATGTCTTAACACCCATTTTTTAGCTACATCGATCAACTTTTGCTTCAAGTGTTGAATTTGGTTAAAATCTAGTTATACCATTAGCACAAGCACATGCGTCATGTTTTGGTTTGGGCAGGCTCTTGGTGAGGATGTCCGCCCATATTATATTAGTTGGGTGTATTCCAATTGTAAGACGTTGGTTTCAACTTTCTCTTGCGGAAAATGAGACTTAATTTTGATGTGTTTGGATCTTTCATGAAACCACGGATTCTTAGAAAGTGCTATGGAAGATTGATTATTACTAAAAATTATGAAAGGCTTTTGAATAGAATATCCAATCCCTGATAACAAAGCTTGTAGCCACACCAATTCTTTGGTAGCTATAGCTGCAACAACATATTTAGTCTCAGTTGAGGAAAGGGCCACAACATGTTGCCTCTTACAATGCCTAGATAGCAAATTGCTATTTAGTTTAAATAGATGTCTAGACGTAAATCGTCGGGTGTCTATATCCCCCGCTCAATCTGCATCGCACCATCCTTCAAGCTTATAAGTAAGAAGAACTTAAAGAAGAGCCGTTGTAACGGAGGCTAGAATTGGAGGTCTTTTGAAGATATTGCATGAGTCTTTTAAGAGCTATCCAATGCACATGTGCTAGATTTGACATGACTTGTAAAAGATGATTGACCGAATAAGCAAGGTTGAGTCTAGTACAGGTTACCAAGTATTGAAGATAGCCGAGTATCTGTAAATATAGAATTGTAGTCATATATTGGATGCCATCTGGAAAAAGATCATTGGCTTGAATTTTAGAATAGCAAATACGTGCTTCTAAAGGAGTAGCAACAGTTTTGCATGAGGCCATATTAAATTTTGTAAGGATTTCTTCAATATATTTAGTTTGCGATAAAATAAGAGTTTTACTAGAAGGTTAGCATTGAATTTGAATGCCAAGGGTATATTCAATATCATTGTTGTCAATTATTGAGAAATGCTAAGAAAATAATGTCTTGTGAGAAATTAAATAAGGAAGGTCCTTAGAGATAAGTATTAAGTCGTCAATGTAGAGACCTAGTAAAATAAAATTGGTATTAAAGGATTTTATGTAAACATTTGTGTTAGAAACACATTTGGGGAACCCATGACTTAATAGATAGGTGTCAAATAAGTCATACTAGACACAGGGTGCTTGTTTAAGTCCATAAAGAGACTTGTGCAAACAACAAACTTTTGAAGGTGTGTCAGGTTTTATAATGCCCAGAGGTTGAGGAATATAAATTTCTTCATTTAGAACACCGTTAAGAAAAGTTGTCATAATGTCCATTTGGTGCACATAAAAGTTGTGGATAGTGGCAAGGGCCAACAAGACACTAAGAGAAGTCACTTTGATAACATGTGAAAAGGTTTTATAAAGTTCAATACCTTCTATTTGGGAAATTCCACGAGCCACAAAGCAAGCTTTGTAGCAATTGATACTTCCATCAGATTTGTTTTTTCTTCGAAAGAGCCATTTGGAACTGACTATGGGTCAATTGAGTGGGCGATCAACTAAAGTCGATGTATTGTTCTTGATTAAAGAATCATACTTGCTGTCCATAGTAGTACGCCAATATGTAGATTATGGTCCGGAAAGAGCTTCATCAATAGAATGAGGTTATGATAATCGGGTCGGAAAAGCACTCACGTATGCACTTTCATCATGGGACATTGTGGTTGTCCATTGACCTTTAGGTGAGATATCATATGAGATGATAAAAGTGGGCCCGGAGTGGGTGGCGTTGAAGTTGAGGCCTGCGTTGGTGAAGTTCTGGGGGTGATTGATGTTGCAGGTGGTGAGTCAGGGAGCTGCTCAGGTGGTTCAACGTCTGGCTCGTGTTGAGGAGCTTGTGTGTGATGGTGATAATGATGAACTCATTTAGAAACCAAGTAAAATTTATTAGGTATAAAGGTCGGGGGGCACGAGTCTTTAGTTGAGGAAGTTTGCTTTGTAATTGGAGAGTCTTCTTCAAACATCACATCTTTGCTCGAGAAAATTTGTTGAGTTTTAGGGTTGTAAAGTCGATAGCCTCTAATCTCAAGAGGTTCACCATAGCCCACAAATATACAAGGGGTTGATTTGACTTCAAGCTTTGTGCGTTTCTTATCAGGTATATGAGAAAATCCTTTGCAACCAATTTTTTTGAAATGGCTTATATTGGGCTTCATGCTGGTTCATAATTCAAGTGGAGTAGTATTGTCTAAGCTAAAGTATATGAGTAGTTCTGCAAACAGCAAGTAGTGAAAATTGCTTCAGTTCAATACATATTAGGTAATTGAGCTATATGTAGCATACTTCTTGTAGATTCAACAAGTGTTTTGTTTCGGCGTTTAAAAACACCGTTTTGCTTGGGATTAAATAGATTTGTCAAGTGGCATTCAATGCCACTATTTGTAAAAATTTTGTTAAAATTTTGAGAGGTGAACTCTCCTCCGTTGTCAGAAGAGAGAATTAGTATCTTTTTACTAGTATGAGTCTCAACTAAACTCTTATATTGAGTAAAGTAAGAGAGGACTGCTAATCTCTTTTGGCAAGAAATATATATGAGTATATCTTGAGAAATCATCAACAAAGATTAGAAAGTAAAAGGCACCGCCAATTGACAAAGTCTTCATGGGACCACACAAGTCCGTAATATGAACCAGGGCTAGTGATTCTATAGCTCAAGTCACGTGATCACTGGAGAACGTGTTGCGGTGCTGCTTTTCAAAGATGCAAGCAATTCACAATGATTGAGTTGATTGAAGAAGAGGCAGGCCAATGACAAGGTCATGTGATTGCATGGTTTCCAAGTAGCATAAATTAAGATGCTTCAAGCGATAATGCCATTTGATATATCAAGGTCACTTTTGGAGGTTGCTACATAGCTCTGACAATGAGGATCAATTCCAATGCCCAAAGAGAACAAATTTTCGTCTTTGGATACTCTCAAGAGCATAGTTTGACGAGTCGTTGGAACAATAATTTTAACATCACATTGATCATGAGTAAAGGTAACAATATATAGTGTTTCTAGCACTTGTAAGTTGGGCCACAAAGAGTAAGTTTTTGGCCAATCCAAGCACGTATAGTATTTTAAGAAGTAAATTGTTTTGAGTTTGAGGAGAATTGAACCAAAACCAATAGCCTAGTAGGTGCTATTATCACCTAGTTATATTGTTTTGGAATTGAAAAGCATCTAATAATCTCGAAATAAGGATTGAATCGGTGACATGTGTTGACTCTCACCGGAGTCCAAATATCAGCATGTTGAAATGGAGGATGAAGACTCAGGAATTATTGCAGAAAAGATGTACAAAGGATCATAAGATGAAGCAGAGTTAAGATGCGATCTTGAGTTACTCAAGTCTCGTTTCTTGTTTCTGCATTCATGGGACTTATGGCCTGGCTTGCCGCAATAATGGCAAGTAATGATGTTGGTTGGGAATGATGTTGATGAAGCTGGCTGTCTAAGCTGGTTAGCAAATTTGCTTTGCGAGGAACTTGCCTTCTGGAAGCGGTTTGGTTTGTTTTGGAATTTAGTAAATTTGCCTTTAACATAGAAGGATGAAGTTTTGGAAGATTCAGTTTTGAAACTGTTAATAGCAAATTGCAGTAAAATGTTGGAGAGGAGCTTAGTAAAGGTAAGAGTGGGAACTCCGCCTTGTGTCATAACAAAGGCGCTCCAGAAATCTGGTAGTGCGGCAAGAAGTAGCATAACTTGTTGAGCATTGTCGAATTTGCAATCTGCAATGGCGGCTCCCTGTAAAACTGATTGTCGGTTTTCAAGGAAGCTGATAGCATCGTCATTATTAGTCATGGATAAATGACATAGGTGTTTATGTAGATTGACTTTAGAAGCTTTGTCGGAGCGTTCATAAAGTTGTTTTAGCTTGTCCCATACAGCTTTAGAAGTAGAGAAAGATCCCAGCAAAAGTAGCAGTTTTTCTCCGCAATGGAGAAGAATTTCAGATCGTGCCTTGGAATCTTTTAATTTCTAAGGTGCCATGGCATCGACATTAGTCGCGGTAGGAGCAACTTCTGAGCCATCAACAACGCTCCGGATTTTGGACCAAATTAGTAGCATTTTGATCTTGATACTCCATGTGGAGTAGGTTGTTGTAGATAAATGGTGCGACCATGTAAGTTCTGAGAGTCATGATAGACGTTGTCATGGTATTATTTTATTTGTAAGGTGTGAACGTATTCACAGTTCTGGATGGATCAATGAGGGCTCAATAATCGATCCTTCACTAGCAAAGAATTGATGCTTCAGCTCATCAAAATCATGAAGAGACTGTGCAAGTGCTTCAAATATTTCATCAAAAATTTGATTAGCATGTCGAAGAGCAGTTTCTATTTTTGACCCTTTCAAATTCATTGATTAATAAATCAAATACGTCCTCACTCGAACATTCAACACATTTCAATGTGGTTCAATAATTAGAGTCAGAGGGAAAACCCACATGTCCTGCATCGGAACCACCTGAAATCTCTAGAAATCCATGAATCACGAGCTCATCAACGACAACTCGATCCTCACGCGAGGGACCTGTGTCGAATCCGATTGCTTTACGTGCAGCACCATCGCCGATCGCTTGAGTTATGAGGCGAATCGGATTCGGATGCTCTTGATTCCATCTTTTGTGGTCGGCGCCGCTCCTGAACTGATCAATCTGCAATCTGTTACAACAGCGGAAATTCTGGTTCTGAGACCCAGGTGAGAGATTTTCAAGTTCTGATGCCGAGGTCGATGTTTTCAACACTTTGAGTGATTTTGAGTAGTTTGAAGTACTTCGAGTGAATGTGCGGTTTGGAGTGACTTTGAAGGTTTTAGAGTGATTTTGTGAGGTTTTAGGGTTTGGTTCTGAGAGGAGACCGGGGTTTGTGTTGAGTTTTTAGTGTTTATGGTGGGGTTCTGGAGGCGCGGAAAGGTGCATAATCAATGAGCGCAGTGCATTTTGACTAGTTCTGAGTGATTTTGAGGGTTTGGAGTGAGTTTGTGAGGTGCTAGGGTTTGGTTTTGAGAGGATTCTGGCGTTTTTATGCATTTCGTAGTGTTAGCGTGAGGTTAGCAACAGTCCACGACCAACGGGTTCAGTGCATTTCTAGCGATTTGAGCATTTTGGGTAACTTTGTGATGCTCTAGGGTTTGGTTTTAATGCGACTCTCTGAATTTCGCAGCGTTCATTCGACGATCGTACTAGTCCACACTCAATGAATTCGACGGTCCAACTGGTGGACGTCGTGGCACCGTCACCCGGCCGCCAATGCACCACATCCTCCTCCCTCACGAGCGCCACTCCTCCAAACCACGTCGCCCTTGCGCCTTCTCTCCGTAATGTCTCGACGTCTTTGCGAATTTCTCGCCCTCGGCGCAGTTGCGTGAAATGCGAGCATCAGGTCAATGGCAACGTCCTAATCGATCCGCACTCCGCCGCGGCGCGGAAACCGGCAAGCTTCGTTGTGGAAGAACTTCACCGCAGCAGCAACGGCAGTAGTGCTGCTTCGTCTCTGGAGACGGAAGCGTGGGAGCTTCTGCGAGACGCGGTGGTGAGCTACTGCGGGGAGCCGGTTGGCACGATTGCGGCGAATGATCCGACCGATCCGCATCCCTTGAACTACGATCAGGTGTTTATCCGGGATTTCATTCCCTCCGCCGTTGCGTTCCTGCTCAAGGGCGAAACTGAGATCGTCCGGAACTTCCTCCTTCATACTCTGCAGCTCCAGGTATGTCGTCTCTCACCTCGAGGAGGACTTCGTAGATTTGTACTTGGATCTCACCGTTAAGATCTCGTAACAAAGCAGGAAAGAGATTACTGTTCTCTCTTTTCTAGTTTTTTACGTAATTTTGCCGGGAAGAACATGTGCTGTTCCTGGATTTTGCGCATGCTACCATGGTTTGGTCATCTAATCTTCTTATGATATCAGGCTTCTTTGTAAAGTCACCTAAAGTTCAGATAAGATAGAGTGAGGATAGAGTAGTTGAAGGAGGGGATATCTTGTTGAAGCTTTGGGTGACATTAGCGAAGTTTAGCGAAGAGTTGATTATGGAAGGAGTTGTGGTATGGTGCAACTTTTATGCGGATGTTGAGGCATCTGATTTCGTTTTGCTATTTTTTTAAAATAGAGCTGGGAGAAGACGGTTGATTGTTACAGCCCGGGGCAAGGTTTGATGCCAGCGAGTTTCAAGGTCAGGACGGTGTTTATAGATGGCGATGAAGCGAATGGCACTGAGGAGATTTTGGATCCAGATTTTGGAGAGGCGGCCATTGGTCGTGTTGCACCAGTTGATTCTGGTACGGTGCATGTTTCTAGGATCTCTGTTTAGTTGTTGTTGATGCTGCACTAGTGTTTCTTACATTGGCTGAGTTTTGGACAGGGCTTTGGTGGATCATTCTTTTGCGGGCATACGGCAAGTGCACGGGTGACAAATCGGTGGATGAGCGAGTGGATGTGCAGACCGGGATAAAGATGATCTTGAAGGTGTGCCTCGCGGATGGGTTCGACATGTTCCCCACTTTGTTGGTAACTGACGGCTCGTGCATGATTGATCGTCGCATGGGAATTCACGGGCATCCTCTTGAAATTCAGGTTTGTTCACAAACTGTAAAGAACACCGATGTTCAGTTGTGTCGTGTGAGTGACATCGTAGGCAATGTGCTTCGTGTACCTCTTTATTGGCTGCTGAATTGGTCTTAGTCTTGCTATGGATGCGGCCAGAAGTGTAGTCTTTGTCACGTTGAGAAGGTTTGCTGATAATTTCTTCATTTGTACAGTAAGGCAAAATACCATTAGTGTTGACCTCTTTTTTCATTTTAAATATTGCCATCGCCTATAAATTTCTATAATTAGTTCAAAGATGAGAATATGGCTACGATTCATGGTACAACACGCCCTCCCTTTCTTCATTCTCAAATGCGGATAAATCTACGTCTAACTCGAGTTTAGAGACCACTAGGCTCTTCCATTGGCTGAATTGAAGGATTCCAGTTCTTTACCCAGTTCCGGTATCTCCGTAGTGTCTGTTTCTTACTGGTTAAATTGGTCTTTGTCTTGCTGTGTGGATGTAATGACTTGCTGGAGGTAGAGGATACTATTTTCGTCTCCTGCAAATGCAGTTGTGTCCTCCCCAGTTCTGAATCCAGTTTCTTGGAATCGATGTGTATACAGAAATGGATTACTCGAAACCATTTGTGTTAATGGAATTAGTGTCTACTTTTTCACCTGCAGGCTCTCTTCTACCACGCCCTGCGATGTGCTCGGGAGATTCTTCTGCCTGGGGACGGAGCGCAAGACCTGATTCGGCAAATCAACGCAAGATTAGCCGCGCTGTCTTTCCACATCCAGGAGTATTACTGGCTAGACATCGTGAAGCTGAACGAGATCTACCGGTACAAGACGGAGGAGTACTCCCCGGAGGCGGTCAACAAGTTCAACATATACCCCGAGCAGGTGTCGCAGTGGCTGCTCGACTGGCTGCCTGACAGCGGCGGCTACTTCATCGGCAACTTGCAACCGGCCCACATGGACTTCCGGTGGTTCACTCTGGGCAACATGTGGTCCATCTGCAGCGGCCTTGCCACTCAGCACCAGTCGGAGAACATCTTGAAGCTCGTGGAGTCCAAGTGGAAGGACCTCGTCGCCACCATGCCCATGAAGATCTGTTATCCTGCTCTCACAGAAGACGAATGGCGCATCATCACGGGCGCTGACCCGAAGAACACGTAAGTTCCGAGTCCTTTTTATAAGTATCTTCACGTTTGAAAGTCACATTTTCATGTCTCGATTAGGCACTTCGGTGTAATTAATTTCACTGTGATTGTTTTCTCCTTCTCCGTAGTGCCTGGTCTTACCACAACGGAGGCTCCTGGCCAACGCTCCTCTGGCAGTTCACAGTGGCGTGCATAAAGATGAACCGTCCGGACCTGGCAGAGAAGGCGGTGGCCATTGCCGAGGAGCGGCTGTCGCGAGACCGGTGGCCGGAGTACTACGACACGAAGAAGGGGCGGTTCATCGGGAAGCAGGCGCGGCTGTACCAGACGTGGTCGATCGCGGGCTACCTCACCGCGAAGCTGCTGCTGCGGAACCCCGAGGCCGCGAGCTGGCTCACGTGCGACGAGGACGACACTTACGCCATTGTGCTAGAAGCCAACCCCAAGCAGAAGCGCAAGTTCAAAGCGTCGCCCAATACCTTTGTTGTGTAATTTTATTTTATTACAGGTTAGGTCGGATTTATTACACTGATTGATTTATTTTTTTGGAGCTCTTCTTTGGGTACTAGCCACAGGTCCAGGTGTTGTCTCAAGAGTCTGGCTCATCGAGGTGTGGTCTTGTGGACTGATTTTCCCAATTTACGGAAGCTCTGCTCATATATGCTTTTAAGATGTCCGTTGTAAGTTTCTCTTCGTGGATTTGTTAGTGCTCAAAATAGTACTTTGGTTATTGTTTCCTACTGCTTGATAATTTATGCAATTGGAACAGAAAACAAAAGGTAAATTTGGATAAATTTTAAAAATGTAAATTAGTTCCCAGGTGAAAACTCATTGGGAACTCTTTGGGAATATGGAGAACGCGTTGGGAACGCTGGGAACGCATTGGGGGTAGTACATATGGTTTGGAACCACATCGGATTAAACCCTACACTCATGTGGGCATGAGGAGCCAAACCCAAACTTTTAGGGACCATATGTGGGAGATGAAGCCCCATATGGTCGTCATGTGCGTCGGCCTAATAACAGCAATGGGACATCAAACATACATTTGTAATGGTGCACGCCATTGGATCTCATAGTATTAGGAAACTAGTTGGGTACCCGTGTCCTCCGGACACAACATTTTTTTGTGTTGAGTCCCCACCTCCATGTCCCTCCAATCCATCGTCCCCCCGTCCCCCGTCCCCATCCCCACCCCCGCCCCGTCCTTTTTTTTTGGTGGTTTTTCTTGTCATGCTGACCTGGCAATATTTGGTTTTTCCAACCTGACCCAGGTTAGGAATTATTGATCTCCAAGGTTTGAGATTAGGGTTTCAGGGGGTCGATGCTCTAGTTGGAGGTTTGGGGTTGAGTTTTTGGAGATTTCGGGTTACCATATTGTTGATGGGTGAGATGTGATTGCATTTACAAAGCAGCAGAAAGTGTTGGAGCTTACGCAAGTAAATCCTAAAACCAAACCCCTTAAATCTAAACACAACAAAATGGCATAACGGACAATTAATGATCTATGGGTTGAATTACCCGGGGAGACCGCATCCAGCTCCCAGCTCTACGCATTTCTTTCCTCGTAATTGTAAGCCATGTGTGTCGGCAGCATGCTCCAACAGCTTGACAAGCACCACGCCCCTATCCCACATGACGCCTCCTGTTACCCCGAGCGTGTCCTGCTCAGCACCATCCCAACACAGAAGACTTTGCTCCTGAATTCCGAATGTAGTAGGCTTGGTATGTTTCAAAGGGGATTGAGAAAACAACAGCAATCCACACAGAAGGAGAACTAACAACCGTATGTCCCATTTCAATATCTGGGCAAGTGAACCCTAAAACCCTAAACCCATAGGTCAAAGCAATTGAGCTCTAAATCCTAAACTTGACATGCTTGAGCGAAAGTAAGAAAAAAAAGTAGAAGCCTTCGCAACAATCCACACAGAAGGAGAACAAAAAAAGAAACCATATGTCCCATGCACATGTCTTTGCAAGTGAGCCCTGAACCCATTTTAATGCATGAGCTACTGGAACCCTACATCCTAAACTTTCAGCAAAAGTGGAAAAACATCCTACAGACCTTGGCAGCAGCTCCAGGGCCTTTGCCAGCTCCTCTCGGAGAGCCTTCTGCTTTTCTACTTGATGTACTGCGACATCCACTTGATGCCCTCGCCATACCCCATCTTCCGGACGATACTGCACATGAACACCTCGATCGGTGGCATGTTTGTGTCCCCGAGATTCACCTTGCCCTTGCCCGTCGTGTAATTGCTCAGGCCCAGTGAATAGCGCAACTCATCCTCCGAGGCTGCATATGGGATGTCGATCTTGTTTCCCAGAATCAAGAAAAGAACCTGTCCCAGCGAGTCATCCGATAGCAGCACGTCTAGCTCCTTCTTGGACTCTGAAATCCTCTCCTTGTCAGCTGCATCCACCAAGTACACGATACCATCCACCTGCACAGTAGTTCAAACATAAATCGTCAGACAAAACGACCAATACAAACCCCAGAGTAACTCTATTCCTGCCACCATCACCTCCATTAGAAAAAAGACACAACAAACACATGATCAGTGTAACCCTAAGTCAGCCAACACAAAAGAGACGTCCATCATCTCTCCAGCCCAATAATTTGGCAGCAAATAATCTTCACAGCTCAATGACTAATCAATCTGGCGCATAATTGATAGATTAATTTTACATTTAAACAAAGAGACCCTTGCAGCTTTCATGTGGAAAGAGTCGCATGCTTTCACATATACCATGACCGTATTTTCCATCTCATGACATCCAGAAAAAGAAGAAGGGGTCTGTCTAACCTTGGCGTAGTAGTCCTTCCACACGCATCTGGCGATCTGGTGGCCCCAAGATCAAATGCTTTAAACTTAATTTTCCCGATGCTCAATTCCTCCGATGTAAGATACTACGTCGGCTGATGCTGCGCCAACCTCTGCATCGCCACAAAAAAACAACAAACCCTCAAAAGAAAGCAACCCCTTTAGATCGAACAAAATCCCAGATACCCCGCCCCTCGAAAGGCGACAAACCTTGGATCTCACTCATTCCTCACGGCATGCGCTTACCTCGCATCCGCCTGCTTCTCCGCCTTGTCAGTGGTTATCATTCGGGGAGAATGTGCTTCCTTTCGCACTTCATTGTCTTTAGATTTTTACTTCAGAATTGGTGCATATCACACGGGGCGACGCATTGCTTTTGAGAGTCCGGAATAGCTGCATACCTTGTCAAAGTAGATACTCCAGCAGCAAGCCCTAACTGCGAACATTTTTCAAGTGTGCAAAGTGGTCAGATGCACGAAGCGAACAACAGCTACCGAAAAGGAGGCATCACAATGACGACAGGCATGGCAAGGGAAACAACGAATTCAAGGTGAAGCCATGAATCAAAACCTAAGTACAAAAGAGAGCTGAAATCCATGAAACAAATCCTGAAGACATGAGAGAGATGAACCACACGGACCTTGTTAGCACCGAGGAAGCCCGAGAGAATGGTGATTGCTTCTCATAAAACTTAGTTAACCACATCCTTCAAATCCTAAACCTCATCAAAGCTTCCCTGAAACGTGTATCGTCTTCTCCGCATTCTTCCTCCATCACTGACAAAAACCCTAGGCGCTGATTGTGAAGCTTTCTTCCATCATGCAGCGACACGAAAAATCATCAATCGCCTCTGGAGCTCTCGTCCTCGTCGTGCGGTCAAATGCGGAAGCCCATATCGGAGGCAAGGGAAGGAGGGAAAGCGTGCGAAAGTACTCCAACTCCATTTTTCCATCTTGGTGATGGGTCTTCTTGGTCTGTTCTACGGTTATGCAGTTTGGTTATGCAGACGCGCCACAGTTCTTGGTCTGATAGGAGGAGCGGCGGACAGACAGACTGTCGCCTATTATAGTAGTAGATTTAGATTGTAGCTTTCTCAAGACCATTGGTAAGTTGGTAACCCTTTAATGACATGCAACCACTTTTTGGTGTTTGGATATGTTAAATTTTAACTTGTGAACTCTGAAGTTCAAATTGTCACTCGTGTAAAGCATATTTAACTAGGTTCAACAATGTACTAGGCTTACATAACACTATGCATTCTATGTGAAAGATTACTATCTGGTGTGGTGATATATAAGGTAGAGGCACCCAATTATGATCGGCCACCAAATTCCAATCAGTAGAGTATGCATGGCATGGTGCAAGAAAATGACAAATGCACGAAATGGTGCATGAAGTGCTATAATGATGCCAAGTTGTTTCCTTTATTTGATAGAATTCTCTAGTTTAATTTAAAAGGGTTTAAAAGACTACACAACGTTTATTTTTTTTTGCTTCCAAGGACTTCCTTTCTAACGTTCGATTTCTAACGTTCGATGTAAGGTAGAGGCGTCCAATTCCGATCACTTAAGGGACTCAATTGACATTGTATGTGAAAAACATTTATGTAGCTAAAATCAAGCAAGCTATTCCTGTGTTTCTCAGTCACCAAAGAACTGCATAGGCGTCAAACTGAAAGCACAGGTGAGAAAACGCTACATCCAGTAACACGCACACATAAGAAAAAGCTTGACATCCTTGATTAGATCGTTGTAAAATCAAGCATGCTATTCCTGTGTTTCTCAGTCACTAAAGACATGCAGTAGGGGGGGAAACGTCACGGAATAACTGCAAACCAAAACTCTAATACCACCACCTGTCAAAGTCGCAACAACTACTTGGAGGGGGAGCGTGAGCGAGGACTCGCTTCTTCCCCATACGAAACCAAGCCTGCATTCTCACCTCCTGAAGACTGGCTTGGTGAGGGCGACACGCTCACGGACGGCGTGGGCGACCTGCGTTGCGGGCGCTCACTCTTGTCCCTGCGTACGAGACAAGCTTCTTCTTGTGCGGGGAGAGGCTCTTGGACAGGGAGCGGCTGAGAGAGCGGGATACCAAGGAACTGGCGCTTGGGGAGCGGAGTCTCCTTCCGCCTCCTCCTCCGGTGTGTTGTGGCCGTCATTGCTGCGGGGCCCCAGGCGGTTTGCGAAGGTCACTGGTGATGGAGGCGTGAGCGCCAGATGGGGACGCGCTGCGGCTCACGCTTCGGGAGATGGGCCCCCTCCAGGTCCGATCCTGGCGGCCTGCAGGGCTGTGGCTTCGACTCACACTTCGGCTCACGTCCCTTCTGTACCTGAAGAAAAGAAAAACGCAGCATTTTTTGTGGTACGAGGGTGAAATAATTGCCTGAAGAATCTGGAAAATTTAAAATACTAGTACGTGTGCGAGAGGAAGATGCTACCACGACGAACAAAGCTCACTGTTTGGACTACGGAGAGTTATTGAAGAGTAAGCATGTTGTAACTTCTACAAATTTGCTTGAAAGCAAAATCTTACCTGGGTGGTATTCGGGCTCTTACGGGACTTCGATAGCGTCTCGGACTTCGATCTCGGTTGCCTCTGTAGCCTCCTCCATATCTACAAAAACCATCGCATGTTAGAATTGAGGTGAGTGTTTTTTGATGGTTATCATACACCGTGTGTGTGACGAGGAAAAAAAACCCTCCTTGTGATGATACCTGTCATTCACGCCCCGGTCATGCCTGTTCTGGTCGCCTCCGCGTCCACCATAACCATATGATCGGGGAGGAGACCAGTCAGGAGTGCGATATCGGCGTGCGTAGGAGTACTGCTGGCTAAACCCACGGCCTCTTCGAATCCTTTTTGAAGTATCCTCGCGACTAGGACTCCGACTACGAGATCCTCTGTGGGGAGGAGGCAGGGGCGTGGGGCTGCGTGCCTTCTCATTCGTGGGACGGGTTGGGCTGCCACTCTTGCTTGGGCTGCGGCTCAGACTCCAACTCTGGCTTCGGCTCACACTCTTCTGCCGGGGGACAGGCTTAGAGCTTGGAGCAACAAGACTTGCGCTGCGGCTCCTAGTCTGGCTTTTCTTCTTGACAGGTACTTCGGGATTACGAGGGGACGGACTCAAGCTCGGGCTCCTGCTCGGATTCCTTTTCCTCCCCACCACGGGGCTTCGGCTTCGGCTTGGACTGCGACTCACGCTCTTCTTCCCAAGACTTCTGCTCCGGCTTCTGGCATCAGTGGTGCGCATTACTCATCAGAAAACGCTCACAGTTCAAAGTAGCAGAGAAGGAAATAATACTAGAAAACTTTGGTCCACATCCTGTAAAAAGCATCACAGAAGTTGAAACTCACCTTGATCGGCTAGGCGAAGGGGACAAACTCTTGTCTTTGATTGTTTTATCCTTAGCAGCCTTGGTTTTATCTGAATCAACCTTGTGCGAATTTGTGTCTTCTTGGAGAGAGTCACCGGCAGGTTCTGACTTCCCTTTCTGATCACTCTTCAGTGTCTTCAGCTCAACTTCTACTTGTTTCTCAACAAGTTTAGTCTCAGTAGTCAGACCAGACTTCTCACCCCGAGTGGAGGTGATAGTTTGCTTCTCTGTAAGACGGTTCTTCAAATCAGGCTCTCAATTACACAATGTTAATGACACAAAATAGCGCAAACAAGACCCCAACGTGTTCTACTCTTATGTTAAGACCTCCAAGAACGACCAGTAACAAAGTGAGACGGGCCAAATTGAATGAAAAAGGGGAAAACTTATGTACCTCGAATCTGCGTCCTCTGAGAGACTTTGCGTTTTGCACGTGCACTCACATCAGTGCCCGAATCACTTTCACTATCCGAGTTAGAGGTTTCACTATCAGAATCGCTGGTGTCGCTCTCAGAACTCCTGCAACAAGCAAAAACCAGAGTGATCATGAGTATTTCTTGACAATAAAAGTTGCTGCAGGGCAGCCACTCTCAGCACGCCAACAACCAGCTCTCCGCCCTACCACTTCGATCTCCGTTTTGATCTTGTCCTCTTCCGCCTCCTGTCTTTGCGCTTGTCTCTTTTCCGCCTCGCCGATCTCTTCTTCTCCTTCTTCACTGGTTTCCGCTTCCGCTTCCGCCTGTCATCCTCGCTTGACGAGCTCAGATCGGACGACGAATCTGACTCAGAGTCAGAGTCGGAATCAAAGTCCGATGAGGAATCAGAATCTGATGAGCTATCGGCAGAATCTGTTGAGTAGCGCCTTCTCTTCTTCCTCCTCCGATCTTTCACAGGCTTCCTGTGCTTCCTCTTGGAACGAACAGGTTGTCTCTCGTCGTCACTCGAGTAGTCGCCTCTACTTCCTTTCGACTTCTTAATTTTCCTCTTATCTGGTTCAAGGAGATCAAAATATTAGATCACATTGAGATGAAATAGAAACAAGATCGAAACAGTTCAAGGGCGTAATCTTCAGACTGACTTGAAAGAAAAGGATTGTAATTGCTTTGAAATAATATAACCTTGCAAAACCCCTCCAATAGATGGAAAGAGAAATAGAATAATCCCATTAGCATTCGTTTCTATGTGTGTTCCTTCGAGCAGCAAACAAGACAATCCAGGATTCAGTTCAACAAGATGAATTAAGCGACTATATCCCCATACTATCCCAATGTATGATTCAATGATCAGGAGCTTACCTTCTTTGACAGAAACAACACCGTTCTCTTTCCCAGGGAGCACCTCCCCACAATTTACGATCCTTATAGGCACATCAGGCTTGTTCCTTGTACCGGATGTAGGAACACCCTCAATCTTCTTCAGGATATCTAGACCCTCCACAACCTTGCCAAACACCACATGCTTCCTGCAACAGACAGTTTCGCTTCATCATTGGCATGAATTATGTTTTATTCTCTAAAAATTGTAGGACAAGAAGCAAGGATAAACGATGACAATCTACACATTAGCACAATCATAACTTCGCCTCACCCCGTCACTGAATGGCACATGAGTCATGTGGGATGGACAATGACGAGGTTCGTGGCCTACAAACAATTATCCCAGTAAAATCGTCATTAGACACAACAGTAAGTACGAAGCATGTTATATCATAGAGGTACAATACCCATCGACGAACCTAGGATGGTACACATAAATTTGATCCACTTTCTCAATTACAACTGTAGGAAATTAACCCCACACACACCATTCCACAATGGCAATATTGTCAACGCAGAAGTTACTTATCTGCAAAAAACTGTTTATAAAATGGCAAACCACAAAAGAAAGAACTCCTCACCCGTTCAAATGTGGCTGCTGTTTAAAAGTGAGAAAGAACTGTGACCCGTTGGTGTCTGAGCCAGCATTTGCCATTGATAGCACCCCTGCTCCATCGTGCAAACACTTGAAATTTTCATCTGAAACAAAAACACGAATATAAATATCGTAGCTTGCAGCACATCCAGATTATGATGTATAATTTGTATCCAGACAGCGACAAGATCACAAAAGAAAACATATACTAAGCAAGCAATGATGAAAGGTGTCCTTCGATAAAAAGGAGACCATGCACCACCCAGACCTTAAACATGCGCTTTACCATATAAAAAGACAACACCGCATAGACGTTCTGGCCACATACCTGGCATGATCTTTGCAATACATGTGACACGAACACAAACCAATTATTCTTAGGTTTTCATTCAATTAGAAGCACCCGCCATCACATTTTGAAATCAACAACATCTGTGCACTAATCGTGAAGTCCAAAGTTGGATGAGATATGTACCAGGAAACTTGCCCCCATATATGCTCTCTCCACCTGTACCTGCAGATCGATAGTAAGCATGTCATGTCCAATGACTTCGAAAGTAGGATTACATTATATGAGCATGATGATCCGGTTAAATCTTCACATGAGTACAACCATACCCGAACGTGTTAAAGAGTGAAACCAAAAATAGAAAGCCGTTAGAAAAAGAATCGGCAAGCTGTGCATCTGAATCCCTTCAAGTTAGCTGAGTCCAGAGCAACACACGTACACTATATTACACAAAAAGTGACAATTACTATTTCAGAACTAGTAAGGTGTCTCGGAGCAAAAGTCCAGCTACTTCCACGACGAATAAACATGTACTGCAAGCAAGTACCTCTCAGCTTGAGAACATTGATCTTCATTCTGGCATACCTTTGAAACCAAAACCCAATAACCAACCACGGCCACCCAATTGGGTACTATCAGCCATGCAGACAGATTGATTAACCTTGTAACAGAAATTAACCAGTAACTCCGGTCAGATTCAAAAGTTTGTGTCTACTCTGGCAGGTGCACTAGTTCCGCACCACCAGTGACAGATGACAACAAGACTCAGACGAAATCTAAACACATGCTCCTCAGTCGGGTAAAAACAAGGCCAAATCCTTCACGTAAAGTAAGATCCTTTAAAAAGCATAAACCAGAAAACTCTCCAATGTCTCAGATGAAGCATAAGGTCTTACCATCTCTCTTTGAAAAATCTCCTCCCTGAATCAAATAGCAAAATATCAACATCAGAAAAGCGTAATTGGTGCATAAACTCTCTGGCTACATCACTCAACTCCACACTAACCACATGGGACGCATGGTAAACCCAAAGATGATGTCTCCATGCTAGACGTTACCAACGCAACGAGACGTAAACATAATTTAAATAAAAGCAAAAGGCAAAAAAAAGAAAAAAAAGAGAAAAAAGAAGCCTTCTAGTAGATTTACTTGTGCCATAAATCCAGGAATAATTCGATGAAATATGGTGTCCTTGAAGTGCAAGGGTTTTTTTGTTTTGCTTCCTACACCCTTCTCTCCTGCCAGAAGGAAAAACAAAGGAAAAATCATGAACATTAGAAGAAAAGAAGATGGTCTTGTAAAACATCACGTCTTCCATACACAAGAGCAAAAGACACACGGCCACAATTTCGAACCGTTAAAAAGCTGCCAGTCATATGTGTAAATAGTAATGACGTGCACAAGCTCATCAACAAATTATCTCCCCCAACCTACGGACATGAAGGATTAAAAAAGAGTAACAACAGAAGGGTGACAACTACCAGTCTCTTCACGCAAGCAAAAAATTGGCACAAAACTAATAACTGTGTTAAAATCGACTGATTCAGTACTAAGTGTCGCCACAACTCAATTCCAATTTCGAATTTGCTACATTGCAGAATTTCAAAACAATGGATGTAAAGGTCAATTAAGTCATTCTTTTGCGCACTTCAGCTAGGTGTATGGCTTACCTGTGCATAGTGCTCGGAAATTTTCTGCAGTCTTAGGCACAACATCTGCATAAAGCTGTAAAACACAATAAAGACACATCCATTGAGTCAAGACCTACTAGACACAGAGCACGAACATAACCTCAGGCAATGCAGAGACATGCAAGGAATTTATACTTCAAACCAGTAGCGTATGATGACAGAAAGCATAGTAACATTGCGACGACTAGCATGAGAGTGATTAGAAACGCGTATGCATACCTCCATAACTATCTTGCCCATAGGATCGCCACCTACAGAGATGTCGAAGAAGACCTTCGGATTTGGGCCTTTCTTCCCCATGGTTCTACAACACGATGCTGAAGACACACAACACGAAAGACAACAACCAACAAAGTGACATGAGAACAACAAGACCTCAGAGATCACAATCGAATCTCCAACCTAAAAAACATTATTGATCTATTTATCCTCTCCACTCAACGGGAAACCACCCAACCCTTCCCTCCGATCAACCAACACATTAACAACCAAAAATCCACCCAATGCCAACAGAATTTTATCCAAAAAAAATCCCTTCTCTCCCGCTCACAACGGAAACCTAACATGGAAAACAAAAATACACAACAAAGGCAATGACTAAAAGTATGAAACCATCACCTCACCCTGAATTTCAAACCCCGACAATCCCCATCGCGCCCGCCCAAAACCCACAAACCCTCAAAACCAAACTCTAAACACCGTAGAACTCGAGAAAACACACATACCTGACCGAACACACCGCTTGCATAACCTTCGCCACACGATCAATCTGGAACTCTTAACGGTGGGACGAGAGAGGAAGACGGGGACTACAACTGCTACTCCCTTTTAGCATCCCAAACGGGTCGTCGTCCGTTACCAACTCAAGTGCCGGGCTTACATGATCAACTTCTCCTAGATTCTGACGACAAGGATGTACGCACGGGCCAGATAGTGACGGATTTCGGACACAGTAGCGGTTTTGGGGCATCGTCGTGCGCAGACACAAACCCAAGCACCATGGTTAGGGTTTAGGGCTCCGAGCAACGAAGGTGACATCGCAGGGAATTGGCTGATTGCTTCTTTGTGGAGTAGAGATGGATTGTCATCAGTGTGTGATGTTTAGTTAGGGTTTGTAGTGATGGTTGTGTTCGTATTGAGAGCGTGTGTTGCACCTTTTGCAGTCATGGTTGTGTTCGTATTCAGAGGATGATTGTATGATAGCTCCTTCTTAGCCGTTAATCCTTTAACGTCAGTCGGGATCCGTGGGAACCGTATATACAGGGACGTATTTTACTCTGTAGAATACATAAAAGGTACTAAAGCTTGGCAAGACTTACACCTTTGGATTGAATATTCTTCAACTAACATCTTTCCTTTGGAGGTCATTTTAATATCTCAACTTTATCATGTTCAAATACGACACTATACATGTAGGATATTGTGGTCACCAGTGGCACCTTCTGTCGATTAAGGGGTAAAGGTTTGTGGGGGACAATACATACGGCCACACATTTTACTTTTAACATACAAAAAAATGTACTAAAATTTAAGTCTTGCTAAATTTTAGTACATTTTGCCGCTTTTGCTATTTTGCGATCTCTTTAGGAAACAATCTACAAAAGCCATCAACCACTCATAGAACAAAATTGGAACCAACGTGCGCAAGCAAAGCAATTGTGAGCAAGGTTCGGTAATTGTGAGCAACCATATACATGAAAATTCACAATCATCAGTGATGAGGCGGAATTTGTTAATTGAGTAATGTAGGTTTTTAGAGTTGCTGACCCAATGCTGTTGAGATTTCAATCCAAAACCCTAGTTCCAGGTGTCCCAAGTATCAAAAAACCAAAATCCTTCGTGCCACGGCCAATAACCAAAATCCATTCCCCGTAATGAGAATTCGAGCAGAGTACGCTAAACATAGGCTAGCCGTTTTCCATGAATAATGAAAGCGCTCCACATCAAGCATGTACAGACAGAAAACTACCTAGGTGCAAATAGATTCTGGAAACACCACACTCAGAATCTTGTAAACCTCTTGTCAAAGGAGGTTTGAATCTGATTTGTTGATCGTTACAAACTAGCAACATTAACGTCCTTGGAATCGCAATGTGGTGCCGACTTTGATTTGCATGGAAACCTACATAAGCATAACGAGCTATCATGTTTAACTTACGTTTCGACGCAATTGGGTGATCCACCTTTCACCATCGTGGACGACGTGGCGGAATCACCGTCCATTCAACCTTCACAAAGCTAAAGGATTGATGTTGGACTCCTTCTACTTACGCTTTTAGGCAATTTTTTGTCTGCTATAAAAAGGTTACTTTGGACCCCGGTCACTACAGTCAATCCGGGTTCGCGATGTCAGGGCCCGGTTTTAGGCCTGACACCGCGAAGAGCGGCCCTTCTCCCCAAGCGCCTTTTCGCCTTTCTTCCCACGATAACGCCCACTCTCGCCCACATTTTTTTCGCGCTGCCCATATACCTTATCGGCATACTCACCGATAGTCCCTTCTCTCCCCTTCTTCGGATCACCGAAAGCCCCTTCTCGCCCCGCCACGTGTACTCCAGAATGACATGTCCTTCTCGGCGGCTGCGAAGTGCCATCCACATCGTTTCGTACTGCGCCGTCTTTCGCACCATCATTGTGCGAGAAGGGGAGTGCTTGTCTGCGCGTGAATGGAGTTTCTTGATCTCAATCTCCCCATACAAGTCATGTATGATGGAAAATCTAGCGAGACGGCGCCACCAACCGTTGCCGATAACGGGGGAGCAGGGAGGAAATGGAGGCGTCATGGGAGAAAGAAACCTCCTGACGTGCATTTGAAAGGGGTGGAGGACCTTGATGCCGCGTTTAGATTTGGCCCGCATGTAGACTACCTGAAAAAACACGGTCACAAGGTTATTCGGATGCACGATTCGAAGAGGAAGCAATCCAAGCTTATCGCCTACATTCCCTCAGATTGTAGGTCTAGGCTACTCGGTTTAGGCGGCGTAGGCAATAATCATCATCACCATCACCATCACCATCAACGTAAAACCCTAAACTAGGCATGGCAAAGTTTTGTGTGGCGGCACCATTTCCTACACTTTCGAACTGTGTTTTTTGCCGTCTAGCGACATATCTAGGAAGTCCAAGCTCTGCGTCAGCGATCGCTGCTTCAAAACCTTGAAATCGCCGACTGAACTTTTTGGTAAGTTCCCTGCCTTTCATGCTTTTCATTTCATTCCATTTCGGTAAGTTCTCTGTCATTCTTTCTTTCCATTTCTTTTCGTTGATGCATACGGTCCTTCTTCCATTCCATTTCAAATGTGGGGCGCTGGAAAGTAAGCTGTGTGAAGATGTAGGATATTTTGCAAACCGTCCAGGTTTTAGGGTTTTAGGGTTTTAGGGTTCCCGATAATCGTTTCGGGCGATAAGGTTTCATGTTCGGTAATGTCCTCCCTCGCAAGACCGTAGAAATGCCGAAGCGGCCGGGGTGTTTTTGCAAGCCATTATTTGATGAGATCCCGCTGGAGATCAGGAAAGGGATTCCGCCCACCTACAACGAGGAAACGGGGAGGATTGAGCAGCTATTTGTCATTGAGAAGGACCACATTTGGCGCGATAGTTGGGAGGTGATGGAGGCGAGGGACCTTATCCTGGAGCTGCATCTTCCAGACTCGCCCATCGTACCGGCTGGACAAACCGGCCCCAAGCAGATACTGTGCATACATTGCAACACGACGCACCAGAAGCACAGGTTCAACCTCCACCGCAACCATGCATTGTGCGAAGGAAAGGGGAAGATGGGCGTGAAGATGTCGTCGTATCCCAATTTGGGAGTCAGGGATGTGGCAAACTTTGTGGCACGACTTTGGGATTGCGGGTCGGAGGCAGAAGCCATTGAGATTTTCGCCACCATAGAGCCGATAGCCACAAAGAGGAGGCCTCGGAAGGCTGCCAATAATGAGGAGGAGGAGAAGAGTCGAGTCTCAAATAAGCGCTGCAAGAGGGTGGCACAGGCGGCAGAGGAGGGCCGTCTACAGAAGCGTACCGCGCAGCCTTCACGGAAAAGACCTCCGCCCCCGAAAGTGGAGTCCAATGACGATACTTCTTCGTCGGCAGAGTCGGGAGGAGATCACAACACAGATCATGAGGCCGATAATGTAGGCACTCTGGCTATTTTCG
Organism: Bryoerythrophyllum caledonicum; assembly: GCA_963971425.1. NCBI lineage: Eukaryota > Viridiplantae > Streptophyta > Bryopsida > Pottiales > Pottiaceae > Bryoerythrophyllum > Bryoerythrophyllum caledonicum. Next base: position 12,457,945 of record OZ020514.1, read on the forward strand.
GCGAGAAGGACGGTCTTCGGTCCGGAGATGATGCCTCCAGAAATTTCGGTGCCGATAACCCGATATCCAGGGTTCGGAAGCCCGCACTCGCGCCGGCGCACAAGAGCGATTCCCCCATCGGCCACCGGAAGACTGAGCCTGCGAAGCATGCCATACCGAAGAAGAAGGTGGCAAAAGTTGAAGAGGCCACAAAGAAGGCAAGATTTGAAGAGTCCACGAAGAAGACAAAACCTCTCAATCCCCCAGCAGTGGCGAAAAGGCTTACGGGAATGTCTGTGGAAGAGACCGTTGCGGCGAGAAAGCCTCGAGCCCCGGAGGCTTTACAGCAGTTGAGAGAGACCAGTACTGTTGAGAGACCCTCCGACTCTGACATTGGTGGGCCGATAACCTCGGCCCAGATGGAATTTCGACAGCCACTGACAATGGCCACGATACTTCAGGCACGCGAAAAGGAAGGTGCGAATCCCGATAAGCGCTTCATTCTGCCGGTCAAAGGTAGCAGGGAGCAAGATTTGGAGTTGGAGAGGGCCGAAATGATACGGCAGGTGCAGGAGGACGCTGAGCGCATTTTCTCGCTTCGGATCGTACTCTCCCCCGAAAGGAAGGTACCGATAACGCCGCTGTACCTACTCCTCAAGCATGGTCTGCTCGACAGTATCACGATGGACAGTTTGAAGAACAAAGATGAGCTGTTGAAATACGTCTTGGGTATGGTAGAGTCTAGAGGCCACCAGGGCAGGTTCTACCAGGCTCTCGGTGCCTGCATTTCCGAAGGGGTCGGCTTCGCCGATAACGAGGTTACGCTTTCACAGCTGACAACCCTTTGCAATCTGGCAAAGAATCACGATGGCGGTACATCGCAAGAGCTTTGGAAAGAGGCAGTGATGGGAATGTGGGCATTCATGACGCACGAGAAGGAGTGCGTCGAGTTTGTAGCTAGGGCAACAGCCGATGTGGAGAGCACAAAGCGGTTAAAGGACAAGCTAGTCGAGGTCGAGATGAAGAAATTTGATGCCGAAAGGGCGGTGGAGAGAGAGGCTATTCGATGGGACTTCAACAACCTCTTTGGGTATTGCGCGACGAACGAATTTCTTCGACCATTGCTGCACCCACTGCCATAGACGCACAACATTGACGAGGCTCGAGAGGTCGTGCACCGTCTAGAGCGGATCAGAATCGAGAGTGTCCCGTCGCCGGCTCCAACTATGCTGTTGAAGTGTTACTTCGTTTGCAACGGGCTCTCTCGGGTGTAAGTTTTTCCTTCTCGCCACAGACTCGTCCCTTATCGTGTCTCCTCGTCTCTTATCGTCTCTTGTCGTCCCTTATCGTCTCTTATCGTCTCTTATAGTCCCTTATCGGCTGACTTGACTCCGTTGTTTTTCAGGGGCCGGAATATGTGCAACTCTAGCATAATCCCCGGGCCTGCCAGCATTGCAATGTACGTGGATGCTCCAGAGACAAATTGGGATGGGCCGTCTCAAATGTATGAAGTCCTGAGTCCCTTCCTCTTCGGAAGGGACGCATCCTAACTGCACCTCCCGATATCGCATGCGTTCTTGCGGCTCCGCGACAATAAGCACGACGGGCGAGATTCTGTGTTACGCTTGATTGCTATGGTCCATGCTCGCACTGTCTTGGACACGACAAGGAGTCATCTAGAGGATTTCGTTCGATAGTGGTGTGCTGCCGATAAGGGTACCTACGAACACTGGGATACCCTGGATGAGAACTGCTTGGCAAGGGAGGATCTGGTCTTCATGTATGCCGGCTTCGTTCCAGGTAAGATTTATCCGATAACCTCGTCATTCATCTAACTGTTTTATTCCTCATTCTTGGTATCTCCGTTATTTCCCTGTGACTAAACGATAAGCCTTTTGCAAGCACTGTTGATCCTACCGGGGCACGCGAAAGGGAACTTGCAGAGGCAGATTGCAAGAACAATGTGTCGCATCTGGTGAAAAGTGAGTAGGATCGGCGAGAAGGGCATCCAGTGACTTCACATGACGCAATTCGGCGGGAGACATCTATCCAAATAAGGGACCTCGAGGGTGCACCCACCCTTCTTTACATGGACAAAGGAACCTCAAATGAATTCCGCGTCCAGAATCCGTACCCGAGGAGTAACAACGATGAAGGACTCTCTGATAAGGGACTGGACGAAGTTACAAAGGAAGCACAAGAGGGGCCAAGCGATGAAATACATCGGCGAGGTGTTCCCAATAGCCTTCAGGAAGAGCCCGCTACTACATCGATGAAGTCACCGGGCCATCCCGCCGATAATCCATCTCACATGGAGTTTTCTTGGACACAAGTAATGAATGACCCTACCCTCGGCATTGCAGAGTCTTCACAGTCTCCGATGGGGCTATCTCAATTCGAGACCCCTAGTCATCATGTTGTGTTTGGGGGTACGGGGGAGACGGAACCCGACATTAAATCCCATCGTCTATCGTTCCCTCTATCAAGTCAAGGTATTGAAAACCTGGACTCTACTGACAGTCCCCCGGTTGTTCCCGCGGAGCCTTGCGTGGCACCCTTGGAAACTCATTCAATCCCCGATAATCCTCCCTCTTCGGAGTCCGATTACGCTTCTCCGCCACGGCCCGATAACCCTCCCAGCCCGCCAATGCCCGATAACTCTGCTAGCCAGCCAGAGCTCCATAACCATGCGAGTCTGCCAGAACCCGTTAAGCCTGCTCTTCCACCTGATAGCCCTACTCCGATTTCTGATCCCGATAATCTTGCTCCTCCGCCGAAGCCCGACAACCCTGCTCATCCGCCAGAGCCTGAAAACCCTGCTCATCCGCTAGAGCCCAAAAACCCTGCTCCTCCACAAGATTCCGTTAAGCCTGCTCCTCCGCCAAAGTCCGATAGCCCTGCTCCAAAGGAGATGGACCCCGAGGAGATCAGACTGGCATTGCGCTTTATCTAGGAAGCACATGAATCTGGGATGACCAGTATTTGGATTTTTCCTGGACTCGAAGAGCGTGTTCAGAACGGAAGGGAAGGACAGAAGGCGGCGTATACGTGCATGTTGGAGGAGAATCGCGGAGTATGTACGTCAGACTGTGTGTCCTGGGAGAAAGAGCCCTCGCTCTGCTACGAAGCCGAGGAGCATGATGCATCCACGATAGAGAAGAACCTCGGTACTATTTTGGAGGTCCTAAAACTCAGGTGAGTGTCGTCGTCTATGTTATTATCTTCTCCGACACCTGTTGTTTATCGGCACCTGTTGTCTAACGTCCGCTTTCTTCTGAATTGCAGGCCTTGTTTTATTCACCCGAAGGACCTGACTGGAGGTATGAGGTTTTTCGGTCTAGACCTTCGGCAAGCTGTGGATGTCTCGCTTGCACTACAGGACTGGCATTGCGTGCTAAAGGACAAGCGGGAGATGGAAGGCACATTTCTGGATTTCCTCCTTAGGCATGTCGTCTACCGTGCGAAGGAGCATGTTCGAATCCAGTATCATCACACGCACAACTGGTTATCGGCAACCTTGCAGTGCTGTCTGGCGGATGAAGGGAAGGACTAGGATGACATCGTGAGCTTTCTCAGCCGCTCGTTTCGTACCACTACCAAGACGCCGAATACCCTTATCGTCCCTTACCACGATAAGGGTCACTGGAGCGTATTCGACGTGGAGCAAAGGCGAACATATCACCTGGACCCAACGAAAGGCATGCACAAGGGTCGGGAAGTAGACAACTTCATCTTCCTTGTACACATGGGATGGGCAAACGCGAAGGGCGTGAGGATCGGATCTCGAAGTTGGACTGAATGGCAGAGTCGATCGCCGATAAGGTTGCCACTGCCTATTCACAAAGAAAGCTGGGAGTGTGGTTTCATGGCAGGCTTGGCCTTCTGGCAGTACCTTATCGCATGTGGTGGGCGCAAAGAGGCGGAGGAGAAGACCTTGACAATGGGGACAAAATATTTGGACTGGGACAGGAATAAGGCGTACCGATGGTTCATGCAAGCGCTCTACACGGAGATTGTCGCACCGCTTCCGTTCCACGATGCCCTTAATCTATGTGGTCAGGATACGGTGGAGTTTGGAAGCGGAAGTCCGGACGTAGTTGTCGTGGAAGCCGATACAGAGACGGCAAAGTAGAAGGAAGTCCCACTTCTCGGTATTTCGGAGACAGTGGGGGATCATGATCTTCAAGGCTTCAACGTGCTCACAAACCCACCAGTGACTCGAGGAAGGCGGAAGAAGGCAACTTCGCGAGAAGGGGCGAAGAAGAAGGCAAAATCGAAGGGCACCACGAAGACGAAGAAGTAGGCGATAAGGGAGGTTCGGTGCTATATAGAGGTGATAGATTCCAGAAATTTGTACAGATTAATAGGATGCCGATGTTGTACATTTCATTCATTGTAAATGACAAATTTTTTGATAGCGTACAGAAACGGAATTTGATACCCACTTGAGGCCTATAAGCGGAACTTAAGATCCAGTCTTTGCCTCGGCATATATTGAATGTTGAGTCTTAACTTCATAACTAAAGAAATATCACTTCACTGGAAATTTCAGGAGATGCATGGAACTTAATCTAAGAGCATCTTATCGGCTATATTCCTTCAGGAGAGTACTAATGCTTATCGGCGCAAAAACCAGCTAAAATCCTCTGCACCTTCTACTCAACCTTATCGTTGCCGATAACCTAAGTCGTTTCTTGAGTTAGTCTTTTGTTAGCTGGAACGGACCTCACCCGAAAACCTCTGGAATCTAGGAAGTCATGCAACCTTCGGAGCCTCATTCCAAGACCGTCTTCATTTGTGGAAAGCGGTGCAGCTATCTCCTGGAGTGGATGAAGCATTCCGGCTTCGATTTCAGCCTCCAACCTTGAGAAAGTGGCGTCGGTGTTGTGCAAAGCTACATCCAAGTGCCTTGCCAGCAACGGTTGCCGATAAGCCTTATCGAGTAGCTTCAGGACAAGCTGATGCATACGATCAAAGTCGCATACCCATGTCTCCCCTAATTCTCGAAGGTTGGAAGCCACTGGGATTACATCTCCGGTTTCGGTATCGGAGGGGACACCATTATCGGGGAAGCCCTCGGTATTCGGCTCTCGACCATTGTCTTGGCGGAGGAGATTCGTCATTCCACCTTGGATTGTGCCACGAAGGGAGCCCAGATATCTAGCAATTTTTCCTTCCGCCAGGTCCAGTCTTGTCATTTTCAGGACCTTAACCTGGTGCTTACAGATGTTACCTTTCTGGGAATGAACACATTGGCAGACGGCCCATTCGGTGCACGGATTGTATACCGCATACGTAAGGTGTCTCCTATTCGAGGATTTAACGTATGCAGGACCTCTCGACCACTCGGGCAAGGTGACCACATTATCGGGAATCGTATTTGCTTGGTTGATTGCATTGACCATGATCTGCCGCTGCCTCTTGTTCTTTATAAAACCGTTCAGCTTACACCAATGACTGTAATCATACTTCTCGATGACATTTCCTGTGAGCTCATAAATAAGCCAGTCCATCCTTCGGCTGATAAGCTTCCTTTTGGATTGCCGGAGCATTGCTTTCATGTTAGAATGGTATGATTCGATTGCTGCACTGGTGTCCTGGCCAGCATGGGGGATTTTCCGGTCTCCCACAACCCACATTTTGATTTTCGGGAGCCATTCCTTGTCGAAGTACTTCCAGTATGCATCAGCGTCTGGCAACAGAGCCTTAGCTTCGCCGTAGACGTGCTACATCCACTCTACCAAATTCCACACCTTATCGCCGGGAGCTCTCGTCGAAGGGTCTTAGAAGTCACTAGGTGTCTCTGATACGTACATAAGTGAGCCCACAATTCGCAAGGCTCCGGCCCTCGTCTCCATGTCTTTCAACTTAGCACATGCATTCTTTTGCCACGCTCGACGAACATGCTAGAGACATAGAAAAAGATGCGAGTGCGGCCAAACCTCCCTGCGATAACCCGACAATCCGATAAGTACAACTCGCTGAAGCCCGTCACCCGATAACGTAAGAATGCTAAATCTCTTACCGAAGAGAGTTGATCTCATTATCGGCGTCGTCAAGTACAAAGGTAGTGGGTCTCCAGTCCGGCCTTATCTGCACCAACTTCTGCTTCAGAGCGCGTATCCAAGGCACAAGATCTGTTTGTTTGGATTTCGCAGTGATCACAAAAGCCACTGGAACCCCGTTTCTCCACTCGGCGAATACCATCATCGTGAAGAGCGGATACTGGACACGCAAGCAAGAAATTAAGCGGTATGGGAGTAAGTGCTCCTAATTTCTAAAAGGACCTTACGCGAACCACGGTATAGGTATGTGTACCTTTTTGTTGTTCGTTGCGAATGTCCCGTCTATAGCAATAATGTTTTCGTGATTGTATTTCAGCATCATGTGCGTCTGAAATGGGGTTTGAATCCCAATGACGAAGGGTACGTTATCCGCATTCAGTACTCCGTCAACCTTGCTTCCCGGGTCTTGGTAGTAAAAAACCGTACCTCGGTTTTTTCTTACCCACATTCTGACACTCTCAGCGTCGTTGTCGTATTTCTTGTATAGTTCCTGCGCACGAACGCCGCATATGTTGCGGATGTCCGCCATGCTAAGGAAACAATCCCGAGAAGGCGTAAGAGTGCCCTCATCGCGTGCCTTCAGTACCAGCTTCTGGTGCTTCTGTATTATAGCTGCCATCGAAACTTGCTCCTCAAATTGCCTGAGAACCCAAAGCCTTACTTCCTCCGACATGTACTTCCGAAAGCGGAGCTTTCCCCTCTGCACATTGTCCCTATCGTGGACGATAAGGCCCTGTGTGTCGACATGTTCCGAGCAAAAGTACCCTATCTCGGCGATATATGGGAGGAAATAGTACCTCTTTACTTAGAATCGACATTGGCAACCCACTTTCATAGACCCCCCTTGCTTCGCATGCGTGGCACGAGGGCCTTTCTCGCCAACGCCGGAAGTAAGTTGTTTCCCTTTTTGATTGTATTTTGATGGCGTTGGTGTCATTTCGGGCGTAATAGCTTGGATCTTGTCCCTGTTGTCTTTGGGACCGTATTGACAACGCCATCTGCTTATCGGCTATGACCATTAGAGATAAGGTACTGAAGAGATATTACGGCACAGCCGATAAGTAGATAAACCGTGCATATCGTGATATCAGAGGTCGAGATTCACTTACCGCTGGTACTCGGTGTGGCAGTTCCACCGATAGTGCATCTTCTCGCCAACGTTTGTGGTGTCGTTCTTGTCGCGGACGAAGGTAGTCTCGACGTCCTTTCGGCCAGACTGCTCACCCTCTACGAAATCCAAGATCCTATCCCAAGGAATGTAGGCGATAAGCTTGGACTGCTTCCTCTTAGATGATTGCGGATCCTCTACAAACCTCGTATCATTCTCGGCCTCCATGTTCCACCTAAGACATTTCCATGTCAAAATTCCTGGAGGAGGGTTCTGTAATGAATCGCGCATCCGAAGAACCTTGTGACCGTATTTCTTCAGGTAGTTTGCATGCGGGCCTCCCCGGAACGCGGCATCAAGGTCCTCCACCCCCTTCTCACGCACGCCAACCGGTTTCTTTCTCCCTTGACGCCTCCATTTCCTCCCTGCTAAACCGTTATCGGCAACGGTTGGTGCCGCTATCGCGCCAAAATTCCCATTCGACCTGTTCTGGATGGGGAGATTGAGATCGAGGAACTCCATTCACGCGGATACAAGCACTCCCCTTCCGGGAGGGTGCTACACGGCACAATAGATGGTGTGAAAGACGGCGCCGATCGCAAACGATGTGGATGACACTTTGCTCCAGCAGCCGCCGAGAAGGACGGGTCATTCTGGAGTACACGTGGCGGGGCGAGAAGGGGCTTTCGGTGATCTGAAGAAGGTGGGGGGAGAAGGGGCTATCGGCGAGAATGCCGACAAGGTGAACGGGCAGCGCGAAAAAAATGTGGGCGAGAGTGGACGTTATCGTGGGAAGAAAGACGAAAAGGCGCTTAGGGAGAAGGGCCGCTCTTCGCGATGTCAGGCCTAAAACCGGGCCCTGACACTGCGAACCCGGATTGACTGTAGTGACCGGGACTTTGGACAGGTCTTAGAGATTACACCTAATTTGGAGATGTAGAATTGAAGTACAATGTGAAAGAAAAATCCTACCAAATGGCCATGGATGCTTTCAACTATGGATCATAAAGGCTGAAAATGGTGAAGTCTATTAAGGGTGAGTGCAAATGTAAGTTCTAAGATAAGCCAATGAACTACCATTGGAACATCGTGGCGATTGTGTACCACACCATGAAGCACGACAACATAGGGAAGTTCATTGTGCATGGTATTGTTTGAGCTAAGGAACAAGGCCAATTTAGAGTGCAACTCCCAGAAGAATTGCAAAAGTGGGTGTTGTATAATCCTCATCTTGGAATATCTAGCAATAAGTCGTTGAGCATGCATTCCGCTCAAATTATAAAACTGGTAACCATAGGTGTTCCTTCCTGGAAATCATGTGATGCCACTTTCATTAGCAATGTGATTTAACCCTTTAGCACCAAGTCAACGACGAGACCGTGTGAGCGGCCGGAGAGCGCTTGTGGTGAGTGGTGAACAGAGAGAAGAGACCTAAAATTAGTAAGTGTTTTAAATATTAAATTTCTCTTTTTAAATATGAACTTTGAAACAAGATTTTCTATTTCAAACTATTCAAATTTGGAAAAAAATTGACTAATTTCCGTGGAAAAGATTCTAGCATCTTTTTAGGATGGTACTTAGTGATTTTTGAGTCATTGGAATTTTTAAGTTTAACTATTAAAATTTGGAAAACAAGGGTCCTATTGTCGTGGAAGATGTTAATAATTCCTCCATTTGACAACTATACATTTGACAACATGTGTAATCCCGGGCTTACTTTGTTGAATGATAAACTAAGGGAGAATTTTGAAAGTTGGAACAAATGAAGCAAGAGACAAATACATGTCACACTTGTGAAGTAGAATAAACAATGAATCTGTAGACTTGGCATTCATAAAAGATTTGCAAACATAATACACGGTACAGACTAACTCAACAATACTGGCTAAATGTATAGCTCTCGGTATAATAACGTCTGTTGTTATTGTCTCTCTATTAAGTTTCAAACAAGCTTGTACAATAGAATTGCTCTCACTTCAAACATGAATTTGTTGAAGCTAAGTGTAGGGGCGTGGACAAACAAGTCCTAAAGCTTGTTGAGCTTGCACACGACCGCATAGACAAAGTATATACGCTTGCAATTAACCTAAGATTGGCCGGATTGGTTGGCCTTTGTTCGCATTAATACAAAGTCCCGACATCGCTAAAGCTCGACGGTGATTGGCCCGCCGGAACAACGCTTCATTGCTTTTGTGAAGCGGGACAAGGGATGTAACTGACCTCTGGAAGATTGGAGCTGGATACACAGTGAGGTTAATACCATTGACATTGGTTGAATGAAAGTGCTAGCGGGGACGTGTATCTTGCTTCTAAGGAAGCTAGAAACCGACACGTTCAAGGGCAATGATCTGTGATTGCTTGAGATTGGTGCTTCTCTAAAGAGGCCAAATTTGTAGAACGATAATTAGGCAATTAAGAACCCACTTTTTATGAGAGCCCAATACACTACGGTGAATATCGTCGGGGCATAAATAAAAGGGAAAGAAGAAGTGAAGGAAACGTGGATTTGGTTTCTCTAGTAGTTAGTAGTTGAAGAAGGCAAGGATGAAAAGACGTAAGGCCCAAGTTCTAGAGGATGAATTTGGAAATATCCTTGTGTCCTATCGTACAAGATTGGTGCAAGTGAGAATTTGATAAGTACTCGTAAGGTTGGCGCAACGCCATTAATACAAAAGGAAAATCACGACATCCAGAATAAGGACAAGGACAAATATAAGGACATTCAAGGCAATCATCAATGTGGATATCCGGTATGAAATCACTTGAATACAATAATATATAGAAAAGATGATTTAGATACTTGTAAACTTGCAACAATTCAAATGTCTTCATTAATATCTTGTTTATTGTGTTCATAATGTTTTTTGATTTAGTTACATCAATCTTTTGTTGGATCTATAGATCATTTGTGAACGTTCATCTGTTCTATGACTACTCTACTCCTTCATATGTTATGACATTAAGACTCTACGCTTTTTGGACCATTAACCTTTTAATCCTCAGAAATCACAAGATCAACCATATATACCAGCACGTATTTTACTTTATAGAATACAATAAATGTATTTAAGCTTAGCAAAACTTTATACTTTGGATTTAAAAATGTACAACTAACATCTTTTATTTGATTGTCATTCTAGTACATGAACCTTAACATGTTCCAATTCAACATAATTGAATATTATAGCAAGTTGTGGCACTTTTTGACGTTTAACCTCTAAATGCAAAAAGTTCCAAGGTGGGCTTCTAGCAATTTTGGATACCTTACACTGGTATCAAATTAGATTATGGATTATCAAAAAAAATTATCATAGATTTGTATAAGTAATAGCATAGCAAGAAAACCAAATTTTTGCAACAAAGACACAAAACTAAAGTCATTGAGGTTTGATGTTTGAATTGAGGAGTGTAGGCATAGTAGGCACAATGCGCAGAGAATTGTAGAGTTGAATAGTTCTACTATAGAGCATCAATAGTACTGTTGGAGATTCGAAAAGTGCACTTTTTTTTTGTTGTGTGTAGCAATAAAAGAAAGTATTTGACAACGCATTGAATTAAAGGATTTCACTTTTTCTTAATAATGTTTTTATATATCAATAGAAGAAGGCATGACAGTTCTATTTATTGTTTGGATTTTAGATCCAATAAATGTGTTTCTATTTTTAAAATAAAATTGCTTTCATAAGTATATGGCTACTTTCTATAGCCATTGTCATCGTAAGTTTTTAATTCATATCCTAAACACCTCCATTACCTTTGATTTTTTGCGTGCAATGACCTAACACAAGGTAGAACGTTGATCTATAAAATAAATGCAATGTGAAGTGGAAAAATATCTTGATTGAAAGTACATTGACCCTATCCGCGCAAAGAAGAAACAAACTACTCTACACTTTTCAAATGTATGAATTTTACAATCCATGCAATCAAAGTTTATGAATTTTTTTGAGAGTCACCTTGTAGTAGCTAAATTGAAAATTCTATGGTTGAAAGTAGTGAAAAGATGATTCAATCGGTCTTGCAACGTTGCATCTTAGAGAGATAGTTATGAAGTGTTTTTGGTGTGAAATTGTCAAGGAAAATTAGAAGTTAAACAAAAAAAGACATTACAACAAAACAAATGTAGCCATAACTTGTATGCATTAAATAAAACAAAATAGAAGATAGTTGGAGGTTGAATACTGTCAAAAAGCATGATGAAGGCAGTTAGAGTGAAAATCAGAAACTTCATTTGGTTTGTCTCTCATAATGATGCAGCGCGAGAAATTTAGAAATGAATTAAAAAAAGTCAAGACCACCTGATGTAGTTATGGATAGCATACTTGGAAACTAGAGCCGCAACAACTGCAGCAATATCTACACATTGAACTATTGGTCATGTTTTTGCCTATGCCGGTGCCGGCTAGGGGTTTGTCCGTTGTTATCAAGTTTTTGATGTCATGGCTTGCTCATGCCTCTCAAACCAGGAGGTAGAAGAAACCTAGATTTAAATTAGCATTTCGCCTTGTAGATCACACGGCACAACCTGAGATAGTAGGGTTATCCTTTCCACCCTACAATTGATTCAGCTAGAGGAGCCCAACCGATATTAAGAAGAGTTTGGTCCGCCCAAGATTTAGACTATCATGTTTCAAAAGGTCAAAACAATATTTGACAAAACGCCTATTGGCATATGAAAATGTCACAAATGTAAGTATCAAATATGAAAATGTTACAAATGTTCATTACTTTTTTTCCCATGTTTCTTTCCATACTTGTATCTATTCATCATAGATTAAAGTTGTACATATTTACATCTCATTCTGTGCACTTGAGGTCAAATTCAATCGGCTTGCCAAAAAAATGTCAATTGTGCATGTGACGTTTTCACAAAACCAAGTTGGCCACTCATCCCGGTCATTGTCTTTCAAGGATATCCAATCAAATTGCTGCAAACTAAACCCACCTTTTGACTAACCCAACTTCGAGAATCCCGCCAGTGCCAACAGGGGGGTTTTCATCATGATTCATGAGGATTTACTTCTCGAACTTTGTGCTGTCAAGATACCCCATCAAGTTCCTGCAAACTAAATCCAGCCTTTTGATTGTCACAACTAAAGGACCTCTGCCGGTGCAACATGGTGGTTTTCATAATGATTCGATTGGACTTATTTCCTGGTCTTTGTACTTTGAAGATACCCAATCAAGTTGTTGCAAACTAAGCCCACTCTTTGATTGACTCAACTTCAAGAACCCTGCTTGTGCCGGCAAGGGGGTTTTAATCATGATCTCAATGGACTTACTTCCCAGCCTTTGTGCTTCAAAGATATCCAATCTAGTTGCTACAAATTGAGCCCACCATTTGCTGACACAACTTTAAAACCCCCGTTGGTGCCGGCAGGGGAGTTTTCATCATAATTTATGTGGGCTTACTTCCCGGTCTTTGTGCTTGAAGGATACTCCATTAAGTTGTTGCAAACTCTACTACTGTCAAAATGACGCTCGTCCCGGTCTTCGTGCTTTGCATATAACAAATCAAGTTGAAAACTTAGATGGATCTCTAACTTTGGACCCCTGCTGGTGCCGGCAAGGGTGAATTTCAAGTTAGGAGAGTCGTATGATGAGCCAAATTGCGCGTTGATTGACATCATTTTCTCTCTAGTAGAGGCTTATCCGTTCATGCAACTTGTCGACTTCAAAGACGCCTTTTCCAAGAGAATTCTAACTCAAGGTAAAAAGTACACACTTCAAACTTATCCTTGTAATTTTGGAACAAAAAAACCAAATATATTTGAATTAAGCATGTTTGACCTAGTTGAATGTAAGCAATAATTCACCACCATTAATTAAGTTTGGTAGTAGGAGTTGAATTGTCACACTTATTATATAAGGTACTAGGGTTGGTACCCGTCGTCCCGACGGGGAGAGCGGAGGATGGTGTGTTAAATTTACAATTGTATGTTTTGTATTTTAAAACCTATAAGCTCAAATCGAACCTATATGGAAAAGTACTTGTATTTTTGGAGTGCATGTAAACGTTACCCTAGTTTAAATCCACTCCAAAAATAAAGTACTTTTGCTTTAAATTTTCATTTTGATCGACCCTTTGTGCACATAAGTATCACTTGCCTAATATAGGAGGAGAAAACCCTTCACATCAAGAGGTCAAAATCAAGAGTCATTAGGTTACTACCTAATATCAAGAGTCAAGAAGAGTGCATCACCGTGCCTCACCCTTCACATCAAGAAATCAAAATCAAGAAAGAAAAGTCACGTGATCGGGAGTGGCGGACAGACAGGCTGACGCCTTTTATATAGGTAGATATGACTCCTTTAATATAATAAGCCAATACAAAACTTGAGATGCACTTTCCAAGATCGTGTGGCACGTTAAAAATTGAGCTTGAAGGAGTGTATTATGAGCAGATGAAGTATGTCAACACAAAACTTCATTCACGCATAACTCTCTCATCCAAGCTTTGTTGCTAATGTGCCACACCATTTCAAAAATCTCATAAAGATGTCAAGAGCGTGGTCTAGAGGGTTGCCGGTACCGGCAGCCCTTCGGTATGTGCCTATAAGAAATTTCAAGGCACATTAAAAAGGGGTGCCATTAAGGGCACCCCCTTGAGAGTGAATGATGAGTCAATTCTAATTTAAGCTTGCTATAGAGCATGTGACAAATTTCCAAAGTAGTGTGGAAAATTAAAAATTGAGCTTTGAGGCGAGTAAAATGCGCGGATGAAGTATGTCAACACAAAACTTTATTCACGCATAAATCTCTCATCAAAGCTCTGTTGCAAATGTACTACACCATTTTAGAAACCGTGTAAAGTTTTTAAGAGCGCGGTTAGAGGGTTGCCGGTATCGACAGCCCTTCGAGAGGTGCCTATGAGAAACTTCAAGACTCATTCAAAAGGGGTGGCATTAACGACACCCCCTTGAGACTGAATGATAAGTCAATATCGGTTCAAGCTTGCTATAGAGCATGTGACACAATTTCCAAATCAATGTGTCAAGCTAAAAATTGAGCTTAGAGGAGTGTACTAAACGCGGATGAAGTATGTCAACACAAAACTTCATTTACGCATAACTCTCTCATCCAAGCTTCATTGTTAATGTGTCACACCATTTTAAAAATTGCGTGAAGTTTTTAAGAGCCTGGTCTAAAGGGTTGCCGGTACCAGCAGCCCTTCGGAAGGTGCCTATGAGAAACTTCAAGGCACATTCAAATGGGGTGCCATTATAGGCACCTCCTTGAGAGCAGGGTTTCTAATCCGACGTCCTTAGGGATCTGGGAGTGTCCTGAGACGTCGTCCGGACGTCTGATCGGACGCATTGTCCAAGGGATAAAAACCATATATCCAAGGCTATGATAAATTTTTTGTACCGTTGGATTCGCTGAAGCTCCACGCGGCTGCATCGTAGACGTCAAATATTGATCGGCCGTCCGATTGGTTGCTGCCATCCGCTCGATCGGACGACAGGCGAGCCGATCCGACGGCTGCTATCCGATTGCGCAAGCGCGCGACGGTCGTCCGATTGGTGGAATGGCCCGCCTGCTGTCCGATCGGGCGCCCGTCTAAGCGGCCGTATAATTGGCCGTCCAATCGGGCGAATGATCGGTGGGCGGCCTACCGGGCGGCCGTGGTGGCGGTCGGCTTCATGGCCGTCCGCCAACCTATAAAAGGCCGTTCGCCCTCCTCTTCTCACTTTTTTTCTCCCCTCTCTATTTTAGAGTGGATGTAGAGTGGCCTTGGCTGGACAAAATCCATCCCTTGGCTCCTCATCTTTGGGAGAAAAGAAGTGATGTTATTTGGGGGGAAGGCTTTTCATTTTTTCACAAGTTTTTTTTAAAACTTTGGGGAATTTCCAACCATTCTTCGAGCGGTTTTTTTTTAAAACTTTGAGGAATATCTTGACCAAACTTGAAGAAGTTTTTCTACAAACTTGAAGAAGTTTTTCTAAAAACTTTTAACAAGTTTACCAATAATCTTGAACTTGTTCTTTTAAGAACTTCCAGTGATTCAATCATGATGCCAAAGGACAAGAAGAAGCAAAAGGTCGCAGAGTTCGCTACGCCAAAGTTGCATGCCAGATATGATATTCCATTGGAGAGTTGCAAGAATTTTTTCATTGAATTTATTATAAAATTCTATGAGGATAATACTCTTCGGGCTTTGGAGAGCAAGTATGTCCGGTACTGTGTCAAGGACCCAGATAAGTTTAAGATGGAGATGACACAACGGATGATGGATCTTCTTCATGCTCCATAGTGGTATGCGGAAACCGGGAAGAAGGGATATTTTAAGTATTTGGATGCCAGAGTGCACGATGCCCTATGGAATGCTAAGAACTTGTTGGCAAAATTTGGAAGACAACATCGCGTTGATGATGAAGCTTTCAACGACGTGTTGTTGAAAGTTGTTTTTTTTGTTGCTCAGATGCAGCCATTTGCCAAAAATAGGAATCGGCGTGGGTCCGTGGGGTAGTGGAACTGGGAAGAAAGAAGACATGAGGACCATGTACGAATGGCCTATTTGATTGCCATTCCACCGCCAGCGAGAATCATTACCGTTCACAATGTCTCACGGAAAGGTGGATATGCCACCATTCGCAGAGTTCGTATTGAAGGAGCTCTGGGCATAGAACCATTTTGAAAGTTTGCCGCTAAATTGTCCAACCAATCGCAAGAGAGGCCGGACTTGGCAAAAGTGGAGCACCAAAATGAGTCAATGGCAGTGAGGATTCCACATCTGGATGTCATTCAATTTGTGGCCATTCATGCCGATAAATACAAAGGCTATGCGTATTGGTGGAATGGGGGGACTTTGCAGAGACGTTGAAGCGTGATCACGAATACGGTGACGGTGTTTTCATACATCTTTACTATGGAAATTTCCCGGACGATGAGGTTATTTGAGCTCATCACCTAGTTTGTTTTCGCACAAAACGAACGGAGCTTGCGTGAGCATTGTTGCACATAATGAATGAAGTCCACAAGAGCAACAATCTTCACAATGACTTGTCTCTAGACAATATCCTCCTTTACTTCCCACTCGATGAATCGCGGGTGTACATTGGAGTATGCGATTGAGGCATGACGACGAATGCAGCCACTCTATACGTTCATCAATGTTGAACAAATGGTTGTGACTATGCAGAGGCGTTGGTGGGTGGATCCTAGAGTTGTGTACTTGCACAAACAAGATGCGGATGTTTTGATCATTTCCAAGTTATCAAGGGCTTCGGAGGAGTATGCTACGGCCCGGATAGTGCAACAAATCAACGGCAAGACCATGTCCAAGGACTACAAAAGGTTGCAACGAGACTCTCAAACTTCCGTAGTATTCTCAAATGAAGAATTTGCGAATACATTTCACTTGTATATGGACAGAGTGTGCAACAAAGACAGAGAGGGCGCTGGCGGGCTTTCTCATATCATCACACGCTTCAACGACACATACAATTGGCCCATGCGACATGAGCATTTTTGGACCACGTATTAGTAATACCACGGACAACTTTTGATTACTTTTGGCATCAATAGATTGTAAAGAGTAGCATGCATGTTTCAAAATGACTACGTTGTAGTCGTTGATTTCAATGATTTCTTTGAAATTTTGACTCGATAAATTAAAAAAATCTTTTTCATATACTTGTGCCAGGACATACATTTCTTTTATTCAAATATATTCCTTTTAATATGGATTTGCTTGTGTGATGATTCCGACATAGAAGCTTATCAATATGCCGTATTTCATAATTATAACTTCTATTGATTTTAGAAGGCCTTGTCATAGTAGATCGTACTAATTTACTTGAAAATATCAATACACACTTCATGTCTTCAATGAAAGATCTAATTCCAAGCAAAGTCAAAAAAATTTACATGTTTCTTCGTAGGATAAAGAAAACCACTAATAATTTTCACAGAATCACAGATGGGTGTGGGTTTTATTTTACTATATGATGCGATATATGTACTTCTATTTATCATTGAGATTATCATTTCATAACAAATAAGGTTCACCAAAAAAATAAAAAAATAAAAATATATATATATATATATATATATAAACAGTGATAGTATTTGAACTCCTATCTTTTCCACAATGTTTTTGAATATTTTGTATCCTTTATATTTTTCTTTGATTTTTCTTGCAAGAATGAACTAACATTCTATATCAAAATTTTGCTCTAGATTTGATCCTAAATTTATGCACACAAATGACATCTTAATAATTCAAAGAGCGATGATCCACTAAATACATGGAAGAGAAAATTAGAATTAAGAAAGAAAAAAGACTTATCTTTTGCTTCAAATCATATAATTTCTCCATTTGTACCATCAACTTCCGTGAAGTTTAGAAAGCATGCTATATTAGATATATTGTTGGAGATATCATGGTTAGCAACTAAATGCCCAATGCAATTTTCCATCAAAAACACTCCAAAACTACCATTTTCAATGCATTTAACAGAAAATGATACATAATGTTATTTCAAAGAAGTTAAGGATAGAATCTTGTACTAAAGTTGTATGAGACTGAGTTGCGAGTAGTTTGATATGTTTGACCTCACGGATTGAAGGATATCAACCTTTGAAGTGAGACATGAACTCTTTTTGATATGTGATCCCTACACATTCCCAATATGATCATATTGTGTTCATACATGCCTTCTACTAGGATACCTTGGACAAAGGTACCATAATACTCCTAAATAAATATCATAAAAATTATGACTACGGACACAACCTCAAAATTACATCATAAATTTTTCATCATATCAAAAAATGGGCAAGCTACCTAGATAATGAAATATTAAAGTTTTTTTGCAACAATTCCGCAAATATGGACTCACAAGTACACCTTTTTAGATTCCATAGCTTATGCTAATATATGGCAAATTCTCGTAGACCAATTTTTTTTTTTAAATTTGGGAGTAGAAAGATATCCAACTATAATATATCCCATTTGTAGTACTATATGATCTTTTACATGGATACATGTTTTACTTAAATGTCAACAACACCAGTCTTAGAAGCAATGCATTCGATGAGTAGAGAGTGAGCTCCGTAATTCGTGGTGAGGGGAGGTGCAAGGACTTCGTCTAGAATCTTGAGGGGTGTGCAGTAAGAGGTTGCTGGCCTTACTGGGAGCCCACACTGTCGAGATCTAGACGGTGGTGAGGTTGGAGTGGCAGATCACACTTGTTGGGAGCGCTCAAAACATTAGATCTGGACTTTTTGAGAGGTTATGGACAAGTTTTGAGGAAGACTGTTGCAAGTTTTATCTGAAGCGTGGGAAACTAGTGTTGTGCACAGATCTGAACTCAATGACCCTCCTTAACCTTAGATCTGTCCAGATTGAGTGTAGTTAGAACGGGATCTGAATGCCCACCACTTAGCCCTTGTTCCTCCTTGAACCACGATCCCATTTCACAAGAGATTGAGCAACACAAAGAGCTAACATTGTTACTAGGATGCAAGCACTCAACAAAGGAAGATTCGCGCCATCACCTACAGGCTATCTCTTACCTTCCTCTTACTTCTTTGTTCTTTCTTTTAAAGCTGTCACCATGTTTTATTAGAAACACACACACATCACACAATAGATCTAACACCATTTGCTTTAGAAATTTGTACACCAGATCTAGAGACCAACACCGTAGGACAACCCCTGGAGTGAAGATCAACACAACATGCATCAAAGATCTACTCCAAGGCATTAACAAGACACAAAATCAGGCCATTTCTATCCCTTTCCATTGCTTTTCTGCTGTAGACACTATAATTACTAGTAACACCGCATATCTCACCACATCCACACACGTTAGCTATAGAACACCAAAATCTCAATATGATATCACACACCTAAAGATCCACACTAAAACCCTAAAAACAAAGCACTCTAAGTTCGTGTTTGTAGACTGTACGCGGAAGCGCTCGCGGAATTTCCCAGATCTGGATCAACCTACGCAGCAACAACAAATAAACACAACATCAGCACCAAGAAAATCGACACTAGAGCGAGAGGATACAAGAACACAACGTAACAGCCAACAAACCAGCACCAACTCCATCCACATCAAGATTTCAACAAGATTTCACAACAAGGACACAACACAAGGAGACATCCGCAGCAACGCTGTAAAAGACAGTAACACAGCAGTAGAGATCAACCCGAAACAGCATCACATTGGAGAACAACTCACATCAACACATCAACAAGAGGAGATCCAAGGTAACACAAGAAACAACAACCCACGTCAACAATGCAACACCTCAAGACAACAAGGTAACCTTCAGATCTCTCTTTCAAAGTTCCCCCTACCTCATCCCTCCTATCTCCCCCTTCTCTCCTCTCCCTCCCCCTTCTCTCCTCTCCCTCCCCCTTCTCTCCTCTCCCTCCCCCTTGTGCTCCCCCTAACACCAACAACCTCCCCGCCCCTCTCTCCCCTCCCCTCTCACACTGTCTCCTTTCCGCACCCCCCTCCCCCAGCCTCTCTTCCAGTCCCTACCCCCCTCCCCTCCCGAAGACATCTCAACCCTCCCCCTCCCTATCGACTCCCACTATCTATATCGTAACCACCCCCCTCTCGACTACACCCCCCTCTCTGTATTACAGCCCCTCCCGATCAACCCTCTCGTACTAAACCCCAA
This sequence comes from Bryoerythrophyllum caledonicum, assembly GCA_963971425.1. Classification (NCBI taxonomy): domain Eukaryota; kingdom Viridiplantae; phylum Streptophyta; class Bryopsida; order Pottiales; family Pottiaceae; genus Bryoerythrophyllum; species Bryoerythrophyllum caledonicum. The sequence goes on from OZ020514.1 coordinate 12,477,743, forward strand.
CCTTTCCTCTCTCCTCCCTGTCGACTCTCCCTCTCTGTATCGTTACCCCCCCTCTCCCGACTACACCCCCCTCCCTGTATTCCAGCCCCTCCCGATCAACAATCTCGACTTAAACCCCAACCCCCCCCTCTCGAAGCTTCACCCCAGCCCCTCTCTGTCTACGCAGACAATTACCCTCGATAGTCACTTCCCAAACCTCCCCTGCCAGTAGTCATACAAGACCCTCCTACCGCAGACTAACAACCTCCAAAACCCTAGCGACACTAGAAAAACAGGTAGCGACCTTCAAAAAACCAAACTGCGACACTAGAAAAAGTAGTAGCGACTCACCAAACCCTGGTAGCGACCTGTGTTCCACCCGCAACGACCTGTTTTCCATCCATAGCGACCTGTTTTCCACCCGTAGCGACCTGTTTTCCACCCGTAGCGACCTACGTATCATCCGCAGCGACCTGCATTCCACTCGTAACGACCTGCCTCCCAGTCGTAGCGACCTGCTGTTTTTCCATGGCGACCTGTTGATTTCCCACAGCGACCTGCTGTTTGCTCACAGTGACCTGCTGTTTGCTCACAGTGACCTGTTGTTTGCTCACAGCGACCTGCTGTTTAGTATAAACCTCCTTTCTCATCATAAAACCTCCTCCTTTCCTATTTCAAACTTTAAACCAATATATTACCACAAACTATACACACTAGTAGTATTAGAAAGTAGCAAAACTAACATGGCAGGAACCGCAAGGAAGAATTTATCCATAGACTTAGAGATGGTGGACCAAATCGACGAAAGTCTCAACATCACCTCAAAATCAAAGACACCAAGAGACAAAGAAGTTGAAACCAGCAGTAGCAAGAGAAGCAAAAGGTCCAACATCAATAAAGGTAAGCCCACTAAACCCATTTTTTCTACTCACAAGTTTTGGATGGGATTTCAGGCCATGGAGGCACTTGCAATGGAAGAAGGGGCTGAAGAACTCTTTAGCGGAGAAACGGTGATGGATATGATAACTAGAGGACTCAAAGAAGAAGAAGCTGAGGAGGTCCATGGCGCGAGGGTGGCCTTCCCTCGTATCCCACAAATCTTGTACCCCATGGAGGTAAGTAAAGGTGTTGCCAAGCAACACTACAACATCACACAACTTCCTTGCGAAGTCAAAACAAACGAATCCACGGATTTGTCTCTAGACTTTCACATTGCTATCCACTTCGAAACTCCTAACATCCCTATCATGTATGACACGGCTAAGAACATGATCATAAAAAGGTTGGAAAAAATGAACATATTGCTTGGTACCGGAGTCTATGACCCTTTATACATACCATGTCTTAGCATCAAACAAGGGAAAACAAAAGGTGTATGGGCGGGAAACTTTAAGGTACATCTTCTTAAACCCGAATATGACGGTATTGCATTGCTCAAAGGTCTTAGAGTGTTTATCTTAAACATAGATGGGCAAGATGTGGTTGGCAAAGTTTGTAAAACTTTTAACAATCTTTCTAAAGGTTCTAACCTCTCATTGAAAGTGAAAAGTGAGTGCCTAGCGGCGGTTTCCGCCCAAGTGATGTTTGAAGAAGTACTTGGGCATAGTTTTGCACAAGGGCATGACTACGAAATCACGAACGTGCAAAAGGTGTATAGTGAATCATGGGCGTTCATCATAGCCTCAACACCAACACAAGTGAAGAATATGATCACCAACCGCATTGTGGTGCAAAACGAAGTCTTGCTCCCAAGGCAAGTGGTTGACACCAAAGGACCAAATGGTGTCATGGAAACAAAGGCAAGGAAAGAAGCTCTAACCCTAACTCTTTCTTCCCTCCCTATCACCTTGAACACTATGAGCACTTCACGAGAGATTTATAAGATCATGGGAGCCCTTAATGTGAGAGAAATTTGGTATCATAGAGAGAGGGACAATTATCATAATGGAAGTTGCAATGTACTTTGTGCTAACCCCATTGTATATAGAACTTTTGTGAAAAAGACCCATGTGATAGATGGGAGCTACGTGAATTTTTTGCCACACCCAAGAAGCTTGGAAGGATCACATCCACCCACCGCCGACGCCATCAAAGACTTTGGCTTTGATGACATCAACACCGCCCTCATCAACACAATCACCACATTTAATGTCCAAGCCTCCTCATCATCCCCCTCTTATTGCACCAAGGAGGAAGTGACAAAAATGATCGAAGACAACAACAAGACGGCGACTCAAGCAAACAAAGACTACACCGACATGAAGCACGAAGAACTCAAGCTCCACATGGAAGCCATCCAAGCAACAATGTTTTCACTAGTGCAAAAGATGTCCGCCGTGACCGGTAAATCCAACTTACCACTCCTCCAAGACAAATCGCCAAACATGTAATGACCAAAGACCACACGGTAAAACCTATTTACCACCTATATACTTCTTATACAATACTATGTAGTAGAAAGTATAGTATAGGACAAATTTCTACATACCGTAGCTACATACAAACATCAATACTTGTATTGAATAAATACATACATTGTATTAGACACTATCTTAAATACAAAATACAATACTATACCAAACTTTTCAAATACTTACACTATATTAAAGAAAAAACAAAAATTCACATATATTACAAACCATGTATAGAAGCTGAGTTGATACTCTATAATAGTATACACGAGGATACATATACTGATACATATACGGGTACAAATACTGATGTATATACCGGCACCTATACTAATAAGTATACTGATACATATACGGATATAAATACGGTTACACATACTGGTATAAATACTGATATATATACTAGTATGTATACTAAAACAAATACGAGTCCATATACCGGTATGCATACTGGTACAAATACTGATACAAATACTAGTAGCCATACCAGTAATACACGTACTAATACGGATACGAAAACAAATACTAACATGGATACTTATACAAATACCAAGACAAATACTGAAACATACACTAACACAAACATACGTATGAATACTAAACCAAATAAAACTACAAAGACAATCACACACCATAAACATAACACATACATACATATACACACATACAAAGGAAATAAAATAATACTAAAGAAAGGAAATAAAACAAAGAAAGTAAATAAAACAAAAATAAGAAAAGATAATCAAATAAAAACAAACAAAAAGATGAATGAAAAGGATAAAACTAATCAAAGGGATAAATTAAATACAGAAACAAAAAACAAAAGTATCAAAACCAAAATTAAGAATAAAAGGAATAAGAGGAAAGATGGAAGAAAAATGAAGGAGAGTAAAAAGAGATTTAATAAATTAAATAGGAAGAAGATAGATATTTATAAAATTTCAAAAGTTTTAATTAGAGCAAGAAAAATAAAAAATAAAATAACAAAAATGGAGAAGATATGTAAGAAGAAAATAAAGGATAAAGTAGAAAATAAGAAAAGAAATAATAAGAACATAACAATAAACAATAGTACTAAAAATAAAATATGCTCCCTAAGAAATTCAAAAATAAGGGATGGAAAATTCACCAAATTAGTAATGGGAATTATTTATAATAAGAATACAAATATGAAGATCATAGCTATAAACAGCAGTACTAAAAATAGAATATCCTTCCTAAGAAATCATAAAATAAGGGATGGAAAATGCACCAAATTAGTAATGGGAATAAAAAATAATAAGAATACAAATAGGAAGACTATAGCTATAAACAGCAGGGTTAAAAATAGATTATGCTTCCTAAGAAATTCAAAAATAACAGATGGAAAATTAACCAAACTTGTAATGAGAAACAAAAATGTCAGAGTAAAAATAAATAGAGAAGATAGTTATAATAAAAAAGTACAGACTAAAAATAGAAATTGGAATATAAACTACATGGATAAATGGAAAATTAATAGTAATATTAAAATTTTTATATATAAAGTTGAGGAGAGTTTGCGATTAAATAGTAGAAGTTTGTTGAGAGTATGTAGAATTATTAAAATAGGAGGTGGGATTCATGTCTCGCCGGCCGGATGGGCGCTAGAGGTGCCAAAAATAGACTTACTAAAAATAGAAATTCTAATAAAAGTAAGAATATATACGAATCTGATTGAAATAAATATCAATTTGTTTTTAGAAATCATAATTTTAGACAAAATATGTTTAGAAAGAAATCTTTTAGAAAACTCATTCTTTCAATATACGGGTACATATATTGATACGTATACTGATACATACACCGATGAGTATACTTATAAATATACTGATACAAATACTGGTATGTATACTGATACACATACTGGTATGTATATAAATACAAATACAAATACTTGTACAAATGCAAATACCAATACAAATAGTGGTACGTGTACTCATACGAATACTAACACAAATACTAACAAAGATACTGATACAAATACCAAGACAAAAACCGTGACATATACTAATACAAACATACAAAAGAATACTAATATAATACCACATAAAACTACATACACACACACAAAGAGAACCACACACCATCAACGAAACACATACATATACATACACACATACAAAGACAAACACACACAATCAAAAAAACACAAATACCAAAGCCACATTCAAAAACAAAAAATTCTAAAACAAAACAAAAAACCCATCTACTACAAACTACTAATATTAATTGGAGGAGACATGGAGACTAACCCAAGACCCATGCCGAACATATTAAAAAGACTCCCCGCTTCGCACAAAAAGTATACCAAAACATATTTCATACCAAATACTAATACAAACACCAAAACAAACATTTGTACAAACCTCAAAGTATATAATAACACCGCATATGAAAAAAAGGACTTAAAAGCCACTTTAAAAACCAACATAAACCCACATACAAATAGTCTTAAACATAATAGTTACATATGCACACGGACAAAAACAACCAATTTTACATACATCCATACTCTACTAAAACAAAAACAACCACAAAAAACACTTGGACAAAAAATAAACTAAAGACGAAAACAACTACACCTACTATAAAAATAAATAAACCCACAACTCACACACAAAATACAAATATCCACCTACCCCCAAACCAACAAGTCATTAACAACACAACAAAGCCTTTAAAATACACCACTAAACATATATACCACAAACTTCTACTACTTCTAGGAGGAGACATTGAAACCAACCCGGGACCCATGCCCAATATACTAAAAAGACATCCTACATCACATAAGAAAAATGCCAAAATCTACTTTATACCTAATACCATAAAACTCCAACCAGAATATGAACACATTGCAAAACCCTTCGCACCATTTCTAAAAAACACACATACATTACACCACATACAAAACACTTCCCACCCAAACATTGCCCAATACATACAACAAAAAAATACGCATCCACCACCCCACATCTTATATGCACTAATAACCACTACTCATCCAAACATAGATGAATGTAACCAACTTCTAAATCCACAAAATTGGAACACAATTACATGGACTAATACACTCCTACAAACCTTACTAACCTTACAAAACCCACTAGAACGACACATTTACACTCCACACCCCTATACTGAATTCCTAGTAGACAACCAAAATATTATAAACCATGAGAACTCAATACATAAAAGAGTGTACGACTTCTTACATAGTCAAGATATACCACCCTCAAATGATGTAATAAAACTAAAATTCCCTTACCTCCCTAACAACCTCATAAATGAATCACTAAAATGCCTAGACCCTATACCAGAATACACCCACCCACCCCCACCACTACCCTACATCCCTCCTCAAAACCAAAATCAAAACATTAGACCAAACCAAGAAAATACATACATAATCACATGGAATGCCTCCTCACTAAACACTGCCCTTCCTAGCTTACAAACTCTAGTCGCAAATACAGACACACCACCGGCTCTTATAGTTCTACAAGAAACAAAACTAACCGCCACAAAATCTACAAAATATATACAAAATATATTTCAAGACTATAAACTCATCTTTAACAATACACATGCACTTACAAGATGCATGCAACAAAGGAGACCATACACACCGGGCCGCGGTGGCCTCCTTACATTAATACACAAAAAATATACATTCCCCGGCAACATCAACAAAATCCCTACCCCAATGCACATATCACCATACATTCAAATAATTAAAATCACTAATCACCCACTACAATCGTGGTTAATCTTTCACATGTATATGCCATCCCATCCCGAAGATACTAGATTTCTCTTAGATATACAAAACACTATTACAACCCATATTAATAATCATCCCAATCATACATACCTATTATGTGGAGACTTCAATAGAGACATAGCGCTAATTGGCCGCCAAATTGGAAACCATCGCACCCCCCTTCAAAACATTGATTACCAATGGCGCCGCTTCACAGAAAACTTAAACTTCACTTACATCAATACCGATACACAATTCTCTAGACAAGGTGGCTACAATTATAGTGATTGGAGTCTAATAGATGGTTTCTATATAAATACAAACAACAACACACAATACACCTCCACAACAAACAAAGATATTATTCTCAATTCCGACCACTCACCCGTACAACTGCACATCCCAAATAACACACTAATTAATAGAACTCCCACAATCCCAAACAAAGACACTATACGCATACTCAACCCCATCCCAAAAACCAACATAGAAAAACTCAACACAAAATTCTTCGAAGAAAACACTGTACAAATAGACTCCCTCATAAACACTCTTGAAATCAATAACCAATTAACACAAGCACAATGGCAAGAAGCATGCCACTCTCTAGACAAACTCATCAATAAAATCTCTGATACATTAGAACAAACTTGTAGAGCACACCCAATACCCCAAATGACAAACAGAACCTCTCAACAAGGCGGGTATCTACCCCGCAAACTTTCTAAAACTTGGAAACAACACTTAACCACATACCATACCATACGTAAAACCATTAGAATTGTAAAAAACAACCCTCAATGGCGTAACCACCCCATACACAACGAACTACTAAATATACAACACATCCAAATCCCTACCCCGCCGCCTCCGGACCTTCCCCACGATACATGGATAAAAGATATCGCGATAATTGCAAAAAATGCCAACATACAAGCCCGGAGAATAATCACAAAATACACAAAAGAAAACATTAAAAAAGCCATCTCAAAATACAGACAACTATATGAAATCAGCCCCAAAAAAATTAACAAAAAAGTCTTTAAAAACCTTGAATCCCCACCAATGGATTGTATCAAAGATCAATATAATAATATTCTAACTAGCCCCGAAGACATTGCGAATGAAATATTCAACCAACAAATAAAAACCAATAGACCAACAGTACCAACATGTAATTACCAGCCACAACATACAATAGAATGCACATGTGCAATACGCCAATACCCTTGGCACGACCTGGACGGATGTACCCTTGACAAACGGGGCGAACCAGAAATTCCACTACATAAATACCTCAACAGAGCCACATACGACACATGCCTCCAAAATCTTGGAAATAATAAAGCCCCAGGCCTAGACCGTATACCAAACTCAATACTCAAAAACATGCCTCCAAGATTTCATAAACTACTATTCCTATTTTTTTCTCACTGCTATAAACAAAAACAAATACCAAATTCATGGAAAACAAGTGCAACAATTCTACTATACAAAAAAGGCGATCCATCCATGCTACCCAATCATAGACCAATTGCACTAGCTAACACAATATATAAGCTTTTTACCAGTACACTCACCCACATACTATCCTCATACGGCGAAAACTTCAAAATCCTACATGATAGTCAGGAAGGATTTAGAGCGGAGAGAAGTACCGCACGACAAATACAAACTATAATAGCCGCATTAGAAGACGCAAAATTTACTAACCAAGATATATACATACTATACGTGGACTTCAAAAATGCCTTTGGCTCAATTGACCATGCCCGACTTCTAGCAATAATGTCAGACCTTGGCTACCCAAAAGAGGCAACTACACTTGTTGGAAACATCTATTCCCAATCATCTACTTGCTATATCGGCGAACACTTTGGGAAAACAAAACCTATACCCATCCAAAGAGGAACTATACAAGGGGACACCCTTAGCCCATACTAATTTATTATATTTTTAGAACCACTACTTAGATGGCTAGAAAGAGGCAATAATGGATATACTTTCGGCACATCACAAGTCACAATAAACTCCGCCGCATACGCAGATGACCTAGCCACCATAACTAACAAAATCAAATCAATCCAAATACAACTCCATAAAATTGATAGATATTGAAAATGGGCTGGCATGGATGTGAGAGTTCCAAAATGTGCCGCTACCGGATGCCCAAACAAATCTAAATTGAACCCTACCACTTTCAAAGCCCTAATGCAAACCTCTAACATCAACTACCGCAACCAACCAATCCCTATACTACACCAAAACGAACCATACATATACCTAGGTACAAATCTTGTTCCCTCACTGAAATGGAAAATCCAAATCCACACTACAACCACAAAGCTCATCAAACAATGCAAAGAACTAACAACATGCCCAGCCACCATGAAACAAAAAATAAAAATGGTTGATACCGTACTACGCCCAGGTGTGGCATACAGTTTCTACGGTGTACCATACTCTATGCCAGCTATCAAAAAACTTGATAAAAAAATAATAGCCATACAAAAAACCATATGTAGATTACCAAAATGTATGTCAAACGCAATAACCCAACTACCACATAACCTATTTGGACTTGAAGCTTTCTCCCTCAAAAACGCATACCTCCGATGTATAGGCGAACAACTGCAAAATGCTCTAAACAATAAAGGAAGACTTGGGAAAATATATAATGGATTAACTCACTATGTCCTTGCCCAATATGGTGGCGCTGAAAACATACCGAGAATTAAAAAAAGTGACTGCATAAGATCACCAATAACACGAACATTCTTCTTATTAAAACATATAGCTAAAGCCCACCTTAAAAGTACGCTCCCGAACTTCCTCACTAATCCTACAACACTAGAAATACTATGGCGCCAAGAAACATTAAATCATAACACACTCAATCCCCAACTCTCCCAAAAGCTTCTACAAAAACTCCTCTCAAAAAATATCTTTGAACTAAACCAAATTACCTTACCTAACGGTACACACATCATGAACAATGAGGACTTCAAAACCTACCACTTCACCCCATCTAAACTAATAAAGAGTGCCCTAAGTGTTGCTAAACAACTATTTTGCCACATAACATGCCCCACTATATGTCATACTCCTTGCAACATACACCCATACTCTCATACACTTAAAGATCCATTCATCACCCTCAACAATAACATCATCCCAAGAAATATTCCCACACCAACCAATCCCCCTAACCCTCCACATACATACCACCCCCGCCCCCCAACATACATCCCCAAAAACCCTACCAAATACCCCATTAATAATATCATAAACCATAAACATATCCAACACACAGACACAAATAACATACAAAATACCTACACAAAATATCTATGCGAATGGCAACACAATGATAATACATACAATAAATGGCTCCCCCAAAGAGATCTTTTTCCACGGCATGACACCAATACCTCCACACATAACACTGAAAAATTAAAACAATACTACCAAAAGATCCAAAACAAAATATACTCAGATATCATCCTTGCCCACCATCCACAAGAACAATCCTCAGACTCAAGGTCCGTAACGCCACCCATAATTATCCCACTCTTAAACATCTACACAACAGAATGCAACCCCGAAAATGATATCCTTACATCCTCAAACACAATTCAAATAGATAACAATCAAGCACATCTATACGAAGAAAACGGCCGACATTTACACACCATACCCATTACCCGGCTCCAATGGTTATGGAACCAATATCATACAAAATTACAAACCCCTACAAACATTGAACCAACAACCCAACCCTTTGAAACCAAACTAATATGGCTTTACCAAAGATATAAATATCGAATACCAAAAACTGACCCCCTCAAAAATGCGCAATATACAATACCCACCCCCATTTTAGACTCACTGATATCATCCTTTAACATTGAACACTCATACTTTTCCTCCCCGATCACATGTCCTACCAAACTAAATAAATTCTACTCACCGTACGAAAGAGACAAAATATTTGGATCCCTAGGCAAGGCCTTTGAACACAAATGGATCGGAAATGGAATAGCTCACCCCCACAATGAGAAAGACATAGAACAAGCCATACATTGGGCTAGACTTGCCACCAAACACGATCCAAATAACACAAAAACAATCATCGTCACACTGAACAACAATTGGTACCAAAACAACAACCAACATTCAAACCCATTCCCAGATTCCCACATCATTGCATTATTCGAAGCAGACACAATACCATACGAAGAACCTAATATCCCACCCGAGCTAAAAAAACCCCGAATAGAGCCATCTACATTACAAATACTATGCGTCCATCATCAAAATCAAAACCTAGGCTCCCTAGAACAACTTGCGGAACTTACCTCCATAACAGACAATCTAGACATACAACGACCATACACAAAACCGGCCCCACCAACACCCATACAAACCCCCGTAAACAAAAGTAAAAAATGGTCAAAATTAAACTATGACAACAACACATTAAACTACTCCGTCATACCTCCCCCTCTCCCAGACTACCCAACTCATACCACACCAAAATTTAACCCCGCATACAGTTATTACACCGACGGCTCCTTTAAACCACCGGAACAAATTAGCCCGGGCTCTTGGCGAAGAAAAAAAGCTGGCTATGGCATATATAATTCTACCAAAGAAATTAAACTAGCCAAAAGACTCCATGGACTACAAAATATCCTCAGAGCAGAACTCATGGCCATTCACAAAACACTACAAATCATCACAACAAAATACAAAAATGAACCCGCACATATATTTACATATATTCACCGATTGTATAAATGCACTCTACCTACTAAACACTCAAATAACACACCCAACCCTTCACAACAGTCACCCCGACTAAACCATACTAACATCAATGGTACAAATGTTACAAAAACGTACACAAATCACAACCCTTCACAAAGTCAGAGCCCATGCCAACATTGATGGCAACGAACAAGCAGACAAACTTGCAAAAGAAGGCCGAGAAAAAACACACAAAAATGCCAAAGACCCTCACGAACATGCTCATGCCACCCCATACTACTTTCAAAAGAAAGATTGGCCTTCCAAAGAAGATACCCCCGACAAAGGCCCAATTAGATTTCTGGGCAAATATCTCAAAAAACAAGACCTCTACAACAACCTGGATACAATCTCAGAAAATATTCCTAACATAGAAAAATGGACTAACAATAACGACATAGACAATGAACTCTCTACAAACTTTTGGAAAAATCCCATCATCTCAGACTCACAAATAACGTGCCTCATCAAATTCCATACGGGTCAGTACATGGGAAACGCTCGCAAACAACTCTTCTTTGGAATAGAAAGATTCCCATCCATAACATGCCCCATATGCCCCTCAACGGACCCCGACACATGGCTACATGTGCTACTCAAATGCCAAAACCACCACATACACTCTCTAATTGTTAAAAGACATAACAAAGCGGTATGGGAAGTCCGAAAACTAATCACCTCCTACAATAAATCGAGATGTTTTATACTTATGAACGCCGACACTTTTAATAGCAATCCACAAGAAAACACGGTCCCCCCATGGCTACTTCCATGCTCATGTATGACCCAAAGATGTCATTGCAACGCTAGGCTCAAACCGGACATTCTTTGTGTCAAAGGTTTACCATACAACGACCCACCACCCGAGAACATCAACCAAGACTACACCATTCAATTCATCGAATTTACATATTGCAACGATAGATTCTCCCTAGAAACAATACAAAACAAAATAGATAAATACCAACCCCTCATAGACGACATCATTGCCCTCGGCTGGAATGTGGACCCCCTTATTGTTATCACATCCGGCGCTCGTGCCACCACCTTTATCCCATCTATGAAAACTCTCGAAGATACCTTCAAGATACCCATTGATGCGATTAAAACTACCTTTAAAAATATCAACACCATCGCTATTCAACATGCCATGTCTATTTTACTGCATAAACGCAAAATCGAAAACAACCAAGTCCTTCTTGATAGGCAAGACCCCCCTTAGGAACTTTGCCACTCTGTCTCTTCCTGATTGGCTGCCTGTTTGGTTTTGTTTTTTGTTGTTTAGTTAGTTTGGTCGTGGTTGGTCGTTGTTGGTTGGTTTCTGGCTACTCGTTACATAGTGTCTACCCTTGAAAGGGGGAAGTAGTTCCAGTTCGCTAATTCCTTGTCCGGTGGGCATGGTCTTAGCAATGGAACGAACAGACACTTTATTCACGCCGGTTCTCTTCGGGAACCGGCGTTCTTCTTCTTCTTCAACAACACCATATACACTCTTAAATTGTCAAAAGACACAACAAAGCAATCTAGGAAATAAAAAACAAGTAATAGTGTCCTCAACCGAATCTTGCTACTTCATCCTCATGTATGTTGGTACCTTCAACAATAACCCACAAAAGAACACAATTCCCACATGGTTATTACCATACACATGTGGTTCCCAAAAATGCCATTGTTATGCTTGATATACTATACATTCGCGGTTTATCATCCAAAGAACTCCCACCCACCATTTGCGGACAGTTTGTCATCCGCCAACTTTTTTTTGTTTTATCAACCATGGACTGTTTTTTTCCAAGGACGGTACACAGCATCCTTGGACTATTTTTTCATCCACTTATTGATTTTGCATCCATAGACTTTTTTCCATTGTCGGATTGTGTTGCCATCCAGGGACTATTTTTTCATCCGCAGTGGATGAAACTGTAATTTGGGCAGAATCTATTAACTATGAGTTAATATCTCCCAAAATAATCATTATTTTTGAATTCCGACTTCGGATTTGGGCTCCCTAGGGGGGTTTTATCTAGTTGGAAGAAAACAAGCTTGCGTTGAAGGTTTTTCAAAAACCACATTTGTATGAGTGTTTATACATTTTAAAAAAAAAGCTCTATGCCTAACTTTGCAGGTTGATTGCTAGGGCATTCTTATTCGGTTTTCAATATCCATAACAATATGAATCAAAGAAGTGTATACAATGATTTATACAATCATGGATACATTAAAATGCATAGGCATCGAAATATAAATTACAAAAATGCTTATAGAATGTTTTGGTTGCATTCATTGACATTGTAAAATGTCTCAACTGAGACAATGACATGAACAATGATTATAGGCACCTAAAGAATATAGTTGGATGGAAGGGATCGTCGCCAAAGCATGCATGAATTCAAACATGTAGAGTTTGAAGTACACTCTTAGCTTAGTTTGAAGTACATCCACCTAGTTCACGTGTAATTAACTACAAGAATTTATATGACAATGTCATGTAACTTGTGAACCATAGGTCGGATTTTTATGAAACTAAAGTCCATGCAAAGCTAATGGAAACTTTCCAATTCAATAAAAATTCTCAGAAAATAATGCCTAGAATTGAGGATGTGGTATCCTACCTAAACTCAAAATGTCCTACTAGGGGACTCTTGGGCATTTTAAGATTAAAGTAGAGCTTTGGTTTCCCCCCCCCCTCGTTTCTTATTGCACAAAGTAAATGTCCATTCTTTGTGTTTTAACTTTTTTGTGAGAAATACTCAAGGAATTTTAGAGGTACATGTTGTAAGAAGATACTTGTTGAAAATGTAATGATACAAAATTCTCTTGAACTTATATGAGGTGTTAGAAAAGTCAGAATGTATAAAAATTTCTCATTTCACACATCCACTTATACTTAAAAACCATCAATAAAATTCATTTGGAAACGGGTAACATGCATTGTACATTCATCGTTCACTTTAACATGGCCGCAACGTAGAAATATATAATAATCATCCATTTGAAGATCTTTAAAAATGACCTTCTGAATTTATAAAATAGTCAATATTGTTCTCGCACAAAGACATTATCTACATGGATTACATTACAACGTGCCCATGTGTGATTAATCTTCATTTGAGTCACTATCACGTCTTTGACTTGGCCTATCGCCACTTGAGTACGGCCTGCTTGAATAAACATCATATAAGTTATTGTATTGCTTGTGCATAAAGTAGGTTTCATCTTCGAGCCTGCGGATGTACTCTTCCTGGCTCCGTATTGTGGCTTCACGCATTTGTCTCTTGAACTCGGCATCTTCATCCTCACAAGGTCCAAATGTTGGTGGACGTGTGTTGTCAATCCCATATGTGCTCTGGCCATATCCATCGTACGAGACGGGTGCATAGTTTGGGGTGTGGTGTTCTTTCTCTTTTCTCGGGGAATTACGACAAGACTCATATGTATCCCTTGGATGCGTTGGCGTATAGCTCTGAGGGGAGTTGGTTATTGTACCACATTGGCCGCCTTCGTAGTAATGGCCGCCACTTCTCCCACCAAATGATACTGGCGCGGAACCCATATCATTGCCATAGTTGAAGTAGTTGTAGTTATCGCCCTTATATTCCTATGGAGGTGTCTGCCGTTGTTGTTGGGCATTGAGATCGTCCCCGGATCTTCGGTTTGACCAACGTGGCCAACAGTCACTCAGTTGATACCATGTAATTGGTATAAAATGTTGGCTTCGATCCAAGATGCTGACATTACAACCCGCCACGGTGCGCCAATCCACATCCTTGTGTAGGACAATTTCCGCCCAAACCATCGCCATGTTCGAGTACAACATGATCTCCAGCCTCGAGTTGCGCACACCCACCGCAGCTGTGACTTTCATGATATCGATGTAAGAAATGGGCGCTCTGACGACTGCTCGCTAGACCTTTGCGCCCCGGCCCCGATATCCTCGCTTGTGCCCTCGGCCACAACTTTATGAGGTGCTTCATCTTCATGTACCTCATGTACATGGTGCAAATCCAGAGTCTCATCCTCATCCTACCATCCATATTCTGCGACAACATCTACATCATTCGTTGCATCCCAATCCATCTCGGGGGCTTTACCCTTTGGAGCAACGGCGCGGTTCAACCTTGGCATCTTCCCCAATTAGAACAAACAATCAAATGTATTAAAGAAAATCCAATGAAATAAAAATTAATGAGTACACTTGAGGGGGCGCAAGTGATAATGCAGAAAATGCCAAAGCGACGAGCTCGCCTACTCAAGTGTGGGAGAATGGTTTCCGTTCACCTTTTATGCCGACCGCAGATGGCGGACGGAATAGGCGGACGGTTGGGGAAATGGTCTTTGTCGTCCGATGGCGGACAACCTCGGCCGCATCGCCGGATAGGACGGCCGCGCTGTCGCCAGCGACAGTAGCAACCGTCGGACCGGTCTCGGCCGTCCGCAATTGGGCCATCTGTCGGGGCCGTCCGTGGCCGACCCTGATCAGATAGCCTCCCCTCTCCGCTCCTCCACTTTTCTCCGCTCCTTTACTTTTCTCCGCTCCTTCCCCTCCCCTCCCAACTCCCTTCCATGTCCTCCACTTCTCTCCGCTCTTTGCAAATACAAAAGCCTTTTTAGAACTTTCCTTTTCTGGGACGGTTGACATTGCACGTGCACTCCAAATTAGGAGATAGAGTTGCGTGCATTATTGGTCAGAGGAATGTCGGGAAGATTTTATGCGCATACACGTGGATATTCCATTCCAAATATCTTGTGCGCATGGAAGCATATGAATTATAGAATTTCTTAATAATGGTTCAACTTAAAATATCCTACATAACATATAAGACATGCTCGTATCCTTTTTTATCTTTGATGAGCCACGAGGAAATTGGAATGGCCCACGGGCACAATGTCCCAAGGGCCCAGGGTACATTGCCGACGTCATAGGCATAACTTTGTATGGGAGTATTTTTGGCCCCTACAAGACTAAATCTCCTTCACGGAGAGTTTTCAATTTAGGGCAGGTTTCTAGAATTTGAAAAATAATAACTTTCTTTTGAAAATTTTATGTTAGATTTTCCCTGGAAAGAGCTATTTGAATGTATTTTTTTTTTTTGGATTTTTGGTTCCAAAGTTAGTAGTACCCAAAGTGAAAAATTGGGAGCCCGGGCATCTAAAAACTTTTCCTAGAATTTTCTATTGACATTGAGGTTTTTCATACTCATGAAGAATATTACCTTCTTTGAAGATTTCCAAAAAAAATGATTGTCTCTATTGTAAAATCGCATTTTAATCCAAGTAAAATATTTTAACCCTTTTTCGGGCAATAAACAATAAAACTTCTTCTTTTCCTCATAAAATTTACAAATCTTTATTTTTTTCACTTTTTGTTTTTTCTACTAAAAGATGTGCTCTACACCCTTTTATTGACCGATTGAATGAGCATTCTAAAAGATATTTAGTTCACAAGTAATTGAAACGTGAATTGGCCATTTTTGAACCTCCACTCGTTGCTCAAATTCTGTGAAGATGCTGCACCCCTCTTTTACCTCTAGAAATTGGTGTACAGAGAATTAACATCATGTTTAAGACAATGGTAAAAGATTTGGAAATTTTGTACTTTAAACATTTCATAGAAAGTGAAGTCAAAGTCTACGGACTCGGGAAGAAAATCAACCATTGTTTTCACGTTAGACACTATAATCTATCAATCCGTGCAGTAGATTGCAACTAAAAGAGTATGGCATGTTCATATAGAAGTCTTTTCTAAGGTCTTATGGCTGAAAATCCAAACTTAACTTCAAACTCCGATTGCATTGCCTCTTTTTGACAGTGACGATTTTGGACTAGTTTTTGAGCTAAAGGCTCCGTGGTCCTTTATGGATTAAAACACCATCCATGCCATTTTGTGGAATATCAAACATGGATGCGCCTTCTGCAAGATTTGTGGGAAGAGAATGTGGTTATGGAATGGACCATTATACGATAAAGGGTTGGATATCGAACACCTCCAACAACAATGACAAAAGTTTCCATGGATTTTGGGTTTTTCATGCTAATAACGAATACAATTTTACTTTGAAGCGCCCAAAAAACATGAAATTAACAACTCCGAAAGTTTCAAATTACATGAAAAGGAAAACTAAAATGTATTGTACTGTACATAAAATCCACGAGAGAATTAGACCTTTTTATACATCTGTGGAATTTCTTATTTTTGATTCGTGTGTAATGTAATGAATATTTTTGTTTTCATTTTGGCGATTCTCATATTATGAAAAGTATATGATGAATTTGATAAAAATCCTTGGGAATTCATGTGAATCTTGTCCAATAACTTTGAGAATTTGTACGTAAGCAATGAAGCATAGCCTTCTTTCTTTGAGATTTCAGCAAACAAAACCATTTGAGAGTGGAGCAATTTGACGAATAGAACAGATAAGGTTTAAGGTCACCGTGTAATTTTCAATTTTGTTTTGAGCTTCCATGTTTATTACAAGAAAATTTATCGATTTTTCAATTTTGCTTCAGTATTTTGCTTGCGTCAAAAAATAAAAATAAAAATTGAAATACCACATGTGAAACTCCATCAAAAAAATACGAGACCCTAGATTTCATATGAAAAATATATAACATTTGTCTAAAAAGAGCCACATACAACTTGCATCTAATGATAAGTAAAACTTAATACAACATGTACATAAAAGATGTCGTGTACAAAAAAAATGAAAACTCTATACAATATCTTGTATGTAGAGACAATTTGAGAAATATATAGAAATTCTATACATGTATGATATTTGCATGAGAATGTAACCTATGTTTATGTTATAATGTATTATGGACATGTTACCAACTTTGTACTACTAATAACATCATTTATTTGAAGATGCCATATACTTTTGGTTCCCATCGACCGCACGGATTGATAGATCATGGTGTTTACAATTCAAACAACAACTCATTCTCTTTCCTCCTTTGATCCATATTCATGAGACTTGACAACACTTTGTATCATATTTATGTCATATGCAAGGTCTAAATCATTTACCCTTGTCTTAAACTCTAAAGGAACACGGCCAATTTAGCTAAAAAAATTAGTCCAAAACCGTCACATTGAAAAAGAGGCATAGCAATCACATTTTTAAAGTGATCTTTAGATTTTCAACCGTAAGATTCTAAAGTAGACTTCTATATGAACACACCAAGTTCTTTTGGTTGCAATCCACTGCATGGATTGATAGATTATAGTGTGTAAAGTAAAAACAATGGTTCATTTTCTTCCATCGTTGACTGGTACCCTAGACTTTGACTTCGCTTTCTATAAACTTTTTACAATCCAAAAGTTTGTAATTTTATACTGTTCTGTGAAGCATGATGTTAATTTCATGTACACCAATTTGTAGAGGTAAAAAACGGGAGTAGCATAATCAAATAAATTTGTGCAAGGAGTGGAGGTTCAAACAAAGCCAATTCACGTTTTATTTTTTTGTGCACTAAATATCTTTTAGAATGTTTATCCAAACGGCCAATGAGAAGGTTTATAACACGTCTTGTACAAGAGAAAACAAGATGTGACAAATTTAATAAGGTGTACATATATAATTGTCCCTCTCTCTCTCGTTCTCTTCTCCTTCTAGTTTAGTTGAGAGTTTCATTTTTATTTGGTTGTCTCTCCCTTCTTTTTGTCCTCCTTTTTTCTAATTGAGATCTTCCTCCCCCACTCACTCCTTCTAAATTACTTACTATCCAAATCAATAATTGTCCCCTTCTCCCTCCCCTCTTTATTCCCTTCTAATTTAATGAAGACTTCATTTATAATTGTCCCTCTCTCCTTCTTGCCCCCCATTATTTTATTGTTTTTGAATAACCTTTTTAATTTTAATTCTCTGAAGCATGATGTTAATTCTATATACACCATTTTTTAGAGGTAAAAAAGGGGAGTAGCATATTCAAATAAATTTGTGCAAGGAGTGGACGTTCAAACAAGGCCAATTCACATTTCATTTTTTTGTGCACCAAATATCTTTTAGAATGTTTATCCAAACAATCAATGAGAAGGTTTATAACACATCTTGTACAAGAGAAAATAAGATGTGACAAATTTAACAAGGTGTACATTTATAATTGTCCCTCTTTCTCTCGTTTTCTTCTCCTTCTAGTTTAGTTGAGAGATTAATTTTTATTTTGTTGTCCCTCTCTTCCTTTTGTCTTTTTTTTTAATTGGGATCTTCCTCCCAAAACTCACACCTTCTAAATTCTTAATATCTAAATCAATAATTGTCTCCAAAGCCTAAACCCTCTACCTCCCCTTCTAATTTAATGAAGATTTCATTTATAATTATCCCTCTCTCCTTCTTGCCCCCCATTATTTTTTTGTTTTCTGAAGAAATTTTTTATTTTTATTTATAATTTTTTGCAATCTTCTCCACTCCTTCCAATTAAAAAAAGTGAAATTATTTTGCCTTGGATCCTCTTCTTCAAATTTAACTAAGATCTTCCTGAACGATTGTCCATCTCTTCCTTCTCCACTCACTCCATCTAAATTAAATAAGATCTACATTTATAAATGTCCCTCTCTCTCTACCTCCCTTCTCTTCCCGTTTTAGTTTAGATCTAGAATTTTGTAGATTATCATTCTCTTCCTTTTGTCCTCTTCTTGTATTTATTTGTTTTTTAATTTT